>CM052299.1:6548034-6899313 GCA_028455765.1 Lasioglossum oenotherae | reverse complement strand
TTTTTTTTCTCAGTGTGCATAAAATCGCCATTGCATTCGCTGTGGTCGAACCGTGATCGCAACTAATAAAAAATCTGTGTGGTTAACCCTCGTCCACCCCTTGTGCGAATTGGACACAATTTTTTATTAGCTATAAACGACGAGAATATATTTCACAAGGAACTAATAGAGAGAATTACGGGAGTGCTTCGATATACAGTGTGAGTCACCTGACGTTGCCACCTCAAATATCTTTGTTGTTATTAAAGATACGTCAAATGTCTGAAGGACAAAGTTGAATGGTAAAATGGGGCTCACATGATACCAAAACTATTTTAGTTCTTATGTGATTTTTTTTTAGAGATAATACATCAATCGATGCAGCTGGAGATTCGTTATAAAAAAGTACTAATCTATGGGTCATTCCATGCCGAATCGATCACTTTTTGCAGGCACCATCGTCGATTTTGTACTAAATGAAATATGTTGTAGTCCATGAGAAATTAGGGGGGGGGGGTCAAATTAGGGGTGTTTTCCCTGGAATAGGGTGCCCCTGGTTTAGTTGCCCGCCAGGTCTGTGTCTTTCGTTGAGAGTCGTTTCTTCATCAGCCGGGCGCCGAAATTCTCATTTGTTTAATTCAGTATAAACTCGATTACTATAGTTATGGTCTAACATAGCGATGCAACGGTTCCAGCGAGAACACTCAACAAGTGTCGAGCGAGTTCGGTGCAAAATGATTTTGTCGCGGAATATTGTTGCCGGATGCGAATCATACGATTAAGCGTGAAACAATGGCTTTCCGAGCAACGCGTAAAAGCTGCGCATAAAATGGAGAGGAAAGAGAAGCAAGAAAGTTCACTGAGCGGCGAGCGTTGCGCGCAACGGCGCGGCAAAGGATCGGCAGCTCGCGCCGCGATTTATGTTACTTTAATTCGAGCGAAACATTTTTTTAATCGGGTTAAGCAGAACCGGGAATAAGATCGACCCCAGCGGCGGCGCTTCCTCGGTCGGTCAGACGCGCGAAACGAGAATTTATGCTCGCCGGGAAGTGTTTTACCATTTTTATAGCCGGCGAGAAGCACTTGGGCGTTTAACGGATGCTGGAAAAGATTGAATAACAAATCTGGGCTCTTGCGTACTCACTGGGAGATGGGGGAAGCAAATCGACAAGGTATACCGGGTTACGTACCTCGGGATCTGCAACAGAAAACAGTGTTATTAGTTTCCGGGAGCCTTGAGGTTACAATAGATTGGGGATGCTGGTCCATGAGCATGAATTTTTCATGCTATTTTATGACGAGGATTGCGGAGTCCACTCTCGGACTCGGGATATTGCCGTGGGCGCCGTCTAATCTAATTTAACCTCTCTCTCACACTTCATGTGTATTAAAAAATCCGTATAAAAAATTTGTTTTCATACATTTTAAATGTTCATTTCACTGTAACAAAATAATAGTAAAGAAATGCAGAAGTAGAATATTTCCCATCGCAGTTAACCTTAACACTAAAACTACCGAGCACTGAAAGCGATTAAAATGTTATAGCTGATAAAAATTACAAGGCTCTATTTATTCAGATTTCAGACTTTCACTAACTTATTTCTGGCATTTTTTTTATTAAAGTGACACCAAACAAGGTATAATTTCAACTGTATTTAGTGGTTTAATCGACGATGAAAGTTTCGGTGCCGGCCTTTCTTTTCCATACGCTGTCCTTCCTTGCGCCTGAAACTTTCATCGTCGGTTGAACCACCATATACAGTTGAAATTGTATCGTGTTTGGTGTTATTTAAATCAGAAAAATGCCAGAAATAAGTTAGCGAAAGTGCCATAAAAAAATAATTAAAAATAAAGAAGTTTTACCCGAGATATACCTGAGCCGAGATCAATCATCGCCGCCGTGACGGCGTTGGCCGGCAGTGGAGTGGTTAGGCACCTGACAACTATTGTCCATTCCCAAAGGAACTTATAAAATAAAGATGTTTTTCAAAAAACACCCGATAAAAAGGTATTCAACCGAACGTTACGAAACTGTCCCGGGATATCAAGCAAAATATTTTCATTGAAACCGAGGTAAACGTGTCATCGGGTTCATCATCGTCATATTGAAAATTGAAACCGATTTATTCGCGGTCTCGCGGGCTACTGTGAATTTAACGCGAACACCACCCGCGGGAGACGTCCGACTTGTCGAACAGGGGCTGAGCTCGGTTTCAACGCTGTTTTCGACGCGAGCTACGCCCGTGAGAGCCTGCCTCTTCGCGTTATCTCCACATCCTGTGGCGCCTGATTTAAGTAATTACACGCCATGCATCCTGCTCTCTTGATAACTGGGTTGCTGATTAGCTCAGACGTGAGCTGATGACGTCTGAAACGTTTCATCAAGGGCTTACCTCCCGCCGTTATGAGGCTGGGATGTCAAACAGTCGATTCCGTGCTCGGAGCAGCGAAAAGATGCAGCGGCTTCGTCATCATCGCGCGCATCGATTTTCCTCACAGCGTCTGTGCGTGGTCGGATGTTTCTACTTGCATGGATAATTGAGAATATTCACAGTTGGTAATAATTACGCTACGGATTTTATGCATTTACGACAACAAATTAGTAGCTGCAATTTGAATCGGTTTAAAAATTGATGGAATTAAATATTACTGTGGACCTTGTAAAATTCTTAGAGAAAGATGAGGATTTTAAGAAACAGGAGTCTAAGAAAAATATCGCCCTTCCTTTAAGGGGTTAGGACACAGTGATATTTTGGAAATATCTAACATTTTTTTTTTGTATTAAATAGTAGTTTAGTAGAAAATAAGCAGCGTGTATTAAGTGATGTGTCATCGGTTATCGGTTCCAGGCAAGTAGAAATATCAAGCATTGATCAGCCACGGGACCCGAGAATTCTCGAGGCGATAGACTTTGGAGTTTCAAAGTCACTTCCAATAGTAACATAATAGTAGTTAGCAGAGAATTGTGTGATTGATATCTAACGAATAATGCACTGCTTCGAGGCAAGTAGAAACAGAGAGAAATTGCCAGACGGAAAGGCAGAGTTTACGAGACAGTGTTTGTTGGTTTCTCGAAGCTGTACATAATCAACGAGAATGTTAAACGGTCTAATAGAACATTAAGTAATTGATAACAAGCGTGATGTAATGTTGTACAACCCCCACCCCTAAATAAATAAATTTTTTTCTGCCCTTAATAATTTCCTCACGATTGTGAAAAAAATATATGAAATGCAGGAGGCAAGTTCAAGTATTTTCGTTCGTCTTTCTTCTTAATATCTTCATTAGGAACCGAGAAAAAAAATGACAAAGTTAAGGGTGTTCAGCCTCATATAAAATTTTGATATAATATTTTCCAAGTTTCAAGACGCGAGACTACTTTTTGGATACCGTCTGGAATTTTCGCGTTGTGGGACCACGCGTCGCGACGCCTCGCGCATCTTTCACGCTCGAACGAAAGTAATTATCTGTTGTTAGCGCCTACTTCCGGCACGATAGAGTGGAGCTTTGCCGCCAGCTTCGGTTTGTTCGCCTCGACACGCTGCGCAAACACACCGCCGCGCGGATGGAGTGCTCGGAAGACAATGACTGGGATACCGCAACCCCCTTTCGCCCGAATCTCGACGATGCCGAACGCAATTTCCCTGGAGAACGATTCTGGAATAAGACGCGCGACGAATCTCAGTGCTCTCGGAACCCCAACAGACTCGCACGAGACGTTGCTCTATCGCTGCAAATTTTTCTTTCTTTAAATTATTCTCCCTGCTCGCGAACAGCGGATTTCATCGTTCCACCCGTGTACAGTGGTGGACATACAGGGTGGACGATTTATCTGAAGACATTGAAATATCTCGAGAACTATGCATCGGATCAGAACAAGTGGGCAATGAAAGTTGTTCGTCGCGAAGGGGGACATCCAATGATACCAAACTCGACCCCCCACCGCC
This sequence comes from Lasioglossum oenotherae, assembly GCA_028455765.1. Lineage (NCBI taxonomy): Eukaryota > Metazoa > Arthropoda > Insecta > Hymenoptera > Halictidae > Lasioglossum > Lasioglossum oenotherae. The sequence goes on along the minus strand of CM052299.1, from coordinate 6,895,387 downwards.
ACCCTCCGAGGGTGGAAGCGGGAATTATTTAAAAATCTTCAATGGGAAACCCTTTTTTATAGCAAATCTTGGTTCTCCATTGATTTCACCATTTGATATTATATCAAATGGAGAAATCAATGGAGAAGCAAGATTTGCTATAAAAAAGATTTGCTATAAAATCAACCATTGATTTGATATTATATAAAATGGAGAAATCAATGGAGGACCAAAATTTGCTATAAAAAAGGGTTTCCCATTGAAGATTTTTAAATAATTCCCTCTCCCACCCTCAGGAGGCGGGGGTGGGGGTCAATTATGCTGTTATTGAATGGCATTTTTATGTGCTTACAGAAATTTCAATTTATAGGATTTCTGAGAAAGAATGGGTCTTCAGTATCTGCTCTGTTACATCATATAAAAAGATCTTCGAGAAATATGAATAATAGTGTGCGAAACTAGAATCCTCCAGCTTTAAAACGAGTCCAAGTTTACTGCTGTACGATTATTTCTCACGAGATTGTAGCAGGTTAAATGTCGTCAGTTTCTCGAGAATCAGAAATTTGAGTGACACAGTGGTACACGTGTTAAATAGACGCAACAATTCTACACATTTGATGTTTCATTAATGAAATGTAAAATAGTAGTATACAAAGCTTGAATAGTGCGAGATGACAGAGCGTAGCTGTTTACAGTTACTTCGGAGCTGTCGGCGACGATAATAATCGGAGCATTCGAAGTTTCTTACGAATGCAAATGTGCAAGTAGCTTCCTGTAATTACTTGCAGCGTTCGCAGCAGCATCGACAATGCCACTCTCTCGAATTTCAAACGGCGCATTCCTCTGGCAGTATCGCCGCATCGTGCCCGACAACAAAGTTTTCGTGTCCGTCGAACGGTTCCTTCGAGACTCGTTTTAAATGTAAATTTATCCCGTGTTCTACCTTCCGACCCCTTCAGTCTCAAACAGGAAACATGCTTTCTTCCAGTCAGGGACAGATACCTCGACATACCGTCGCACGGTGTTACGTCCGAAATGAAGGTATTCGGGCTAAGCGAATCCTGGAACGAAGCAGCAACTATACTGTCGATTCGATCACAGGAGAGGTAGTTGCAATCGGGTTTAATGAAAGAAGAGAATCCCATTATCCTTTTACCAACTCTCTGTTCTTCACGCCCGAATGCCAACGAGATCGAATTGATCGAACAACGTACCAAAGCTTGCTTTGATCAAAAAAGTCGCCTTTGCAATACATGCGTATTCTTTTGACTTGTCGCCATTACATTGCGGATTTTATACATTTATAATAATTTTAATGCGGTGAAAATAATATATTAATACTTGTTCATTGCAACTACTCGCTTTTGTGAGAAATGCATAAAATCCGGAATCTAGTGGTGACAATATAAGATAGTGAAAAGATTTAAACAAGTTCAAAAAACACTATGTTACTATTAGCTTATTAAAATTATTCAGAAGTGAAATAAATATGAGAAATATTAAATAGGTATTCTTTTGATATGTCATCGTTGGATTCTGGATTTTACGGATTTATATATAATAACTAGACTGCTGATCTTTATGCATTTCTAGTAAAATTGAGTAGATGAAGTTCAAAATTGTTGAAAAATATTTAAAATTGAAGATGTAAATGTAGTATATAAGTAGTAGTAGATTTCTCCTCTATTAATAATGTGTTGATCAAATGCAAGATAATGAAAACATTTAAGGAATTATTAAAATTATTCAGACGAGAAATAAATGTCTATGCAGTTCCTGTATCTTGCAATTAATGAGCACAGTTTCTGTTTCCCATAGAAATCAGGAACAATAAACAGGAAAACGTTCAGGAAAATAAACAGAAAAAGGTTCAGGAAAAATAAACAGGAAAATGTTCACGAAAAATAAACCAGAAAATACTCAGGAAAAATAAACAGGAAAATGTTCAGGAAAAATAAACAAGAAAATATTCAGGAAAAGAAACGGGAAAATGTTCAGGAAAGTAAACAAGAAAATATTCAGGAAAGTAAACAAGAAAATATTCAGGAAAAATAAACGGGAAAATGTTCAGGAAAATAAGCAAGAAAATGTTCACGAAAAATAAACAGGAAAATGACCAGGAAAAAGCGAACTCTTTGAATGAGGCGTTCCACTCAAGGCCCTCGGCGTAGTAATTTCCCGCGAGTATAGTTACTGTCTCCAACAAGATGGCCGAAAACACTCGGAACTGCTTCCTCCAGCAACGTGATTTTTCTAGCGAGAACAGTCCTCCGTATTTCGTCATGCAGACTCATAAAACACCTGGAGACGTGTTAGAAGCGACGCGTCAGGGAACGAGTTAGATCGCAGAGCGTGAAGTTCAGCCTCGGCCGGAAACGTACTCGAGGACTGAAACTTCGAGAACTTCGGTCGTTACGTTTCCCATCGGGCCTCGTTTCCATTCAGGGAAGACCTTGTCCGCGATATTTTCCAGAAGCTTCTCGTAAAAGAAACGAGAGGACTCCGTGTCCCCGATTTATATCACGCTATAAAGTTGGCCAATTTAATTACTGATTACTCGCGAAAAGGATTTGCACGCAAGCGTAAAACAGTCCTGTTGGTCGACGTCGCTGATAAGAGCGCGCCGCGGGCTGCCACCAGAAATCTGTTTGTAGATACATACACATGGCTAAGTATTCAAAGTATACGCGCACACTGTGCTCCAGCTGAAAAGCGTGCGATAACGGGCCGTACACCCGTGTTACCGGCCCGGATGGGACACGCGATACAACTGCCGACGGATTTCGGCTGCGTCCTGACGTTTCCGCGGGCAATGAGTAGACCTTTGTACAGAATAAAAATCTTCTGCCCGAATTCCAACAAATGTGCCCATGATTATGAACGTGGTCTAAGTCAAAATTTAAAAGAAATGAGTTTATCAGCTGTTTCACATCACATTATTCGAAACTAAATGAATTCACTGTAATTTTTACGATATTGTCAAAACTGAACCGTTAGATAGTGCTTGTTATTTCTACATTATGTGGAATTCATTTAGAAATACAGCTTAGGGGTGTGCGAGTACTCGATATATTCGTGTCGCGTCAAGGATTCATGAAGGTCAACTTTGATTTTTTAGGATTTTTACAAAATAATTACTAAACTACTCTACATTTTTCTATAGAAACCAGCATCGAGATTGGTGCACAAGAAACTGTTTGGTTCCATATAAAAAGTCAAAGTGGACCTTCATAAGTCTTTGACGCTTCCACCCACAACAAAAACGAATAATGCTAGTATGTTGGTGGGAAGTTAAAAAAATTTTTTAAATATCAATGTACTGGATCCAACAGCTGATTAAAATCGTCCAATGAATACAGACTTACTCTATAGATCGTTACTCTGAAACGATCGCGTAAGCCGCGTTAGTTTATTGACATTTTCCCAAACGAATTATCGAAGCTTGATTTTTGAGTTCTGTCGTTAAATCTTCTTTCTTCGACGCACTGTGCTGCACATTCATCTGCGAATCGGCCACTGGATCGATCGATTATCGATAATTGAGTGTCGAAGCACCGCGCGATGTCTAATTCCGCTTGCATCTAACAATTCTGCTATAACAATTCGACGCGTTAAAATTTCTGCTCGTTGGCTCGCGAATTTTCGAGCACCGCCGCCGCCGCACGCGGTTCAGGCTAATTTATGAGCTTTCATCGTCCGAGAAGAGGAACAATTGAGGTCATAGACGTAATAAAAGCACGGCTGGTAAAACTGATTACGAGCAAACAGCGCTGAAAAGATAGGAGGTGGTTCCATTGAAATGTTTCAAAACTCCGGTTTATTGAATTTTCGCGTATGACGGAACACGCATTTTAATTTTTAGTTTCATTTGCGATGTATGACGATGTCACACCGGAATATCAGACGGAATAAAAATTCACACACTTTTTCCGCGCGTCCGGGTATTACTGAAGCATTTAATGCGTGTTTTAGTATTAAAATGCAGCACCATTATATTTCATAGTAATATTTGATAATTGGTAGATTTATAGTAAAAATACAACATTTTGTAACGTTTGTATTTTCATGTTGGAAATTGTGCTAATTGATTGTAAATTTTGCGGCAGTATTCACTGCAATCATCAAATTCTCTTCCTCTATTAAGCTTTTCGATTATTCTGCCTCTTTTAGTAGCATTATTTTTGATAATAATATATGAATATTGTAAAATTTATAATAAGAATACAATATTTTGCAACGTTTGTATTTTCATGTTGGAAATTGTGCTAATTGATTGTAAATTCTGCGTCAATATTCACTGCAGTCATCAATTCTCTTTCTCGATTATGCTTTTTGATTGTTCTGCCTCTTTTAGTAACATTATTTGACATAATAATACACGAATATTGTAAAATTTATAATAAGAATACAATATTTTGCAACGTCTGTATTTTCATGTTGGAAATTGCACTAATTGAGTATAAATTCTGAGTCAGTATTTATTACGGTCATCAAATTTTTTTCCTCTATTAAGCTTTTCGGAATATATTTTATGTCTGTTCCCTCTTTCTGTCTCCCCTCTTTCTCGTTGATCAAATAATATTTCGGACCATACAATATGTTCCTCAAATAAAAACCGGAACAGATACAAATACGGTCGAAGTTTGGCGATCGCATAAAATTCCTGACTGCAGCAATCACTCGATTCAATAATGGTCCGAATGTCTGTTTGCAGGTATAATATGTCGAATTCTTTTTTCCGGGCACAAATAAAAATACCCATGACGGTTCGTACAACCGTGAAAAGTTTCATATTTGAACAGTATCTGGAAGCTAATTCTATACGAATAAAATAAAAGTCAACTGGATTGCGAGACTGCACGTTTCAGAATTCTACGGTTTTGTAAATTTCGGAGATACAGTGATAAAATTTTAAGGAGACTCCTTTCGGTGTAGAATCTACTGAGCCAATATCTACGGAACCTGTTGCACCAACGGCCACAATGGCACCTGTAGCAGCGTAGCCATGCCTTTATCATTTCTATATTGTAGTATTCTTCAGAGGAAAGGATTTTACGAAAATAGTAAAAATGTTTCGAAGAAACCACAGTCGTTTAGTGCACCTTTAGAAAAGTTTTTACATTTAAAAGGGTGTATAGAGGCTATTCTGCACTACATGATGGTGAAGATACATCCAATAATTTTTTCAACGTTTTTAGAGACGTTTCAAATGATATCATTTTTGGGAGAAAACATGTCTTCAGTTTTCAGATGTTTCAAGCTTTTTAAAGAGACTCATTTTAACGAGACTAGGTTTATTATTGTACTATTGCCTTCAACGAAATTGTCGCGGTTTGAATGTCGACTATTTCTCGAGATTGAGAACAGTGTACAAATATTTATACAGTGTACGAATATTCGCAATGAAATGCGTGTAACAACACCTGAAATTTTGCGAAAAGTCATGGAAAATGTGTTAGAAAGAGCACGAATGTGTCAAGCAGAAAATGGCCGCCATTTGCACGATGTAATCTCTCACGTCTAGTTCAATAAAATTCCTCTTCCGTACACTATATTTTTTTCCAATATGTATGTATTTCACTCTAAAATGAAAAAAGTTATGAAGAATTCAAACCAGAAACATAATTTTGCGCCACCCTGAAAACCTCTTCTACACGCCACATATTCCACCATAATATTGCCACCGTTCTCCAAGTAACTATTCACTCTCGTAAGTAAAACTGAAAAGCTCATGTGCAGCAGCATAGAACGAGTCGGTCCAGATGGAGAGGAAGCTGCGGATAAAGGCAGCGACTTGGTTTTGTATTCTACGTGTCTATTTCCATTTGCCGGAGGCAACACGAAGCGAATCGAGGCAGGAAGAGGCGAGGCGAGGCGAGACGCGGGGGGAGAGTCCTTCGAATTTGCATCTTTATCGAGTGCAAACTCGATAAACTGTGCTAATCCCGAAAAAATTGCATCGAAAATGGAGGATGAAGCGCGCGCCGTTTCTTTTATCGCGGCGCTCAGTCGTCGGCTTCCCCGCCGTTAATCGGCTGAACGTTCATGGAATACAGTTCCAGGCATCGCAAAAACGATTCCCGGCATTTATCGGACGAAAATTGAAACCGGCCGCATTTCAGCCAGTATTATATATACCGCGTCGTTGCTTGTTTTCAGTCAATCTATCTCGTCCGGCTGCAGCCGCCGCAGAGATCGCAACGAGTCAGCTCTATTTCCGTGATCGGCCAACCAAAATCTATGTACGTAATATATATGTATATAAATGCACACATCTCGATATCGAAATCATTACCGTCAATTTTAGTTGTGCGGTTACGCACGGTGAATCCGCAATGCGATCGGCTATTCAAATTTTCGTTGGCAGCCAGGTATCGGGCAACATGGACCGCGTGCCGATTTTCACCGGAAATGTTTGCCGGCCGACGTAAATTACCGTAATGCGTCTCTAGAATTTCGACTGGCCCGATGTCGAACGAATGTAACCACTTTTTAGACCGCTCCGTGTATCGTGTTAACTAGAACTGATTATACATTCCGCGACAAAGCTATCCTATTTGATCGCATCTACGATTCTCGCGGTGGGCTCGCTGAGTGCATCTGTTCTGGCGCAACCAATACAGAATTTTGTTCGGTTACTGCGACATTAATGATCATTCGATTTTTATGCACATATTTATGTAAAACAGTAAAAGATTCGAAACAATTTAAGGACACTGTAATTATTTTTAATGCAACAAAGTTGTCAAAAGATTAAATCAATTTTTACCTAAGCGTACCTGAACTTCGCCTGAGAAAACCAGCAATTTTTAACTTTCTTTTATACAATCCTAACAGCTTGGGGAAATCTACGTTACCGACATCAGTGCGTGTTAGTGGTGCCATCTAGCGACGCTCGCTACATATCAACATGGCGGCGCCTTTAATCGCAAAATGCTGAACTTTAAACACACATAACTTTCGAACCAGTGGATTCCTAAGATTAAAATGTAGATTGCCGGCATTTTCTCGTCGCAATCTACAGGATTCTATCTAAAAAAGTAAACGATTTCTGGTTTCCTCAGGTGAAGTTTAACCACTATTTTTTTTTTAAATTTCATAATTATTGAACCTTTAAAGTTCTCATTTAAGTATATGCTTAAAATTTGCGTTACGTTCGAATGAATTTTATAAACGTCTTTGATAATAAGTTATTATTCTCACGTTTCATTTTGTTTCGTGTTTTCATCCTTTGCAGGAATCATATTTTTGTCATGTCACACTCAGCTCATTAAAACTTTGAAAGGATTGTAACCACGTAAGAGTGAAACTGGAGATACATGCAACTGCATTCTGCATTCCTTGGAAGCGTAATACGGAGATTACAACCTTCAACTTTATAAGTTAATGACGACGGTGACTGCCAAACATATCTCAGTTAAAAGACTGGCAAGTATAATGGTAAGTACATATTAAATTTATCTAATAATATCCTGTCAAAGCAAGCTAAAAGAACCTATAATGTATTTTTTTTATTTTTTCAATTCGATATTGAAGCATGCTGCTTAAAAATAATGATGCTTTACGCTTCAACAAATACATTTTATAATACAAACAGGAAGGAACTCAAGAGTTGACGATGTTTGAAAGCAGAAAATGAACAAATGTTTACCCTATGTTACGTAGACGAGGAATTAATTAAAAAGTACATCCCAGAAAAAGTTCAGCGGAAACTTTGATTTTTTTTTAATGTTATATTCGCAGACTGAAGTCGAGGTTTGATAAAATTTTCGCAACAGGTAATCGACCGTGATATTAACCGTGTTCGCGAGGTTGGAAACAGAGGAGAAAGCGAGCGAGGAAAATTGTGAACATTGTGAAACAGACAAGTTCGGTGTTGGTTCTAACCGAGGGAATTTCATCTTGAATTTTCAGTTCATTTTCTCGCGTAGAATCGCCTCGGTGTTTTGCCGGCACCGTCGGTTACAAGGAGAGCGCCGTGTCTCGCATGATCGATTTGATACGCGCGGGAAACGGGCGCATGAATTCAGAGGGAAACATTGGGGAATATTTAAGTACACTGACAAAGATGCATCCCCCGAATCGATCTTCTGCTGTTCCTCGTCTCGTAACTCATGCTCCGCTGACTTTTCACAAGACTGTGCGCTCTCGTTCATCTCCGACGTATCCTGCGGGACTGGCAAACTCCCTTCGAATTCAATATTTTCGACGATCTAACGAGTGAAAAATGGAGAACCGTGATGCTGTTTGTCTCTCTGCCACGGAGAAATGATGACAATAACGCGAACGACACCATTGTACTCTGAAAACGAACGGAGTATCAAAGATCCAGAAGTTTCACAAAGAAATCATACAAAGAATTACTTGTTGAATTTGCTCTTGCAGTATGAAAATTGCCTATTCAAGCTAGAGGAGCCACGTGTACGTTCATTTCTTTACTTAACGATTGTAACAAGCCGGAAATAATATGTACAACAGTTTTTCTACATTTCTGACATATTAGGTTGGGCAACAAGTTTCTTCGTATTTTAATACAGAAATGAATCAAGCTTGTTCCATATTTTAAATGAAGTTTATTAAATCAAGTGTGTGCCGTTTCGATCGACCACCTTTTGCCATTTTTTAGGTAAAACCATAATCCCGTCACTGTGGAACTTCTGTGATTTCTGGCCGAAAAACTGTGACACGTGATTTTCGCAGGCCTCTTTTGAAGTCAACCATTCACACCATTCAGAGAGTTCTGAGATTCAGCTTTATGCTTCGGAATAATGCAAATTATTCCTCGTAAACGAAAAATAGGACTTTCGAGGGCGATCGCGGCTTAGATTCATCTTTCAGCTAGCGCTTTTGACTACTGAAAAGCTCCATCTTTGCATTACCGAGAAATGAGAAGGCGCATCCCGCACCCTTACGTTAAATCACAATTCTTATCTCCTTCATAAAATAATGAAACGTGTACTGTCCAGAGAAAGAATGTAAACTAGCGGGACGAGAACGGGGATAGAAGCCCGACCATTCAGATTGCCTTTACGTTGCTCTAGCCCCGTTCCCGTCCCGCTAGTTTACACTCTTTCTCTGTAGACAGAGTACCTTCAGTTAGCCTCCCTCTTCCATCTCTACCACAGTGACCTGGAAACTTACAAAGTCAATGATTGTAATCTCCACAACAGTCTTACCAGACTGAATAAGCATCCGCAGCCACTCGTAGCGGTATCTCCGGCAAAGAGCATTATTCAGAATGATAGCATAAATCCGGAAACTAACGTTCGGCCCTTTGTCCGCGAATCCGATGCGCATGATAACTGAATCTCAACGAGGATCATCGTGATTCTCTTTTCTTTCGGTGGAATTAGGTCTCGGGGACGAAAAGATGGCTGATCGAGGGATCGCGATCGTCGTGCCAGTGTCGTCCGCGTTATCGCTTTCCGATAACGGCGGGCAACAGGCGTTGCTCGACATTAACAATTCAATTCCATATTTCCCCGGAGCCGTGACTGGCCGGGCTAGATTCACCTCACCCCGGGGAAATACATTGTTAGTTAATGCGGCCGGACCCGGGCCACGTTGTAACCTCGTTCAGCGCACGGCGTTGTTCTCATTATTGCCGCTGGGCTGTCCCATCCTGTGCGGATCCCGCCGCAACAACAGACATCCTTCGTCGGATCTACGACTCGGACGTGACGCTTGCTCTTGATGGAACCGGGGAGCTACGGACCACGCGGCTCCGCTGGATCGTTTTAGTAACTTGCTCTGTACCCACCGGAACAATAACAATAACGGCGACCTTCCTATTCTACGCAGCCGCGGTCGTAGAAGGTACGCAGGTTACAACACGCCCACGTTCTTCCTGGACGTTTCACAAGTAGGACAATAGTGGATTATATTAATCGACAAGCTGTCCGAGAAAGGTTTCCAATGTATTAGGTCGTTGCGTATAAAATTCTCGATTCCAGAATATGATTATTATTCTATATGTTGAGCAAATGGAAATCCTAAATGGAAAAATTGTTCTTGTCCACGTTTTTCCGACACTTTCCTGGACGCCTCACAAGTAAGACAATAGTGCAGGCCTATTATAGTAAATCCGCATTTACTGTCAGGGGTCGCCTGTGCGATCGCTGTCAACGCCGCGCTATGGGCCAAGCCGACGAAATCTGTATCAAAATCAAAGAACTTTCGATATAAATGAGATAGAGCGATGAAGCTTTTTTTAAATGAAAGCTGAAACTTTGCAGAATATGGGATAATTACGGAGATTGTGGTACGAGAACGTTTTTTAACCTTTAAAGAATTCGTTAAACTTGCACAATTTCAAGAAAATTGTGGTTTTGGAAAAAATGGTCGTGGTGGTAGTGGCAAAAAATTTTTTTTAACATGGGACACAACATTTCCTGTAGATTTTTTCACGCTGATCTCAAATCTGGTTTCAAAATTTGTCTACGACCTCAGGATTTTGCAAGAAATTGATTTTTGTGAACACAACTTATGAAAGCATTTTTTTGTTGGAATGAATTGTTAACCCACTAGCTTGAAGGAATATTGTATTCTATCTTATGTTAGTAATGTTGTAAGTATTACTAATAACTAATATAATAAATACTAGTAAGTATTAATTAATATTGTAAGTATTTCATCATTTTAACTTGCTTCTCAACAACGAATTTTTTAACTACTGGCGATACCTTATTTTTTTATTTTTATTGTATTTTATTTGTATTTAGTGGTTTAATCGACGATGAAAGGATTTAATCGGGCGCAAAGAAGGACAGCGGGCCTTTGAGCTGTCCCACGAAGATTACGTCAATACAGTTAGCGCTCCACGCTTTTATTTATAGTCACCAATGTCTAAAAAAATTATTTTCTCCTTTTTAGTGCATTTTAATATAAGCGTGGTTTTTAAAATGTTTTTTACATATTTTTTTTACTAGATCTCCACCGATCCGGAGGTGCAGAGTAATTTTGAATCCCCGTACAAGGAACATGGGAACATGGAACTTGAAGTCAGCGTGAATCGCTTGAAAATTAGGGGTGAAAAGAGACCATCCCCTTCCGGGATTCTCGGCGTGGAATCGATACGGAGCCGCGGAATACCTCGCTGGAATATCTCACGAATTTTACTCCTTATCGGGATCCGATGCTAATGTATTTGCAGCTCTTATTAGGAGGCGGCCCGAATCTTCGTGGCACGATTCAATTAGCGTAAGTTTACTGCGCCGAGAGGTGCACCCTCTTGGCGTTCGTCGTCGGAGCATCCGCGGGACAAGCCGAAAAGAGAAGCCGTTCGGTTGCTCGGGGCTGTGGAGGCGGGAACGACCGGATTTCCAACGATATGTTTGCACGGTTGTCTGTGTGCTAGGGTCGGCCGTTAATTAGAAGCCGCGGCTCGGCGTCTTACCCTTGGGATACGTGGCTTGGGACGCGTCCCGACGCGCCGCGCCCACCGTTTCGTCCTCGAAAATGTTATTACAGATTCGCCGATCTCTACACTGAGAAAAAAAAGTAGTTACTTCAATAACACGCGTGTTATTGTAATTTTTTACTTCGACGAATATCAATGTATTCTTTTCAATAGTATGAAATTTAGAAGCAAATCGTGATGTATTTGAATTGTCTATCATGAAATGTTTGAAAATATTATTTCATTCAATACCGTATATTATTATTCGTAATATTTCTTTTTTTTCCTTCAATCAGATGTGTTGTTAAAAAAATTTGAGAAATGTATTGATTTATACTGGAATTGGTTCGAGGCCATATCTTATTTTTTTGAAAACATTGATGGTCAAGCTATTGGCTTATATGATTGGCGGATATGAGTTTTGCTATTGGAATTGGGAATTGTTTTGTGGAAATTCTCTCAATCAAAATGCTCTCTGTTTGAGATTGTATTTTGTGAAGTATTAATTTTAAACAATGTTTCCTACTAGTTTTGTAGGGAATAGCTAAACGCATATGTACAGGGTGTTCCAGCTAACTTGACCACCTTGAATATCTTTGTTGTTTTTAAAGTTACGTCAAATGTCTGAAGGACAAAATTGAATGGTAAAATGGGGCTCATAAGATACCAACAAAATTTCTTTTTCATGTAATTTTTTTTAGCAGCTTTTTATGCAGCTGGACATTCGTTATAAAAAAGGACTAACCTATGTATGTCGAAAAGTTAGTAGTTCAGGAGATATTTCAATTTAAAAAACCTTAAAATATCATTACTGTCGTACTAAGACGTTACATAAGTAAGTAAACACTAACGTCTAGTGCAGCAGTAATAGTATCTTAGGGTTTTTTAAATTGAAATATCTCCGGAACTACTAACTTTTCGACATACATAGGTTAGTACTTTTTTTATAACGAATGTCCAGCTGCATAAATAGCTGCTAAAAAATATTACATGAAAAAAAATGTTGTTGGTATCTTATGAGCCCCATTTTACCATTCAACTTTGTCCTTCAGACATTTGACGTATCTTTAAAAACAACAAAGATATTCAAGGTGGTCAAGTTAGCTGGGACACCCTGTATAACGAAGTAAAATAAAGGGTCAGTGTATGTACCGTTCCATAATTCATTGCGTTAATAATTATTAACTGGTTGTGTGTGCAGCCCTTGAATAATCAAAATCCAAATTACACTTCAAACTGTGTGAACGATCAATTAAATATGAACGTAAGGTGTAACGTTGAAAGCAGATGTTAAACTGTGACGTAATTGCAGAGCCTGCAGCAAATTCCATCGAGACCGATGTATAATTAATTCACTCTCGTACTCTTGAGTGCCACCACGTACCCTCAAAACAACCAAACCTAATTTGCGAATTGCACGAAAAATCGTAAATACTATTTTAATAATATTGACATCTTCAATTTTAAAACACCTCCGACAATTTTGAATTTCATCTACTCAATTATGCTGCGAATGCATAAAGAGCCGCAGTCTAGTTATGGTTGACAGTGCAGTCAGGAATTGTACGACTGATTTAATTCTGCACTTTATCTAAGAAATAAAAAGAGATATCAAACACAACCGAATAATTGATCTGAAAAATATGAAATTCTTCACATATAAAAATATGTTCAATTTCGAGCAACGATAAAAACTGAATTCGTTCAATCCGATCCGGAATAATTTTCATCTCGATTAGCGAGAAATTACGGTATTGCCTTTCGCAGTGGAATTCGATAATCGACGGTAAAAATGAAATGGCATTCGTGAGAGACAAAAGAATCGAGGCCGGTTCGATGGTAAATTTCGTGACGTCACTTTCAGAGTCACAATGCAGAACGTCGCGTTAACAAGCGGGTCACTCGATAATTGAGGAGAACGGCGAAAAAACACTCGCAGGCGAGAGCCCTTTTCCGTAACAATTTATTCGAGAGCAGGGTAACGGGTAGCGTGAAAACGACGGCGCGCGGTGCTTCGTCCTTCGCGCGCCGGTATAATAAATTTTTTCCAATTACCAATCAGTCGGCGCATCAGCCGCCTGTATTTTTAACGAGCACTCGTTCAGCTACGCGAGCCGTCTAGGGCTTCAAAGGGCGTCGATTAATTGGATGCGGACGAGTTGTATATTTTTACGGTGGAACATCGTACGCTACTTCTGCGTTATCGCATATTTGACCACGTTGCTTGGCGTTTATTAATTCGCAACTCGCAAACAGCTTCGCTCGCGAATGCCGCGCAATTTTCTGCCATTGTTCCCTGTTCGCGGTGCAATCCACGTAAAACAAAAAACTAACTGCAGGGTCTTCCATTAAGACGTGTTTAATTACAATTTATAATTTTTAAAAAATTTTGAACTAACAACTCCGATCTTCGCAAATATTGTAAAAATGTTTTCATGCAAAATTGGTGTAAGTCGATATTTGTCTGTTGGGTTTAACAATACACCTTAATTAAGGGTTCGACCATCATTCAAGAAAAAAATTGCAATTCTAGCGTACATAAGACTTGCCAGGATGCAACCCTTAGGGTAGTTACATGGGATGATCTTGGTTTCTCCCAATTTTCTCCCTGCGTATGCATCTAAAAAACCTTGGAAAAATCTGACACTTTCCGGATAGCATGTCTCATGTTAGAGAATTCTTTCCGATTTTTTCGTTGCAAATTGTAGTCGCAAAAAACGAGAAACGGAGGAGAAATGCAAAAAAATGCAGATTTTATAAATGCATTGAGAGATTCAATTATCAGAGCCACAGTACGAAAGATATATTTATTCAGCAAAACTGGTAAATTCTTTCTGAAAATTTACGTTTATCAAAATTGTAAAGCGACGTGCACGATACGAGAGACTCATAAAAGTTAACCAATTAATAGGATGTTGTATCTTTTTTCTCTGACTGTACTTTGTACGAAAGAATAATAAGAATTTAATACAACTACAGCTCGCATAATTCTTCACATCGAAGCGAACGGTGGAAAAACAACAAGTTAGTTGATTTTCCGCAGAATGCCCTCCCGTGAAAGGTTAAAAATCTTGCTCATCCGTTTCCGGCTGGTTCGACGCACGCCGTTCGAATGTTAATCTCGTTGTTTACGAGACGAGGAAGAATAGAGGATACTTCGTCAGGGAATTTCCGGTTTTTCGCTCGACCGGGAGTAAGAATCGTTACTATTACAATCTATCTCCATATTTATGTATTCGGCGACGGCGACGGCGACGGTCCTAAAGCTTCGAGGGACCCTTAGCTTCTTGCGGCCCGGCGAGCCCGGTCCGCTATTAATTTCCACGACGCCGCAAGAAAGCCATTTGCCCCGGTTATTTAGGCAAAAGAAAGATCGCACGAATTTCGCTCCGAACAACAGAGCTGGCGAATTTTTCCGCCGCAGTTCCTCGAGGAGATCACCCCGACGCAGCTACAACGTTTCGAACCGATATATTGGAAAACAATTATGCCCTAATTGCAGTCGAAGTTAGGCGAGCTTCGACGCGACGGCGACGACCACCAGAGGAAGAAGCGAGTTCTTCCGACGACTCCTCCGAGGATGAAATGAACTAGACCGCCGCGTCGGGGATCGTTACGCGCTTGTTAATGAAACCAAGCTTCCGGTGAAATTTGCGAACCGACCGGAGGGAAAACTGCGCATGTACATTTATACTCGGCCATGTATAACACCGTGGTGACTTTTGTTTTAATGGGCAGGCGTTGAATATACAGTGCTCGATAATATTAGCTCGCTGCGGTGCCGTGTACGCTCTGCATCATTGTCCTACAAATTTTCACGCGCCACGTCATTCTTGTTTTATTGCAAATGTTACGAGGAACTTTAATCTTCGTGCATTCCATTTGAAATGAGCTTGTCGACTCTGTTCGTCCTTTCCTAGGGATGAATCAATTAACCCTTTGCACTCGGAGCTATTTCAACTCGAAAATTAAGCATTTCTTCCGACCTAGAAAATTTTATGGATATGAAATTGGAATAATACCTCATACTTTCAATTATAGCATCGGTAACCAAATCATTGAAATTAAAACTAACAATAAGTACAAAATTTTATTAAGTTTATCTGGATACCAGCACATGTAGGAATACGGGTAACGAGAAAGACTCACTTGCAAAAGAAGCGACCAAAGTAAGTCCTTCGCCAGATATCAAGGCTACAATTACTGACCTAACCAGAGACCTCAAAATTCAAGCAAGATTGTCCACTAACATCCTAATCAAAGAGCAAGGCCTAGTTAAAATTGCCGACTACGTTAGATTTGATCACAAGGACTAAGAGATTTTTCCATTTTTTCAGAGATTTTTAAATTTCTGTTAATAGACGTCATGCCAATCCCAATAATTTAAACGCTTCATTGGTAAGGATTAACTTTAAGGTCTAAAAATAATTAATAATTTTCTCAAGCAATGTTCCGTACAAATGTAGAAGCAATGTAACACCTATTTAATGCAAGCTAAATGTAATAATATTGTACTTGTTATATAAACCACTTGGTTTAAAGCAATAATAAATAAATAAAACAATACCTAACTGTTTAATAATCGATTAGGTACCGACACGTTTAATAACGTAAACAATATTTTGAATAATGGTACAGCAATTTTTATTTTTATGATACAGTAATTATTATTCGAGCAGATGTAATGCAGATTGGACAAAATTTGCAGAAATTCTAGCCTGCTATTTTTGAAGGATGATTTTCTTGCAAATAGTAAACATTAGAAAAAAAAAATGAAAGAAGGAAAAGTTACACAGTGTTAACCCCTTGCCATATGATTTTCTTTACAACCTGAATGACCTTCAACCCTTTGACGTTAATAATTTCATAGAGGAGAAGCAAATTTTATATTTATTGTATATTCTATCGTGTGCAGTATGTATTTAGTATAATACGTATTGTATGATTCCTATACGCTGATATCATGAGTAATCCTTGGGAGAAAGAAGCTTAGAATTTCGTATAACTAAGGTTTCGCCTAAGTACGCTGGAGATGACTATAATGATCAGAGCAAGCGTAGAATACCATTCATATTCTACAGGTAATAATAATCGCCCGTCAAAATTTTACATTAATTATTACCTCGATTAAGCTTGCCATTAAAATTTCATTATTATTTCATTTCAACATTATTCCAATTCGTATTTGTTTACAATTCATCATGCATTAATATCAGATAACTGGAGAGCAATATAATTATAATAATACGGAGTCAATAATTCGTATAATGCAAAATAAATATTCCGAATAGAAATTATGAACCCGTTGCCGAACTGCATTACATTGAAATATTTATCCAGCATTACTCAAATTTCCAAGTAATCAATTTCATGAATACGTATCTTGACGAAATAAATCACGTAATTATTTCTTCCTAGTTTTGTTCCAGAAAAATCAAATCTCTCGTGCGTCTTTCATTACACTTGATCAGATTATCACCTGCTTAAACAGTAACGACTAGACTGCGGATCTTTATGCAAAATAAAAATATTCTGCATCGATTTCGGAAGCTGTAGTTAAATAAAAAATTCATTTCATCTTTTAATAGTCTTTCCACGTTGAAAACGACATAACAATAGCAGAACTACGGGATCTAAGAAAAAGCACGGACCCGACGGTGTTTCTTAGATCAAGACTTTACTGTACAGTAGGACCTCGATTAACCGGATCCCGAGTATAAACAAATATGTGTTTAAATATGATTATGTGAAGGGAAATCAATTTGCAAAAATAAAAAAGTTATTTTGGAATATAATGTATATTTTAATTATGTCTGTTATTTTAATTATGGCTGTTTGTCTCCCGATCAAGCCGGAATAATCGAGGTCCTACTGTATAATAAATATCTCCTTTAGTTATAATGGCACAAAAAAAAATAGTTATGGCATAATTTAAACGATATCGAAGAAGGAATATCATAGAAGAACAATTTTCTGTTATCCTGTTACTTTTTAATAGTTTTCACAAGGTCATCGTTATTTTTTATCGGAAAAACTTTTTTTTATTCAATCTTGTTAATGAGTTAAGCATATTCAAATGTATTTTTTCAGCCGCTATGAGATGGAATAAAAAAAATTAGTTTTCCCGATAAAAAAATAACGATAATCTTGAAAAAACTATGAAAAAATAACCAGATAAAAGAAATTGTTCTTCTACGATATTCCTCCTTCGATACCATTTGAATTATGCCATAAATATTTTTTGTGCCATTGAAAATAAAGGAGATATTTAAGTGGCCACCTTCAGCTGAGACACCCTGTATAATTTTCGGTAGCACGGTGGATCCAAAGTCTCGTAAAAGAACGGAACATCAGTTGATCCAGAAATAATCCCGGTTCGCGGATTCCAGGATCATATTCGCAGGGGACAGGATCGGGGGGAGAAGAGGGAGAGAAAGACGAAGGTACTCCGCTAATCTGCATGGATAACGTGTTATTTTCCTGGACTAGGGGTCTATGCATTCGAGGACAAATTCGGATGATGCGGAGCCAGTCGAGATCTCATGGATCCCAGCGATCCTCGTGCGATATCAACGGCCAAAAGAACTAGAAGAAGAAGAAGAAGAAGAACCAAAGAGACGTGAAATGAGCGGAAGTCGACCGGATTCTGCGCGGAATCGACCTTTTCCTAATCCAACTCGGAATCTCTAATTTCGTCGGACGTTTCCGGCGAGTCCGTGCTACGATAACTTTCCCGGAATCCCGGGGACGATTTTTCCGTTCCCGATGATTCCGCTCTTCCTTCGGCAAAGCCATGTGCTCGACGTAATCAGGATTATTCACTGTGGATCGCGCGCTTCGACCGAAACCATCTGCCCCGACAATCGATCGCCATCACGTTTGTTGAATATATCCATCCATAATTTCATATAGATGTTAATTGAACAAGTTTTCTACCACGGGGATTTTCGTACCGACAAAAAGTCTAGGTCTATTGTCAATCGCGGACTGCTGAAGTTGGCTTTGACGTACCGTGATCTATTTTCTTTCTATGGCAAAATTTTCATGTCTTTCGTCGTGCAAGAAGAGCCGATTTTTGTTCATTGAAAAACAGAATTGAAAATACTACATACAATATAATTTTACAGTAATTGTAAAACCATACCATAAAAATTTATAATAAATCTTTACACAGTGCAGTAGATTCTCACAGAACACTATAAAAAATTATTTAAACTGAACATACCTGAATATAATTGTATGTAGTAAAAATATATACAATACAACATTATAATAAAATTGAATTTATACATATTTGATACGATTCTGATTGCAAAAAGGTCGTGTAAAAATTTCTTAAGACAACATTCTTACAATTTCAACAATTCCAAAAGGAATCACAGACAAATCAGTTTGACTCGTCTGGTGGTTCTAGTGATAAATAATTTTTCCCTGTCCTGTATAAACTATCGCGTGAATTCATGCTTGTCGATTTCCCCTCCTAAACACACCAATAAAAGTTCAAAAGGGGTTTATCGATCCTGGGGACCTCGACGAAATCCACGTCAGACTAATTGACGTCGAAAACAGGACGACTTCGCAAATTGACGTCCGGCTCATTCGCGCGGACAACCCGAATATTTTGACTTCTGACAGTGAGTCGACCACGAGAGTAGTTTCCCTCGCTGAGAAAAAAAATCGATGCGCAACGACAACTATCTTTCTTCCGCGACTGACACGCGTCACGCTGCGCATCGATCGTCACGGCTGTCAGAGCAACGAGTGTCAATAATTCTTTGTTCACCAAGGGCCGCGACGAAATTCCCGACCGGTGCCACCGATTTTACGAATCGCCGTCGATGAACGCAATTCTTGAATGATGGATCACGGGCCTGACCATAAAACCCATTTTTATAAAATTGATCGCTGGGAACGTGCCAAACTTACGACGATCGAGAGATCTAAATTCTCGGGTACTTAAAATTCGAAATTGACCAATTCGTCTTTCTTGGAGGGACAATTAAATTAAAAAAATATTAATCTTCGTCACCTTCACCGAAACAATTATGAGACCGAGTAAAGAAGCAATACAAATCTAGTACACAAAACAAAATTTGCATGTACCAGGGCAGAGAGTCCAAGGTTCTTAAATAAAACATTGAATTTTGGATTTATGAAAAATTGAGTCAGGAATAAAACAACGTAACTAGTCGATTAAATATAACAGAATTAAAATATTAATTGTAGAATAATTATTTCACATTACTTTATAAGAATAACAAGGATGTGTCGGAATGTACAAACAACAAGAATGTAAAAATAAAATATATAAAAAAAACTTTTTAAAAACCACGCTTATATTAAAATGCACTAAAAAGTAGGAAATAATTTTCTTCCTGGTTCTCCATAAAATACCGAATCCAGCTAAATGATTAATAATATTTTTCCCCAATAATTTAAGCAATTAGTTCGAATTTCTTGTGTTATAAAATTAGTGTCGGAATAGATAGATAAATTTAATATAAATTTAAATAAAATCATGACATTTGTGACTGTAAATAAAAGCATGCAGCGCTAAACTATATTGACGTAATCTACGTGGTACTCATGATTTTATTTAAATTTATATTAAATTTATCTATCTATTCCGACACTAATTTTATAACAGAAGAAATTTTGAACTAATTGCTTAAAATATTGGGGAAAAATATCATTAATCATTTGACTGGCTTCGGTATTTTATGGAGAACCGGGAAAAAATTATTTTCTCGTTTTTAATGCATTTTATTTATACATTCATATTTTATTTTCTACTTTCATTGTCATCGGAAGCAAGTGTGTATATACAAAATTTCAGCAAGATTGCCTATGAGAAGAGGTTTAAAATTCGGTTACAAGATTTGACGCATACAACAACACGGCAAGTTAATATAAGCGTGGTAATGACGTAAACCTAGTGTTAATTTTAAATGAATGTAAAATGTCTCAAGAGTCTTCACTGATTTTTGATAAACACATAAATAACGATGTTCCGGAAAAATGGTTTCTCTGTTTCGATTTTGCTCGTGAGTGTGCTTGCCGAAGCGAAAACGATAAAGGAAGTTGCACAAGACATTAACAAACACTCGAAAGAAAAATGTCTGGAGAGCCGAGATCACGGAAGAATCGAGTCCGGAGGAAGAGCGGGTAGCTCGATTCCGCTTCCGTTCCGTGCCATAAATCTTCGCGGCAGTCATACTTTGCATAAGTACCACCTCGATAAAGCGTGATGAATTATCCCGGGCGTGGTTGTTCCGGGCCGCGGCAGTGTCCTCGAAAAATCAGCTTCGACTCGCAACAGCTGCACGTTCTACCAGGAATCTCGAGAGCGTTATCGGCACCGGGGAGAAACGAACGAAACGAATTCAGTGGCTCGTAACGCGCATTGTCCTCGAGATGACGAAAAAGATAGCCAATATTCCAGCCAACGGGATTCCTTGGGATGTAACATTGTCGCGACTCAGGAGGACAAGGACGATAGCCAATAATCCTTGCCTCAGGACTCGTCCGGAGGATAGGACCAACACCTTCATGTGATTCCTTCTACGATGGACCAGGTAAAGCGAATACCACCGAAGTAATCCTTTCGTTCTGGGATTATTGCACCCGCGATGTGTCGCGGATGGAACAATTGACATATGTATCTCATGAGTGAATAAATTTTCGTCGTACATATTAGTGGGTGTACAAAGTATTCGTACACCTTTTAACACGTTCGCTGCCGAGCGACATTCTCAAAAACGGTTCCACCACGCCAACAAATTTTATTTAATCGTAAAATAAAAATACAAAACATGTATTTATGTGAAAGATATTGAATTTTTAGATAATTTTTCATTGCTTTATTTTAATTATACGAGTTATATCGTAGTCGGTTTTTGCGATAAAATGTTTTATGACAAACCTAAACACAAACTTCGACCTACGAGATAACTCGCTGTTGGCAGCGAACGTGTTAAAAACTAATAACTTTTTTATAATTGTACCAAACGACCTGATTTTTTTATAATCAATTAGAGGTTTACGGAATTATGTGCAACAAAGATTTTCCAAAAATTATTCAAAACTATTCCATACCTGAGAATCATACATCGAGTATCGTAAAAACCCCAATTTGAACACCCTAATACCTTAATTTTTTTGTAGCGCGCGATCGACCGCCCAAGGGGGAATCTCCTAGTAGTGGGACTAAAAAAGTCACATCAATTGCGGGAATACTGAAAAGTGTTTTCATATTTTCAACCACAGCGGAGGTAATTATGCGCTGGATCATCCTGTATATATAGTCTCTGTAATTTTGGATCGTGTTATACGGATGTCTACTGTAATTTGGCAATCAAGGATCTTTCCGTCTGGTTCGTTGGAATATCCGGCTAGAATATGGAAACGCGTGGCAAATGGACATAAAGCCGGGAGCATCGGGATCCCGGCGAACAATGGAATTTTTCCAGGGGCTGATGGGAGAGCCTGACGGGATTTGCCCGACTTCTGGATCTTAAGATCGCGTAGACAACGGGGGAATGCTTCTCGGTGGGTCATTCCAGTCCCGAGTATTACTCTCCAGTGAGTAATACGGGTTTTCCCTTCGAACTACCGAGACCGAAACCTACCATTCTTTTCAGCAAGGTTTCTGTACGTTTGCTCCCTCGATATTCCCCGTCGTTCCGACGTCCCAGCGGTGATCCACAGGCGATAGACCGTGCTCGAGGAGCATTATTGACTGTTGCACGTATACTGCCGGTGTAAGATGAACGGAGCTTTAGCGAACTGCGAATAAAAGAGTTGGCGGACTGGCCGGAAAGAGAATATGGAGGTTACCCGGATGACCTTTCGCGTGACGGAACCAAATAACAGTCTCTCTACTTTGGAATTCTGAGACATGCCTCGACAAGCAGGTATGTATACAGCAGAGTTAGGCATTAATCAATTAAAATTTTAACCAAGATTGATTGATTAATGTGTACGATTAGAAAAAGGTAATCATTGAAAAATGGACGATTGATTCTACCGATTGATGAAGGTAATTGTCAATCGTTGGTTAAAAAAGGGAATCATTGAAAAATCGGAGACTGATTTAATCAATTGTTGAAGTTAATCGCCACACGGTATATCAAGAATTGACAGAAATAAAATATATCTCAACAAAAACCCAGTTTACATTTTTCTCAGGATGCATACAGTCTTGATTCCGTATTTAATTTTGAAATTTCAGTCATTAATCAATTATCCGATTGAAGATTACAATTGAAAAGAATGTAATTCTTCCGACTAAAGTAGGAGTTTAATTGTTAATTGCGATTAACGTTTGAAGTAGAAATTTATTCGTCAATCCTTGATTACATTTTTGCCCAGCTCTGGTATACAGGCAGGCAGCTTTTTAAACAAATATTTTAAATAAAACCTATCCTGTTTGAGAGGGCACGTGGTCACAAATCTTCTCTAGATGAGTGCACTTTGAACATCTGAAGGTAACCTTGTGTTTTTATATGGAATTGTGAGTTTTTGTTTAGATGAGGGGACCCATGTTGGTCTTCCAGTGCCATTCAGGGTAATTTCAGGAATTTCTATAATAATTATAATTATTAATTATTAATAATTTTATAATTATTATTATAATAATAAGTCGTTTTATATAAATAATAATCAAGTCAATCGCAGAAAAAAATAAAGGGTCTCCCATTAACAGTAAAGGTTAGAATTGTCACTATTCGTGGTTAGCGAAATTGTAAAAAATTGTAAACTTATAAATCATACAAAAACAGCGTTCTCATTTCTAAATGGAAGGCGCTGCACTACGCACGTCGAAGAATCCGAGAAGCAGCGACTCGCATCTGGTCGGGAACTTGCTCCGAATTTGTTTGAGAACTCGCACATATCGGACATCGTAGTTCATCGGCTCGTTAATTCCGCGGTCAAAGTAAACGTGAAATAAGAGGCCGATGGACGGGCCGGTATAGCGTACAAGCTTTCCAGCTTTGCTTAATTTGCATGATCAGTACTCCCGCGGCGAGCACGAGTTCAAAACAGGATGCTGCCGGCGATAGGTCAGAAACTGGCCGTGTACCTCTTCCTGTTTCGGGGACGAGGAACGGAAATGTGGATTCTGCTTGAGCGGTCGCGAGGGAATCTTTCCGTAGCCAATTTGCCGGGCGACGTCGAAACTGGAATAAAATCAATTCTACGGCCAGGAAAATCGCGTTTCCTATCTGCTCGGGTAATTCGGCCGAGATCACGGCGAGAGGAAAAATGGAGCAACAATATCGCGAGAATAATCTCCGGTCCGGTTCTCGAACCGAGACCCCCGCAGATAACGATTCGTTCGAGGATTCTTCCTAGCGAAAACGGAACACCTATGGAATTATTGATTTTCCTTCCGAAAACCAACCCCTTCTCTTCCGTCCCTCTCCGGGGAAATTTGTGTACGGCGGGTCATCTTTATATCGATACGAAAACTCGATTCTGTAACTGGTTATTAAAGCGTTGTTTACTCAAATATTATTCGCTGTTCGGAGATCAAATTTGTTCGATTTTTCTTGAAAAATCGAACAAATATTTGGTCTGCATTTTTAAGGAGAACGGCAATTTTCAATTTCAATTTCGTTTAATAAAAGAGCAAGCCTGCTTTCATGGTAAAAGTGAGCGGTTCGCTGAAGAACATTTTCGGAGTCCTTTGATGCAAACATGACGCGGTCAGGTTCGTTCCATGCGATCGACGACGACGATCTCCTCTCGTTGACGCCATGTTGCGCCAGTAAGGTCTACTTTGAATAAAAGATGATAAGCCAGATAGCGGTTGCCCGATAAACCTATACGGTCGACTTCGAAAATAGCTTTCGCCTGGCCAGTGGAATTTATTCATAAGGATGTCCTTGGCTCGGACGCGCGTTCGAATGTCCCCATTCACTGGAATTTCGTCGGTTTTCCGCGTCGGTGCTTAGCATCTGATCAATACTGATAAATGTTGAAGAACGCGTGGATGCAACCCCCAAATATTCAGAGCGTTAGAGCCCTTTGATCCGATTGGATCCTACGGTTGCAGCGTTAGAAAATGAAAAGGGTCTTTCCCTTCGTATCAGATTGAATTTGCATTAGGGTTGAATTGAATAATGCAGGCGCAACGTCTATCTTTGGAAATATGTCTATCCAATGAGCATGTCATTTCAATTAAGCCAGAACTCTAACTGGATTTAGGCGGTGAATTCTGACTTCTGATTGACGTGATTATCTTTCGACTTCCTACTTTCGGAATCAAATAATTTCATGCATTTATAGCAGATTGTCTAAAACTCGGTGTAACATATTTACTACCATAATTAAATTGCAGTTTCAAGCCAACTTTTGCCTTTTTATTCAGCGATTTTGACCACTTTTAATGAAACTAATGAACATATTTAACAAAACTTTTCATAATTTTTATTATGCGTCATCTAGTAAACTAATCCTTCTAGTTTTTGGCTGGAAAACTGAAGTTATTTCCAAAAGAGGACGATTTACGATCTACGAAGAAGGATTTTGAACATTTTCACATGATCCGATAACACGCTCACAATTTCAGGAAATAGAAAATTTACATATTCTGTGACCTAAAAGCTCGCCGAAAGCCTCGAACCCCCATCGAATACGCGGTCCCTTTTACTCTCGCCCTTATCCACCGCGAGCCGCCTCAAAGACGCTACAAACATTCGCTCACGGCATAGTAATTCCTTCGTTTTCTTCGCGGAGACTGCGAGAACGTCGTCGCTTTTCAATATCGCGTGAGAAAGGACGTGTGTCTGGAACAGGACCGGAAGTTTTCGTAAATCCAGTCTCGCTTGGCGATTAATATTCCATGAAGTTAAACCGGGAAAGGCTGGCGCGTCGCGTCACGAGGACTTGTTAAGTTCGCTAACTACGTTCGAACAGTGTAGATCATCCGAGAGTTTCCGTTCGTGTGTTCTTAGCGCGACGTCGGGACCACAGTGTGCGGCTGACTGACGGCTGAGTGACAGTATTCGAACACCGACCCGAAGGAAGAATTACCTCGAACCGGGATTTTAAGTCGGCGGGAACTCCCACAACAGCCCCGAGGCAGGAAGCGTTCAAATTGTTGTGGAAAATGTAGAAGGGAGAACGAAATTTGCATTGGTAACTGGAAAATTTGCTGGGGAAAGTTGTCTGAGATAACACCGGGTTCTTCTACTTGTGGCAAAGATTATCCAAAAGTACCCGTAGGATCTTGAATGAGAATATCTGTCAAACGCCATGTTTGTTTCTTGTCACTTTCTTGTATTTCTAAGCTACAATGATAGACGATTTTAACAATGGAGTCGTGTACGATTGAAGTGCGTGTTAAAGTTATTAAAATCTATTTTTGCAAATCAGTGTTCAATAAAAAATACCCATCGTAAATTACGTGAATTTTTCGGCAAATTAAACGACGAATTAAATACAATTCAGCCAATTATTTGAGCGTAATGTTGCTAGAAATTGGAATAGGAAGTATTATAATTTCTTCGTTTTCAAATTTTTTCAATATTATACATAGTTTTCCATCAGTACTTAATAAAATTAGATAAAATTCGATTCCCCTATTCTTCTAATTTGTGTGAGCTTAATGTGACTAGAAACTGGAATAAGAAATATTATAACTTTTCAATTTTCATATTTTTTCAATATTATAATTTTCCATTAGCACTTAATAAAATTAGATAAAATTCGATTCCCCTATTCTTCTAATTTGTGTGAGCTTAATGTGACTAGAAACTGGAATAAGAAATATTATAACTTTTCAATTTTAATATTTTTTCAATATTATAATTTTCCATCAATACTTAATGAATAATATAATTGCACATAAACAATTGGTTGTATATATTCTTCATTCTTAAGTTAAGTTAATTCATAATAATGTCAGAAGTCTGTGTTCAGAAGTACATGTCCACCACTGAAGGTGCGTCTGACTTTTCGTCGACTCGCATCACTTATATTTAAAATACCTCGTTCATACCATTGTTTAGAACATGTTTGCGATTAGAAAATGTTTCAGGGAATAAATAGTGAATAATTAGAAGATCATTGAAGCAAAAATTCAGGATGTTGACCAGCTATAGTAGTTTTACTCCAGAATCCGTTTGACTAATCATTGACTCGTACTACTGATTTCGCCGAAATCTTTACTCGCACCCGACTGTTTTTATCTTTACACACATTTTACGTCATTTCACGAGGAGGTAGAATTTCTTCGGGGAAAATGTAATTACCGCCAGAGACCTCGGCTATACATAAATGGTGAGGACTCACTGTTGGTGGCAGACTACTACTATGAACCGCAATCTCTGGAGCACCGCGACGGACATCTAATTTTCCAATTATATGAAAATTCCTCTCGATCGCGAAACTTTACTGCAGCTGCCGCCACCCCTCGCTAATAAACCGTCAACCTCTCGTCGTGCCCAAGAACTTCACAGAAAGCGGAAGACTTCCGGGGTGGAGAGCCTTTGTTGTGAGTGCCTTACAAAGGAATAGCGAGTGAAGAAGGATGCGCCCTTGTTATCGAATGTGGGGCTGAAAACCAGGAAACGGTAAGCTGATTATTTATAATAATTAAGGGTATTGATCTCTGTCAACATCTGCAACAATTCCCTTAGCGGAGCCCTTTTCATCTTTCATTTATTATTTTGATGCATTCACCGCACAAAATTAGTAGGTAGAATTTAAAACACAAGAAAGAAAATACACTCCTCAAAAGAATGAAGGGATCACTTGTGCGAACCCGAAAAATTGCTCCCACTTTACGTGATCGTAACTCCGTCAAAAATTGCCGTATCGATATCGTTAAACAATGCTTTGAAAGCCTGAAACCTCTGGTTTCAGATGCTCCGTTTCAAATTGTTGCTATGTTGGTTCTTTACAAAGTTATAGCGAGATGAAGACAACATTGACGGTTAACAAAAATTTTGTGCAACTTTGGAACATCACACGGTTAGCAACAAATTTTTTTGATAAATCATGTTAATATAATTTGGAAATTGTGTGGCTTTCCTGTGTAAATTGTGTGGCTGTTGAATATTGTGCGATTTTTTTACTCGAGTTTTTCAACATTTAAGTAAATATGGGCTTTTTAATTTTAACTGGTTCCAGAAAGAATTGTTCCATGATGGATTGAATAGAAGCGTGACGTGTGGAGAGGTAATTCGTTTGAGGAACGGAGCTAGAGGAATGCACATTCCCTTGGCCGTGTAAAGTGCTAAGACTAAGAATTCTACGGATGCAATTTACGTCGAGTAAAAAATGGCACGCTAATTCTTCCATGCGGAAGAGCGCGAAGTCGTCGCGAGAAACAAGAAGAGAGGAAGACGAAGGATAAAGAGAAGGAGAGAGAGAGAGAGAGAGAGAAAGAGAGGGGAGAAGCAAGCCAACCAGCCAGCCAGCCGCGGAGACAAAAATCGTGGAACAAAGGGGCAAGGTTTCATTCGAGTCGCCGCGCCGCCTAGAGCGGAACGAAGAGTCTCGGGATTACAATTTGTAATCAGCGTCAATTTGCACCGGGGCAACTTGACCGACTTCCCGCGGAACAGGGGGACTATCGATCTCGTCTGTTTGCACAAACATTTCCCGCAATCCGGGTCAAGTCCATGCTCCTCCGAGGCAGTAACACAAAAAGACAAAGATAAACTATTCCATCCGCGACTCCGTAGCGCGACTGCCGAGGAATACGCGTTTCGAACGGCACAGAAAGATGTACAACGTCGGAACAAGATTATTATCGAGTTTGTTGCAATTTATGCTGTATCCAAGTTTAGAATCACTTTGCCAACCGATGCAAATACAGGCAAACTTTCCGCAAGTTTGTTGAGACTCAGAGATAGGATTTTCAATAAATGTTGATTCTTGGGAGAATATTATCTTGCAAGAGAAATTTCGTTCAGCGATAACTCAGAACTAATCAAAATTAATGGAACTAACTGATTTTTTCAAATATCCAAAGAAGCAGAGCCGCCGCCATAAGATGGAATAAAAAAGAAAGTTTTCTCGATAAAAAAATAACGACGACCTTGAAAAAAATAATAAAAATAATTGGAATAATATTATTTTACCTTGAAAAAACTATGAAAAAATAACCGGACGAAAGAAATTGTTCTTCTATGACATTCCTTCTTCGATACCGTTTAACACATTACGGACCGGTGATTATTGCATAATTTTGAAAAATCTATGGTACATGGCTAAACACTGTTTAATGGAACCTTCAATAGCAATATCAATTTTCATTGTGAACTAACAACTCGCCCTCAATAACGTCACCTAATAGTATCGCTTAAGATTGCAATGCGAAAGAAAATTTCTGTTTTCTTTTAGCGTAGCACAATTATTGAAAATCCTATTAATAGGCTTCCGGTAGGTAAAAAGTGTTAAATTATGCCATAAATATCTTTTGTGCCATTAAATTATGCTTCAGCTGAGACACCCTGTATAATATGTAATGATTCCTGAAGTAAATCTGGAACAAAATTCAAGACTGTACAGTGATCTTCATCCTCTCTCGAACAGGGCTCGCTACTCTTTCTTGGAGTGTTGAGAAAAAATCAGAGAAAAAGCACAGCAAAGACAAATGTGAGTTACGTGTACGCATAGCCGTGTTTTATTGGTCGCGTGGTCGAAAGTGAGACATGTATAGCATACGTGCAAGAAGTAACCACGTACATCCACCTGCTCGTAAACCGTGGATCTTTTCGGTCCAGGATCGCGTTAAACCACCGCGCGTTCGTTCCGCCCTGTTCTAATTCGATCCATAATTCATAGCGATTTTCACCGGGTATGGCGACGAAGTTACGATCCATAAATTATCATCTTCTGGCCTATGAAGCCGACGTTACGATACTTCTTCGTCGAAGAAAGGCGTAGCGGAGAGGCCGGACACTCGAGAACGCGTTGCCACGCAGCGGACTCGTAAAACGGAGCCTTAAAAGGGTGACGCGATAAAGTAGCCCGGAGTGATGGCCCCCGAAAGGATGCCTGGGATCAGAAATACCCTCGTTCGATGCCGAAATTGCTCACGTGTCTGATCACCACGTACGCGATAACCTGGTGGCCAATTCCTCGGCACATCCGCACGAGCGTAAAACTCGTCGAGGCTGATGGCGGCGGGAGCGTAAACTTTAGATTCGCGAGTCAGCTTCCGGACAATCGGCCCGGGACCGAATTAGGGTAGGAAACTCTACGGTGACCTTTTTTCCTCTTTCTACTATCACCCCAGTGCTTTGGTCTTCTACATCCTTGGGACCAGCACCCTTTTACGGCATCCTGGCAGCTTGCGAACTCCATGATCTTCGTTAAGCCTGCGTTTGGGACACGTGTCGCCCACGCTCTTATTTGCTATCGTTAAACGGCCGATCTCTATGCTCCGTCAGCCACATCAAATTTATACAGGGTGAGACATCCGAACCACTTTTTTACGTAAGCATTCGCGCTGAATTTACATTTCTCATTTCTTTCTACGTTTCACCTGGAATGACCTCGAATGACTATTAGCAATTCCTCTTTTTTAAGGAATTGTCAAGGTAACCTTGAATTTTCTATTCACGAGAACCTGTAGTTTTTTTACACCCATCTTTCAGTGGATTTATTAAGACGAATTCTGCAACTACACTCCTCAAAAGAATTAAAGCGTGAAGAAATCAACGGGAAATAATGTGTCGCATGTTAAAAAAACAATTTTTCCGCGTGTGGTACTGGAAAAACCACAATTTTCTTGAAATTGTGCAAGTTTAACGAATTCTTTCAAGGTTGAAAAAACGTTCTTACCACAATCTCCATAATTATCCCATATTCTGCAAAGTTTCAGCTTTCATTTAAAAAAAATTTCATCGCTCCATCTCATTTCTATCGAAGGTTTTGTGATTTTTACACAGATTTCGTCGGTTTGGTCCATAGTGCGCCGGCTCACAGTGGAAAATTTGGACCAAACTCGATTCAAAATCGAAGAACTTTCGATAGAAATGAGGTAGAGCGACGAAATTTTTTTTAAATTACAGCTGAAACTTTGCAGAATATGGGAAAGATAGGGAGATTATGGTACGAAGGCTTTTTAACGTTGAGAAAATTCGTTGAATATGTAGAATTTATAGAAAATGTGGTTTCTCCAGTACACCACGCGCGGAAATTTTTTTTTAACATGCTATATATCATTTCCCGTAGATTTTTTCACGCTGATTTCAAATCTGCTCTCAAAACTTGTCTACGACCTCAGGATTCTGCAAGAAATTGATTTTTGTGAAGAAAACTAATGTAATCATTTTTTCGTTGAACAGATTTGATAACCCACTATGATAACCAGATCTGAAATCAGCAATTCCTTAATTCTTTCGAGGAGTCTATTGTAAGAAATGTATTTTTATCTGAACCTTCTAGTTCACCCACATAAATAGAGTACTATACAGAGTAGCATATAGGGTGTTTCCGAAATAAGTGGAATATTGTTCGTACGCGATAACAATCTTTCCCCGGAGAAAGTCGTTTCGACGTGTACTCGCTGATGCTCAAAGAACGCCGCCACCTTTTGAAATCGCAGGTTCATCCGTGTTATGTATATAGATTCACCGCGTATTTATCAAGGGAAAAGGCACGATCAAGCGTTTCGAGGGTGAAGTTTGTTTGAGAGGGTAATTTCACGCGATACCCTGCCGAGGATAAAGTGTATTTAATTGGGAAGAGACGAAGAAGATTAAAGACCACGATATCCTGTGCCGTGGAAGCGATCGTTTCCCGAAGCCGAAGCGTCGAATGAGCGGAGGAGAGCTCGGGACGCGACGCGAACGAGGTGAACCAACATCCAGACAATTTAAAAGGCGAGTAAATACACTTCGAGGTTTGTAAATAGCCTGCTTCTGTACACAATACACGGCGGTGTCTACCGGTGCACTTTCGGTCCTCGTTTGCTCCCCGTGCGTTTCAGACCGCGGCAATAAGAACGCGTAAATACCGAGCGAATTCCTCCACAATTTTCTGCGCGGGTTGCTGCCCCCGTTTTCGCGAGATCCACCCTCTCTCGGTCATGATCGTACCGAGACATTCGACCGAAATGAAAATCTAAATGACGCCGCGTTTCCGCTTCTATCCCGCACGCCGGCCGAATAAAATCGTGAACAAACGAGGGCTTCGAGATAACGCGTTTGCACCCTTAAACCTCCTCGTAAAACATCAAATATGTGCATCAAGCTTTTACAGCGGGACGGTCTTGTCGGTCTGATATGCTCGCGTAATATTGCAGAATCAAGATAACAGAGAAGTTACATTAAAAATGATAATTCTGTGAGAAGACGATGTGAATTGAAACGTCTGTAGAGACGCTAAACATTTTTTCGGAGACTGAATCCACCACAGACTTGAAGATTGAAGCTTCCCCTTTACAGCGAGTCCTCAAAACTTGATGTACGATTTTTTCCAGCCGTTTTATTATATTCTGAATGAGAGGCGTGTCGCCTGCTGTACAGTAATAGCAGGTACACGACCGAACTTATTTCTCATATCTGCGTCATAAAAAATCGTACATCAAGTTTTAAGGGGTTGCTGTAAAGGGGACACTCCAATCTTCAAATCTATGGTGGATTCAAACGCGAGAAATTTTTCACGAAAAATATTTAAAATGTTGTTCTTAACCAGGGACCAAAAATAGCAGTTAGTCTAAAAATTTCTACGATGAAAATCATCAATAAAAAGTTGATTAGCATTGAAATTTAAGATGATCTACTCAAATACGTTCCCCACCCCCAACTCGCAAATGTCGGAAAATAGAGGGAAATGCGTGTGAAATATTTTCGCGAGAGCTGCTTTCCGAGTTACATAAAAATACGATTCTCGCTTCAGTTAATTACCTTGTCAATGTTAGAACATTTTAATCTTGGTGGGAATTAAAAAAAAAAAAAAAGAGGCTCCGGGGAAACGCGGTAATAATTCAGCAGATACGGTTGCAAGGAACGGAGATGTATAAAGAAAATCTTTCTTGAAACCACGGCGTAATGTCCAGGTTCTTCCTTGTGCAATAATAAATCATTCCTCCCACGAGCAGAGAAGCGTTAAAAATAATAAGAGAAAGAGAAATAGCGGGAACAATAGTATGCTCGCAAACTATATCGTAAGATAATGAGAAGCACATTGGTGTGAATGGACGAGGTTCAGCACGTTTTAATTGAGAAAATTTTTACGCTGGAACAATGTTTACCGCAGTCTTCTATGCACGGGCGAGGCATTTTTAAAATTCGAATGAAACGTGCCATTGTCATGGAAATGAATAGGCTGCGGATCTTTATGCATTTATAGTTTGTACAAATTTTTCGGGTGTAATAGAAGACGTTCTATACTACACTATAACTACGCTATAACACACACGCACATGTACAATGTCGATCTTGTACAAAGTTTCGGTGCACACTTCCGTAGGGCTGAATGTTGACTAAACTCTGACTGCTCTCGATTTTATTTATACAAACTTTTAGAGTGCCTGCTCGTTCCACTGCGGAGTGGTGCAGGTATTACATTTTTCAGACGCTGTTCCAGCGAATGGACACTCTTGAATTTTTTACACAAGACAGGTAAGTGATAGACCATTACTTCTGAATTTTTTAGCAGCTGCCACTCAAAGGGATGTTCGACAAAAAAATTCCAAAAAATCTGGACCTATCTAACCTTAAAAGCAACTGGCACAACACACGTCTTATAAAAATGACAAAATTGAATATATTGGTGGCGGTAAATAAAAATTGAAATAAGTTATTTGTTATGTGTATGTTCAACTAAAAAGCAAAAATAATTATTTATTATTTCAGCAAGTCTAAATGAATTATTTAAAATAATAAAGTTAATTGCTATTTACAAATACAATTTCAATTATTATTTGTATTGACAAATTTCCACCTCAATCCAAATAATAAATAATCTTTTATTTGCAAATCTGAAATAATAAATAGATCACTTTTGGAATTATTTAAATTACTTTTATTTAAATAAACAGTTTAGTTATTATTTGCAATTAAAATCACACGTTTATTTATTACTTAAAATAAAATTTGCTCGACACTGGTGGTAGGTTTAGTTAATTCATTTTGTTTCAGACATGATAGTTGACCTAAAATTTTGAAAAAAATCTGCGAAATGAAAGTTGTTGGTGTCTACAAATTGCACGTTGGTTCACCCAGTTCTCCAATAGTTTTCGAGAAAGACACTTTTGAAGATAGGGGTAATTCCTCGAGTATCAGCCTTATTATTCAAAAATGTACAGAATGTGAGGAGACAACGGGAAGTTTTCCGTCTTGAAAAATTCCTGGGGAAGGACCGCAGCCGTGATTTCTGCGAGTTTCAAGGTAACTTGACTCCGTCGTACAGTCGACCCCGCTGTCTGGAGTATTTTGATACCGGTGATGCATTTGGAACGTCCGACCGACGGTTAAGTTAATAACCGTGTCTCTGGTAGAATAACAAGCCACTATAATATCCGAGAATATTTTCCGTGGCCGGGCAACGTGTAGATCGAACTTCTGTTCCCGACGTATTCCCTCGAGAGCCCTTTGACACAGAACAAACTGGGTCGCCGGTCCGGAGCCCCTCTCGTCCTGGCTAAAACTAGATTCCCGACTCCGCGGCCCTCAAAACAGAGAAAACGTTGTCCTGGCCACTTAAAGCCACGACAACCATCGAATACACGATAAATCTACTTCGGGACCTGTTGTCCTGTACAAATTGACACTGTCTGCGCCGTGTAGTCGGTAAATGGGATTCAGGCGACTCCAACACTCGTTCATATACTACCGAGACGGAAACCAACCGGAAAAATTGTCCTCCGATTTCTGTTTGTTCTGTTCTTCCAACCCTTTGAGTCGGCTACCTTTTCTGATCATCATTCAAGGGGATTTTTGATTACCTTATCCGGCTATACATATTCGTTACTTATAAATTGCAGAGCAGGAAACAAATTATACATCTTTGTTATACCAATTTCTTGAAATTCGCCCCGTTCGAACGTGAGTCGAAAAATCTTATAACCTGTTTTCACTGTTTAGAAAATTGTTGTATTAATATTTGAAAAATGAATTAATGAGTGTTCGAATGAATCCGTCAAACTGGAAGATTTCTGCAAGATCTAGCAGGAATTGTGGGTCGAATTCGTGGTGCGCGTGAGTTAGCATTGCCCAGCTGTGGAAGCCAGGCCCTCGATCTCGCTAGTTTAAAAATAGAGCACGCTGCTGAAGACTGCACTTTGCATGCACCGCGAGAATCGCGTCCGTTAAGGGTCTGAAAACAGAAGAATATTCCCGGTTGAAGAGCTCTCGCAATACAGGGAGCAGTAAGAAAAAAAAAGGAAGAAGAAAAGAAAAAGGGCATTGGAAGGGTCGATATCAACGGAAGGAACAACCGACGGACGATTTCCGTTGATTCATGCGATGGTTCGCGAGTTGCCCCACTCCCGTGGTGGCCAATGGTGGGACAGGGTAGCAGGTCGATGGGGGTGGAGGGTGTGTAAAGGGCCGACTACGCCTGGATACGTCGCGAGTCGAGCAACGGCCGCTTTCTCTTGGGGTAGGTCGTCGTGAAAGGGGTCGTTGAAATTTCCGGTTCTATAGTCGGCAAACTCGAGCACCAAAAGCCGCCCCTGCCTGCAGGTATATTTCCCTGCACTGTGTCCAGTTTCCCCAGTATGCTTTCTGCATAATGAGAGCCGTGCCGGTGGGCACGCGGGGGTGGGCGCCAGGCAAGAGAATTGAAATCCCGCACGAGGCCGCCGCGCCGTGCCCCGGAAGCAGCCTCCTCTAATCAATGACGAGCGAGTAATAGGCTGGCCTTCGTTGCACTCCAAGAAACTTGCCTCCCAGAGCCCACTTTTCCTAGACAAAGCATCCCCCACCCCATCCCCATCCGACCTGGGCCCCGAACCCGCTGCGTCTCATAAATAAAGGACCTGGCGAGCTATTCATCCTCCTCAGGTCTGGTCAGAGTGCAATTGAACGGTGGACATGATCGACTCATCGGGGACGGAATCGAACTTCAACTCGATCAATGCTGTGGGGACAGTTCTCTGGGAACACATTATAGGTTTTTTTTTAAATATTAATGAAAGTATGGGGTGAAATATGTATTTAAAGATACGTTTCATAAACCTGAATTATTCAGTAATTCGTACAATAAAAAAAATTAAATTTAGAAAAATAAATACAGTGGAACCTCGGTATACGACGTTAATCCGTTCCTGATGTTTATACCAAAGCAACCTTTCCCATAAGAAGTGATGTAAAAATTATTAATCCGTTATCATGTAAAAAGAACATTCCTATTGATATTATACCTACATTAATGGGGTTGTAAAATAATTGAAACACTGTTTAAACTAGTGTTGTATAAAGCTCGAGTCTTCGAAAGTTCCAGAGCTCAGTCTTAAAGACTAAGTTTCTATAGAAGAACTCTTTAAGGGACTGAGCTCTGGAGCTTCGAATACTCGAGCTTTATACAACACTAGTTTAAACACATAAATAAAATCGGACGTATACCGAGGTTCCACTGTATTATGTTTGCAATATCATATTATTTAGACTAAAACGACATCGTCAAATTAAGCAAAGTTCACAGGACGATGACCAATCAATATTATTATTATTTTGACTGGAACCACACCGTACACGACATCGACAGTTTAAGCAGAGTTCACAGAACAATGGCGAATCAATATTGGCGAACGTCGATGCACGGGGATCGAGCGTAGTTACGAAACTCGTTCGAACGAAACGAAAAGTTCGTCCCCCCGTGGAAGGCGGCGGACACTAATTGTGGGAGTAAGGGGGGCCGAAAAAGGCAAAACCAGATAAAGCACGAAGATACATCGGGGCTCGCCGCGATTTCCTGTGAATTATCGCGGCATACAACCGTAACTCAACGCCACGACGGCAACTCGGCTCCGCGATAAATAAACCCCGTGAATTTGGCAGTGGCGGCCCCGTTGCGAACAAACTGCCCCCGGTTGCTGGAAACTTTCTGGACGGACGTCGCGAGCAAAGTTGCTCGTTCCGACAGCGTAATTAGCGGGCCACGGGGAATTGGCGGGCCTGTTGACCTTCGAGTGTCTTTCACGCCTCCATGCAAATGAACAGCGTGTGCCGGACGATACTCATCCTGATCGGATCCCTCGTGGCCAGGGATTAAAAACCTAACCCGAATCGGATTCGGTTCTCAATAACCCGCTGTAACCCGCGTAGCTTCGATAACCGGTTACTAGATGGCCAACTGTAACCCGGTTAACGGTTGGAAACCATAACCCGAATCGATTTCGGTTCTTGGTAACCCATGAAACACTGTAGCCCACACTAAGCGCGGGTTTTGAGTACGAAGTTTGAACTTCTTTTCTTATTTATAATTATGCTTTGGTGCCAATCAGTTGAATTTATCCATAAATCGATTTTAAATAATATGAGGACAACTTATTACTGATAAAGAAATTTGTATTTTAGGTAATTATGAAGAGTATGAATGTTGTGTGTGTCTGAAAGAACGTATATATATATATATATATATATATATATATATATATATATATAATAAGGCAATAATGAGCCATGAATACCTGGTATTGTGGTATCGTTGTTGGAGCATCGATTGGCAATTGTTTGACGCGGAACGGAAAAAAGCGAAACGGCGAAAAGATTGATTAACTGTTTTTCGATTTTCTATTGTTATGGTTATTATCTTATTTTTATTTAGTTGTTATCTTATCTCACACGTTGTGTTGTAAACATTTATAATTCAGATTGTGTTCAGTGTCGATTAGCGATATATTATAGGCTTCATGATTATTACCTGAACCTGTTTATTTATGTTAGCTATAAATACTTTACGATTCGGGTTATATTCCGTGAATCTCTATTTAATAGGAACCCGCTCTCTCTAAGATTTGAGAACCGTTCCCTCGAGGATAGTATGGGTTACAGCGGGTTACAGTAACCTTCCTTGGTTAACCGGGTTTGGGTTAGGGTTAGGCGCCGGGTTAGAATCCCTGCTCGTGGCTCTCTTACTCGCTTTTCCTTCAACGATTTCTCGTTTCAACGTTCTAATTCTGATACACACTTTTAAAGACAATAGTGGCTTAATAAATATTCCAGCATAAATGGTGTTACGTCTATAATATTTTTTCGTTTTTCGTATACCACGTTCAAGTGGATTTTTAGCGTTCTTGTGCACAGAGGAAATTTCCGAATTGGATTAGGAACTGTGCGGAGCACGTCGTGGCCAATCGAATTGGGAAGCTTAAAGTCGGACAGCGTCGGCCCTTCCCATATTAGACCGAGTAAAATCGGTTTTGGTGGTGGTTCCGCGCGGTATTACGGGCCGAGAGCGTGAACGATTAAGCTCCGGCTGCATAAATAGCCTCGTCAAATGTCGAGGTCGATCGACCCAGAAACGCCAGAAAGGTAATTGAGAGGCTCCAGCTAGCCAGCCACGGGGCGAATAATAGACAGAGTCGACCGATCGGGGCCGGCTCTCGATCCTTTGCGGTCTGAGCCGGATCGGGTGTTGTTTGATCTTTCGCGCGGCTCCAATGGACGCGACATTTGCATTCCCATTACTATACTGGCAATTTCCATTACCGCGAATCAGTCTGCCCAAGGACCACACTGGACACCGATACCACGCCGCTATAATATTCCAAATGCATCTCCTTCGTGTTCTATTTCTAACTGCACCGTGCACCTGCACCGCGCGCACCATTCGTCAAGCTCGCGGTCAAATGCCTCGGCTTCAACGAGGAAAAGTGGGAACGTAGTGTACTGCAGGCATGTCAAACTCTTTTACCACCGAAGGCCAACATTAAGTATCATAAATTAATTCGAGGGCCGCAGGTGTAGGAGATATGAAGGTCAACACTTTTATACTCAGAATTTGATATTCTATCGATCTATGGCATAAAAAATAGGACATTCTATTTTAAAAAATCAAGGTGATCTTGAAATGTCCTCCACCACTCCAGCCACAAGAATACTACGTAATGTAGCCCGTCATACCAAACAACTTTTGTAGGAACATTTTTTTGATAACGACAACGTCTTCCGAGATATCCTACTGATCTCATTTCAGCAGGACACCCTGTTATGTATCCTCCATGTTTAAAATGAGAAATTAAAATTTTTTAAAATGTTTCCATGTGTAATTTAATTATTTATTTTGTTTGGAAAGCACTTCCTCGCTATTTCGTAAAGCTTTGCAATATTTTCTAAGTGAGACTTTTTTTATGCGGTCCCTCGCCAACGCGTAAATAGATTTTCTTTAATATGTTGTGAAGAACTATTTATCATAGCTATTTATGAAGTTTGTGAATATTTTTTTGTGCGGTCTCTATCCACCATACAAGAACAGGTTTGACTGTAACGTACGAACACAACAAAAAATATAAATCGAATAAAATCGATAACCTTTCGATGTTGAGATTCAAGGTCAATTTCTTACGCTATGATTACGCTTTTGTCACGCTATGATCTTTTTATACGCTGTATATGAAGTTTATTCTGCGAGTCCGAAGCTCGTCAGTAGCAAAGACGAAATTATTTGTGAGCAGCCATCCATCTCCAGACCAGCTATGTCCTTAATCGCAGCCGATGTCCTGCGCGCAAAGCTGAGCGTCGTCCAGCTAGCCGGAGCGCGCGTTTCCGCTCGCTAGAACCCCGCTATCTCGGATTGCAGTTTGCTTTCGCGAAGGCTGCAATATCGCGGCGAGCAAACAATGCCGGCGGCTCTTCGAAGCTTTGCCGTTCCAGGCCCGCCCGGCTTCATAGCCATCGTAATTTCTCTTTCAGATGGCAGATAAGCCGCGGATTTTACACCAGTTCTTTTCCATCCCACGGTTTTCTACCCTGGCAAAATGGCACCACCCGCGAACCACCCTCCGCTCCCAGATCCGATTAATATCATTAGCCCCGGCGAAGCGTTCGATCGGACGGCCAGTCACGCTAGAACTTCGTCGATATCGCATTCCCCCTGCCCCTCGAACTACCGATCGCGAAACTCTCCCGGAAACGGGACATTCCCTTCGTTATCGGGACCCGCGCGGGACACTAAAGTTCCCCGAGACAAAGGTTTCCACGAGAGCGACGTATTCGACACTCCAAGCGTTTAACGAATTTCAATCTTCGCTGCCTCGGCAAGCGCGAAAACGATCTTCCCTGCACCACTATGGAATTTGCAGGTTTCGCAGGGGAGGGGATATTCGATTTTCTTAGATCGAAAACTTACTATAATCCATTCTTCTTTCGTTCTGAATTTGTATTAAACAAAGGAATTTGCAGGTTCCGCAGGGGAGGGGATATTCGATTTTCTTAGATCGAAGACTTGCTGTAATTCTTTCTTCATTCGTTCTTAATTTGTATTAAACGGAAGGTAACAAGCGTGATCCCTCCTTCACGTTCAAATTAATCTACATGAATTTATTCAGCAGTTGTTCGAACGACATTATCAAGGTAAGTATTGTTGTTGTGAGATTAGCAATTTGTATTTTGAGGTGGTTCATGTCGAAGAGATATTAGATGATGGATCCTGTATTGAACAATTTTTAATGCTCTTTAGAAATGTCACAAAACCGCTTCAAATGTTCATTCTTTGAACACGAATATCTGTTTACGAATATCTCAAATGCTAAAAGAAATAAAATTATTTATACACTTGACACGAGGATGAAACATTACTTAACATAGTAGTATTTTATATAGCATCAGATTAGTTCATCCCTTGGGCTTAAGCATCCCTCGTAAAAGTGATTTCATATTTAATCATTTCTCAGCGAAGAGATCTGTATCCTCGCAGTAGGTACATTTGTCATATAAGGGTTAAATATGCATGCCTGCTAAAGAGTTTTCGTGGACCGAATAATATTCATATTTGTTTAGCGTAAATTGAAATTTTCGTCACGAGCGTGTCTCGACGTTACAAGACAAGAGATCAAACAGATTTTAACATGGCGGTATTTTAATGAATTTGGCACTTCAAAGCAACGTTAGTATGGAGAAATTAATGCCCTCGAACAGATGGCGTACAAAGATAGTAATTTCAAACAGTATGTAAATATAAATGTAAAAAAAATTTAATCTATGTATACAATCTTTCTACTATGGGATGTAAAAAATAATCTACATTTGCGTTTCTCATTTTGCATTGAATATTTCTCGATAAAATTACCAGTTCGCTCTAACACACGTATTCTATTTTCTATACACAGTAGATAACAGTTATTCATAATTCGCGATGATACAGTGACTCCCACTAATATTCGGACACTCATAAAAACACCATAATAAATACGAAATGTGTTTTCTAAATTTTCCATACAGGCCCACATGAAAAAGTTGAAAAATACAACTTTTAGTATTTTCTCTGCAATTTCGACAACTTGCAGTTTTTCTGAAAAATTTTTCTCACGTTGTGTAGCAACCCAATTGTTCTAACTTCTCCAAAAATTTCTGGTCGTATGTTCCAATATTAAAAAAGTTATGGTGTTTTCAAGAGTGTCCGAATATTAGTGGGAGCCACTGTATGTGTACCTTCGTATTTTTTAGCTTCTACGTGTACGTAATTATCGTGACCAGTGCACATGCGCAGATAACATTGTAGACATGTTGCATGCAACAACAATTTCCATATTTTGCACATAAACCGCGAATGTTCATGGAAATTGATCTAGATAAGCATCCGGAGATAAACATTTCATGGAAATTCGCAGGTGAACATTCTCGTAGATAAACAGGGAGGATCTGGAATCAAATAAAACGTTATCCGGTATGAATAGCTTTAGCAAATCGCGAGTACCGCGGGATCGTATTAACTTTGAAATTTCTGTAGATCCCGTTCGATTTCGAGCACAAAGGTGCACGGTCTATCTATCGTATAAATATCGGCGGCGTACAGGGGATAAATTTCCTTTTGATAAATTTCACTTGTCCATTAGCAGGCCGTGACTGGGACACGGATTAAGCCGGTCTTTGTTTTAAGCTGGCCGCGCAATCGTCGCGCCTTCTTTCGCAAGCGTGGCGCTGCTAAGGCGATTAGCCGAGGCGTGGGCGTGAGTTGGGAACGTTAACCGAATTCGGGACATTTTGTCCGTTCACCGGAATTACGATAATCCGGTCCGTTAATCGCATCCCGAAGTTGATTAAGGCTGATACGCTTGCGGAGCGTCCGCCGGGTAGCTAGAAATTTCGAGACGGACCCCCCATTGACCTACATCAAACTACAATGAGGCGTATCGAGATCGGCTCGCGAACCACGTTGATACCGTACCGAAATTACAGGGGAAATTACGCAGGGGTCCATCCACGCTGCCTTGAAACTCCATTGAACTTGCGCAACAACCGTGGGAAGCGTCCGACGCTTTTCGAAAGTTCGCACGTTTCTTTAACTGTCCGGGAGCCCGCATGTCCGTCACCGTCCGAACAATTTCATCATTGTTTCCGCGTTAACTGTGCAGGGTTTTCACGTAACACTGGCCAGCGTCTTTCTTGCGAATAGCAAAAAATATATTTAAAAAAAACTTTTTAAGAACCACGCTTATATTCAAATGCGCTAAAAAGGAGAAAATCATTTTTTTCCTGGTTCTACCAAAAAATTAATATAAATTTAAATAAAATCATAACATTAGTGACTATAAAAATAGAAGCGTGGAGCGCCCAAGAAGGTTACGTCAATATAGTTTAGCGCTCCACGCTTTTATTTTTATAGCCACTAATGTCATGATTTTATTTAAATTTATATTCAATTTTTGGGAGAATCAGGAAAAACATTATTTTTTCCTTCTTAGTGCGTTTTAATGTAAGCGTGGTTTTTAATAAGTTTCTTTTTATATACTCTTTTATTTTCTATTTTTTAGTCTTTTTTAAATGGAACACAATATAGAAACGCAAGGTATGGAAATACGCGAGAAAGAATGAGGGGATGACTCCGAGAACCATCAGAATGAACAGAACACCACACTGAACTCCTTCGGAGCGAAGTGTGTCAGTGGAGTGGGACCGCGTAGTGGAGTAGGGAGCGCTGACGCGCGACGTGTGACGGTTAATATTAAAAATTTTTTCTCCTGAACGCACAGTTTTTTCTTTAAATTTGTTTTTTAATATTGCATTGTCATCCAGTTCTGAGCTATGTTTACAATTTCAAGTCTCTAGTTCATCGGGAAGTAATTTAAAATTCGATTGCAAGATTTGACGGATACAATAACAACGACAACTCGGCAAGTTAATATAAGCGTGGTAGTAAATAAAATTTGTACCGAACAGACAGGCAGGCAGACAAGAAAGCGAGCTGATAAAAACGTGGTAAAATAGTTAAGTAGATTCGTTCAGAATCACGGCGTCTTATTCGAGACACTGAATGTTCCAGCGCGGTATTTAAATCGAGAACTTCGGAAGCTGCGCGATCGATCGCTTCATCCTTGCGAACAGTCGTGAAAACCAGCTCCCAGTGCAGTTTTCTCACGGCTGTTGAGGATGCAATTAGGATGTCACCGAGCGCAACGGGATTCTTAGCTTTTCCGACGAGCGGCGCGGTGGTTCGCGTCTTTTGCTCGGGGAAGGCCGCGAGGAAACCGCGCCACTCGGATTTACCCTGCCACCGACTCCGAGAAGAAAATACCGCGGACTCTGCAGGAGCTTCTCGCGTCTGCAAGCTCGCCGATGAAGCCGGTTCCTCCCTGACTATTCCCGTTGAACGGGCAGCCCCAAAGACGCCGCGAAATTTCTTGCGCGTCCTCCAGAAGCTACTTCAGATGTCGAGACAAAAAGAAGCTCCCGAGTTTTGAGAAGGATTAGTGGCACAAAATTACCTTACCCACACCACAATTCCCTTCTCGAATTTTGTGTAGACTCGTAGACCCTGTTACGCTCGTCTACGACATTCATGCCGTGAAATTAGTTATGGCTGAAAGATGTAATTAAGAGGAATTTGATATCGTGACAGTCAAACGTATTTTTTTTTTTAAACTATTTGATCCATCAATTTTACAGTTTGTGGATTTATTGGTGCATATTTCACGAATATAACGGTATTTTTTTAGGGTGAATATATTGATTTAATCCAGAGTTATGGCATTTCTGCTGAAGCTTTTGCGGGCGCGTACTCTCTATTGGTCGCTAAAGAATCGGGCGATTTTTAGGAATTTATTTCACGAGATCAATTAATTTTTAATGTACAAAATGTATTGAAGAAAAATATTTACTTAAAAATAACGACAGTGAGAACATTGTACGAATTGAAAAATATTCTTGCACTGTTTTCCACGCAAGAAAATTATCAAGCAAAGAAATCTATGCAGCTGCTGTGCATAATTCTCATTGTGCATTAAAAAATCTCTTTGCCGCTCGAAAGTGTGTTACGAGGAGATAGAAGCGCGACGCTAAGGAGGGAAATCTACTAGGAGCCGAGCCCGAACCACTTCTTCCAATGTTCGATCATCGTCCGACACTTCTGCATCGATTTTCCGCGAAGAGGATCGTGCTGAATTGTGTTTACAGTCTCCCAGTTACAGTGGACGCGAG
Source organism: Lasioglossum oenotherae (assembly GCA_028455765.1). Lineage (NCBI taxonomy): Eukaryota > Metazoa > Arthropoda > Insecta > Hymenoptera > Halictidae > Lasioglossum > Lasioglossum oenotherae. The sequence goes on along the minus strand of CM052299.1, from coordinate 6,851,464 downwards.
CTGACCGAACCTAGGACATTCCCGAAACTCCGATCGAAATGATCGACTCGATGCTCGCGAGGTCGACGATGCAAAAGAGGGTCGGAGAGCATCCGGCTCTTGAATTCGCGGCAGAGGCGAGTCTCAATTCGTTCGCCGATAGGTGCAATAAAAATTGATGTCCTGCTCGGTCGTCACAAAGAAAACACGCCGGGCACCGTTATAAAATTTTGTAGTCGCCCCTCCCCCGGCAAAGCGCGGTGAAATATGGCGAAGATGGAAGTGCGGGTTCGAAGGATTCAATTTCTGCCGGCGGTGGTGTACCGCCGAGAAAGATCGTCGAGGAAGAGGTCACGATCCTGTTCTCGATAGGTGCAATAAAACGAGTGGATGCATTGTTACGACAATTTCAATAAAAACGCCGCTCAAGCTTCACGAGGACTATGTTCCCTGGACGCTGGACAAACGATGCGATTCCTCAGTTTAATCATTAATTTTCACAGAAATGGGTAGGCGTAATTTAACAGCAAAAATGTTAGAAGAATTTTGGAAAGTAGTTATATTACTTTCAACCTATTAGACATATTCTGAAGGAAAAGAAATTCTGACTGCACCTCGGTTTGTTACAGTCAGTGTTGGGCATTAAATAAATTTATTTAAATAAACAATGACTTCAATAACGAGTTATTTGTTATTTGGATATTCAAATAAAAAGCAAAAATAATTTATTTATTGTTTGAGCAAGTCTAAATGAATTATTTAAAATAATTAAGTTAATTGTTATTTACAAATACAATTTCAATTATTATTTGTATCGACAAATTTCCACCTCAATTCAAATAATAAATTATTCACCCCTAGAACGGATGACCATTATTATACACCCTGTGTACGTATTTATTAATAAAGTATACCGTACGATTTGTAGTAATTTTTTTGTTGCAGAATCATGATGCGTGTCTGAAGTGGCTTTAATAATTTGATCACCCATCAAAGCTCCCAGTGGAAGCTGAGAATGAGATTACCCGGAAAGGGTTGAAGGAGGTAAAAGAGAGAATTTCAAGCGAGAGGGTTAAACGTGAAGAATTTGCCTCGGTTTTTCCCCATTTCTCATCCGAAATGAATTCCTCGACGGTTCCATGCAGGCGCGAGTCCGAACGGGGGGACGGACACGTGAAATTAGAGGGGCGGACGTCAGTTTTTTCCATAAAGGTAAAAGGGACGAGTTTAAGTGCCGCGCACTCAATCGCCATTGTGCGGTTCCTCGAGCGCACCTCACCGCGAAGATCCCTCTGTATCCAAAGGTGAAAGATACCCTCGGCTTCTGGACAGTCGGTAACCCTTTGTGATCCAAGCGACCTTTCTCCGAGGGCCTTCGAACGCGACTATTAAGAGGAACGTTGAAGCTACTGGAAAAAAGAATCGCGTCTCACGGTAGCATCCGCGGTGTATTCGCAGAGCACTTCCGTGTCTGGGTTGGCGAGTCAAGAGACGAGATCCTGGTCGACTCAACTTTCCAGGAAATGACTGCTCTCCATCCGGAAACAGGGTTACCTTTGACCCCGGGACTCGCTTTACTTTGCTCTCGTCGAAAGGATTTTCGCGCCACTCGAATCACTTCGCACACCCCTCCCGGCAATAACTTTAAATTCTTTACTCGGTCCTCTAATTAATTGCAGTTTTCATCAAAGTTTCGTGTGCCAGAATTTTAGGCGAGGAACGCCCCGGAAGATACTGGCTCCGCTGCTTCGGGAAATAAGAAACTTTCGAAAGCTTCCGACGGCACTCGGGGATTCCACCCTTCACCACTTGATTTTTCGAGGGCAGGGAAAAGGGGTCGCATCCCTTTCCGCGTCACGCTCTCAAATTGGAATATGTTCAACTTGCACGGAAGAGAACCGGCATTGCCTTCCGACAATTACGAAAACGTCGAAAATAAAAGGAAAGTTGTTCGACGATCGCAGTAGTTCGTGCCCGGTTTAAAAATACTTGGATATTCTCGAGCAAAGTCTCGTGAGTATGATCGGTGAACGAATAATTTTATTATTTATTAGTAGACTGCGGATTTTATGCATTTGTGACAAAAATGGGTACGTACAATATAAAACAGTGGAGATATTAAAAAGATTTAAGGCCACCAGTGTATTAGTTTCACCTTAATAAGATAATTAAAAGAACAATTAAATTTTTATCTGACTCCTGTGTCTTACAATCAATGAAAACATTTTTTTATTTTGCATAAAGTTCCACAGTCTATTTATTAGTATAGTAAAGTCTTGATCAAAGAAAACCCTTCGGGCCCATGCTGTTCCTTAGATCGTGTAGTTCTACTATTTTTTCCGACCTCCTTGTGAGAGGGGCAAATTTGACAGAATATTAAAAACTTACCGAAATGGAGGTTCCGCTTCTGTGCCAAATTGGAAGACCCTGAAATTAATAAAATTGTTATACATTCAGCACACGTTGAAGAGTAAAAGCGTTATTATACCGTGATCAAAAGCATATTCTCCACACAGTGATATTTCAAAAGTATTCCATTTGAATGGTACTAATTTCGAACTTCCCATAAACTTTCTATGAAACATTCATAAAATCAATGAAGTTATGACGTATCAATAGACAAAGAGCATTTCAAACGGGTTCTTCTTGAAATGGGGTTTTTAAAAACGATAATCAATATCTCTCGAAAGCTAGTGGATCGATTTAGCTGGAAATTGGAACAATGCTCGATAGAACTATCTGGCTTCTTTCTTTCAAACGTTATTCACTATAAACAAAAGGGAGATAATTTTTCAGGTCGCATTTTACGGTTTAAATAATTTTCAAAGGAATATTCTCCATTGAATAAAAATTGTCGATATCCCTCGGTATATAAAATTGCAAACACAATGGTTTTAATTCAATTTTTAGTTTAATCGTTAATGAATTTAATTTTTAATGTAAATTAATATACATGGTACCTAGTAAGTTACTCAAATGAAATTTGAGATATTCCTCAGAGTCCGTGAGAGGTGCAGGAAGGGATGATCAAGGAAAAAGGACCCGAACGTTTTATGGTACGGTCTACTGAACTTCGAAAATTTTTTACCGCAAATTATTTCCAGTCGGACCGACGCTCGATTGCGCCAACTATGAAGCGCAGAGCTCGCAGATCGATTCGGCGTCTATCCGAACCGCGAATTTACGAGGCTAAGCGAATAATAGCCGAACGGCAGCGCGCGGCGCGGCGGTAGATCGCCGCGAGTTCTCCGAATAATTCTTCACTTTTTCATTTTCCCCGGACGCGGAGGAAAAAAGAGCATCGAAGTAAGAACAGCACGGGTTGGCGAAGCTGGGGAAGGGGAGAAGAGCGAGACAAAAGAGAAATATATCCAGGCTGAAGCGGCGCGGGAAACTTTACATGCCAGTCCTCCGCGCGTTTCCTCGAGCGGAATAAAAAGTTTTTCCGAAAAGGTAGGAAAGTATTCGCGAAGGTGGTGTCTTACTGATTTCCCCGGGGGTGTAATCTCTTGCACAGCTCGCCGCCACCCCCTCTCCCTGTCGGCACGTACCCGATTCAACGGCGATCGAAATTATGATCGCCGGGGCTCGCGACCCCGTCGGAAACGTAATTAACGGTCGATGAAAGAGCGCGCCACTTTCCGTTTACCGAAGAAAAACAGACGGGCCGAAGTTCTTGCCTCCGCGATCCGTAAATTGCACTCAACCCTCGCCGCCCACTCGTAATTGAATTAAGCCAACCTGGGCTCGATTCGCGAAGAGCCCGCGATATTCGACTTTCTGCGCCTCTTCCCTTTTGCAGAGATTGATTGAACTCCACGAGTCCCGCAATCACGGTCATACAGTTTTGTACAGCTCTGTATACATATACATATATCAATCTTCGCCCAATTAATCGAGTGTTCCATTCCAAGTTTCGCACGCAATCGAAAACTTACTCTTTTATCGGAGGAGACACCTAATGGTGGTCATAAATCTTCTGTAGATCGGCGAGCTTTCGTCTAGCCAAGCTTAATTCTGAACGACACTAAATGACCTTGATTGACCTCGAAAGAAATAGTGTTACAGGTCATTGAATTCGTTTGGGAGTAGGTTGAAAACGTCTACCTAAATATGAACATATAGCCTGGTATAAGAAAACACAGCTGACCTTGAAATCTCGGAAGCATCTACGGAGTAACTTTTAACTGAAATCTTTTTGCAACAAGGTATAATCAAACGGAACAATCACAAGGGAAGGACCCCAAGTGTCTGACTTATTTTTATGAGATGATGGTATATGGATCCCTAATTATGTATGCGAAATATTAGGTGTGGTTACTCAATAGTTTTAAAGATATAAACAATTAAATTTCATACCTTGTTCTGTAACCTAAAGTTTGTTCTGTAACTGAGACTTTAATTGTTTACATGTTTAAAACTATTGAGTAACTACACCTAATATTTTGCAGACATCATTAGGGATCATATACCATCATCTCAGAAAAAATTATCAAAATCGAGGTCGGACAATTGGGGTCCTTCCCTTTTGTCAGTACATAAAAATTAACGCGTCTGTGCATCTTTCTGCGGAAGAGTCTTGGAAAGGCGTTGTTCAATGACGAAGAGATCAGACATTTTTCAGCGGCAGCGTACTGCGGCTACAGAGGAACAGATAGGAGGACTAGTAATTCAGGCTGGACGAATTAAGTAAATGGACGATATCGCATGGGACGCGAGTTATCGGGCAATCGGGGATGGCGTATTCAGTGCGGCAGGCCGCGCCTTTCAAAAGAACATCGATGAATACGAATAAATCGGGGTGGGTCAGCGACGCAGGATCAGTCGGTTCGTAACCCAGATAGCCGGACGGGGATGGACGGTGAACCGTTTGTCCGGGCTTTTGTCTGCCCCTTAATCATCATTCGTGTTTCTTTGACTCGTCTGGCCGCGAGGCTCGCCGTTCTCTGCCTCTCTGCTAAGTCTCCGCGCTGAAACAATAGGCCGTGTCGGCGAAAGTTATCCGGGTGGCTTTCGCCTGGTCGCAGACGGCGCGAGCTTCCCTGCTTTCCTGCTGGCTCGCGGCGATAATAACGCGCGACAATACGGGCGCCTCGGTGTTTAACACGCGCGAAAACTCCGCTAGACGGCCACGCGCTCCCGTCCAATTACACTGACGCGAAGTCCTCGAGCGGTCCTCCCGTTACTAGACTATTATTTTGAATTCACGTTCCAATTTTTCTGGCTGCTTCATGGAACAAAAAATGAAAGATGAACACCAAAGAAAATTGTACATCAAGATCTATGGGGTTGCTCTAAGGGGAAAGCTTTGATCTTCAAATCTTCAAAATTTCGAATTCATGTTCCAATTTTTGTAGCTGCTTTATAGAACAAAAATGAAAAATGTACACCAACAGAGATTTGATCATTATATACAATTGTGTGGATTCAGTCATGAGAAAAATTTCGAATTCATGTTCCCATTTTTGTAGCTGCTTCATGGAAGAAAAATGAAAGATGTACACCAAAGAAAATTGTACATCAAGATCTATGGGGCTGTTCTAAGAGAACAACTTTAGTCATGAGAAAAATGTTGAATTCATGTTCCAATTTTTGCAGTTGCTTTATGGAACAAAAAATGAAAGATGAACACCAAAGAAAATTGTACATCAAGATCTGTGGGGTTGTTCTAAGAGTCGGGGTTGAATGGGATTGTTCTTCAGTCATCAGAAAAATTTTCCAATGTTTCTACGGACTGTTTCAATATGTTTAAAAACGTTAAATCAAAATGGATTGAAATAATGTGAGAATAGAAAGCTGAACAGAGAAGAGAAGTGTGTTCAGATTTTCAATATGCTCGTAGTTAGGTCAGTTGCCGGCTCTTCAAGCTGACGATTTTCCCGAGAATGATCAGGCGTCGAAGTCTGCGACCCCGATCACAACGGATGCGAGCGACGCTGGTAACGGGGCGGCGCGACGTCCCGACGTCGATGACGTGACGTCTGGTGAGCGTCGATCTATTACCGAGACTTTATAGGTGGTCGGTCTTTGTGCCGGGAAACCGAACGTCGAGCACCGGATGCGTGTAACGCGGCGTCCCCGATTCAGTGTTTCCTTTCCTCGGCGAGAGAGGACTTTCCACGTCGTTACGAGCCACGATATGTATCGGGTGGCTCTTTTCTTCGAGCTTTTCCAAATTGTCGAACGCGGAGAACCCACTGTGACGAACAAATCGACGTTTTATCGATGAAAAGCAAAAATTAATATGCCACGTAAAGATACACGTATTACTTGAATTTAAAATTGGTGTATCGTTGCTCTAGGATTTTTAAAAAATTGTATTTTCCAAATATTATAGATGTTACCAGATTTTTTGGAAAAGTAAGCAATGCTTGTCAGTGTATCTAATGCTCAAACAGTGGATGGAATTATCAATGTTTGTAAACGAAGCATGTATTTAACAAAACATATTACATGTAACACAAACGATGTTCAATCAACGACTGACAAATATTCACACTACCAAAATTACTTCATATTTCATAAATTTTTGCCTCTCGCTCGTTATGTTTCTTCGTCATTCTCACCACACATATCCACGCATCTAATAATTTGTGAAATGTCCTTCGCAATCAATAAAGTGCACAGACATTGTCCCTGAAATAAGTAAAAATTTTTCTCACAAAGTAGCAATTAGTTATTTTATTTATTAGTTATTTTCTCACAAAATGATAATTGGTGACTTCAAAGTAACAAGTTTTCTCACAGAGCCGAGCGCTGGACCGATAAAGCAACCACCAACTGGAACTTTTGCAAAAGCCGCGATAATTTTCTCGAGAAAAACCGTGTCTCTTATTTCGCCGGGAAATTCTCCGAAGGATCGTAACTCGCATCTCCGCTTGACACGTCGACACGATACTCGGTTCCAGCCACGAAATGTGGGTTCATGAGACTTCTTCATGGTGCCCTTAGGCGCAACGGCTCGGAATCCTTAAAAAACGTGATATCTCCAGCGGAGGAGGCCCTTATCGGTTAGCTCGAAACTCCGTGAAAGAAGATCGATCACCTGAAAATAATGGGGCGGCTGTTTGCCCGCATCCATTGTTTATAGTCCACCCCCGCTCTCGAAGTGCTCGTTTAGAGTCGGCCGGTTCGTTTTCAAGAATCCGAACGAGCCCGCCTCGATCTTCATCGGCAGGGTAATTTGACGAGCGACTTATATTTCGAAAATAATTGGAGCCCTTTTAAATCGTTCGGCAAATAACCGGGAGCCCTTAATTGTATTGAGCCGGTCGGAAAGTATTCTGGAAACTGACTGAAAAGGACGATCAATGGACGATGCCCTGCCCTCGTCTCATTCAAGCGATTCTTAATGAATGCCGAGAATGAGACCTGCCTCGTTACGTGCGAATAATCTACATTAATACAGCGGACGAATTTTCGTCTGTCTCTAATAATTGGACAGCGGATTTTATGGATTTATAACGAAAATGAGTAGGTGTAATTCGACACAGTGAAACCATTAGAAGAATTTAAAACCACTATTATAGTATTGTCGACCTATACAGCATATTAAGAAAGAAAATAAATTTCTATTTCACCCCAGTTGGTTGCGAATCAGGTAGAACGTTTTTATCTTTCGTAAAGGGTGCGAAAACTGATGTAGAGTGGAAGCTTTGAATCCTTTTCAATCAGTAGTGCCCAAGTATTGTTGGGAGCAGATAGTAAAGTCCTCATTGACGAGCCACTAGTAAAAACAGATCATGCACAACAAATTTTAGTCCTAAAAATTCCTGACCAGTGTGGATTTACGTAGAAATTTTTCTTTTATTTACATACAGAGTATTTGCTCGTTGATTTTCGTATTTAATGAGAAGAATAATTGCGCAGTCGAAAATAGTTCTGTGCATCCCTTCCTCCACGGCAATGCCGAATGCTGGTGAAGAACAATGGTCGAAAAATGTGTGAAATTAGCAAGAGGGTTAAATGAATATGCTCGATCCTCTCTAGCCCCTCCGACAAGAGTACATAATCCGTAAAATTGTTCGACGAGAGTGGCAGCTTAAAGATAACAATGCATCGGGGAGCCGGAATCTTCGGGAACGGGGTGAAAAGCGTATCAAAGGGGAAACGGCCGATTCGTTCGGGGTCTCGCGCGAATAATTCTGCCCGCGGGTACGACTCCGGTGCTAAGCAAAAGAAGCAAAAGACGCGGGCGAAGTCAAACGTGAAGGCAGGTACGACGAGGGAAACGGTAAAAAGGGACTCCGAGGATATTAAAAACCGTCGGTGGCGAATAAATTCTTCGTAATTAAAACGGTCGGTATGGTGCATTCAGAAAGCCCCGCCGGGGGGTAAAAGCATTAATTAATCATGAGGACGAGGGGACGAACGGCGCGGCGCGGAGGCCGAGTGAAAAGCAAGCGGAAAGGGCAATTCATTCGATTCGGCCCCGGATCCCGGAGTATTTACGAAAGACAATAAAGGAGAGCTGGTCGAAATGGGAGCGCCACAAGTGCCACTTCTCAGGCCACCGTGTACCCGAGGATTAGGTTTCGTGCTCGGGAACTTTGCTATGGAAGAACTAGAAAAAGGCGAAGGCAGCGCCGGAAGAGGCCAGGAAAGAAAGATCTGCGATCTGTTGGAGCGAGGGGACGGGAACGGAAATTGTACTGTTTGCCCAAAAAGTCCGGTGAAGGGTTGTTACCTTAGGAATGTGGTCTCAATTTGTTAGTTAAGGTGCGCGGGCGAAACCAATGCGAAATTGGCGAGCCGCTAGGATTATAGCCAGCGAGGACGAATCTGACGCGAAGTCAGGAAGCCTCTAGGAATGGAGTCAAGCGCAGACGAACCTGATGCGTAATCAGGGGGATGTTAGGAGGGTGAAACTTTGTGACCGAACCCAATGCGAAATTGGGGAGTCACTAGGAGCCAGAGTAGGGCAATAATCAACTAATATAATATTTAAAAATGACTAATAGTCTCTTTGAATGTTAGTCATAGCAAAATAGTAATTAGTCTAAACTTTTTGATTAGTTAGTGATAACTATTTAATAATACATATTAATGTATGTTAATTGTACAATACTGATGACTAAAGATTGATGACTGATCATTAACTACTAATTCACTAATAAGCAATAGCTAATGATTTTCACTAATGACTAACATTTAAAAAGACATTTAAAAAGCCATTTTAAAATATTAGTTGATTATTGCCCTACTCTGCTAGGAGCGACGCGCAGACGAATCCGATGCGAAATCGAGGAACTGATAGGAGGTCGTAGAACAACGCAGACGAACCCAATGCGAAATCGGGGAACCGCTGGGAGGTTGGATGAGAGTACAGACGAACCTGATACGAAATCAGGGAGCTGTTAGGATGCTGACGAGATGTTAGGATAGAGACGATCTTGAACATCTGTTCGTCATCCGTAACAACATGCTTGTCGTTTACGTAAGTACATATTGAAGAGCCCTCTATTTATTTTATAGCAGGGTAGGTACAAATAGGGAGCCTTTTATTTATTTATAGAACTCCTAACTTTCTACAAAAATGTTGTCCTTGAAAGAGCGGATTCCCGAAGTCATTTGAAGTAACTTGTTCCGAGTTCGAGTAGAATATTATTTGGGACACCCTGTACATTTTCAGCATTGCTGCTTTCCAGACATGGGGCAGCTTTGCGAGATGTCCAGGGCCAAGGAGAATGGTCCGATGATCGAGCAAATGTAACATTAGACGGTTCACGTGGATCTAGCCTGGCTCTCCGGAAGCCAGGTTTCCGGAGCCTAGATCAAACGTAATCTCGAAATCCGCTGGAGGATGGTTCTAGCCATAAGTTAAGCCTGGCTAGATCTCTGCTTAGCATAAAGCTCCGGCTTGGTCCAGAGACTCGGCGATCTTTATTCCCGTATACATCGATCCCCACGGAACGTTAATGGTCCTCAAAATGGAGCACAATGATTGTTTCGAATTTCAAAGAAATGTAGAAGCTTGGAACTGAATGCGTTTGCTTTTAATTGAATATTATTGGAGCGGCGTGGAGATATCTCTGGGATTGATGACCATGTCTTTGTGAAACGTTATAACGGAATGGGACCGCAGAGATATTAGATTCGCGGATCGATAATTGCAGAATGCACGGTTTGCTCTGTCTTCTATCGTTTCCCGTTGGTCATTCCTCTTCCTCGCTTTTTGTCGCCTGTTTCTTCTGGCGAGAGTGCTAGCTTATAATCTGCTGCGGAATCCCTCTAGACCGATCAACGGATTCTCAGAGGAAAGAAAGGGGTAAACCAACAAAAACAAAAATGGGAGAACGTAGACAGTGGTCCTGTTGATTGCTACCGAGCTCGCAAAAATTTTATTATTGTCGAGCAATCATATAATCGAAAAAGTAGAATAGAACCTCTCGTTTTTCAGATCACAACGTTTATCTCCGTTTAGACAATGGTGAATCGAGTTTTTTGATCATCCTTTTAATGCTACTTTGTCCAGATTTATTATCTTTTTATTATCTTTTTATTGCACCCGATTAAATAACGTTTCATTGAATTCAATCACCAGGAGTTCAATAAGTTCCATTGAAATTCTGGGTCCAAATGACTTCTAATCAAATAATTTGTTTAAAAATGTTTTACAGGAACAACATTCTCAATATTCTCTTAATATTTCATAACCTGGTCGACCTATTATTATAAAACAAGTCCCAATAATAAGATAATAATTCGGTTATATAAACTTTGCTTTATCTTACTTCGAGAAGAAATTCTGTTTTATCTCTCACTGTCAATTTTCGCCTTGTGTTAACAGTATCAATGAGTTGAAAGTAACACAAAAGTGAGCGTAAGTCAATTGAAACATTTATTTCACTCCGCCTTTAAGATTTCTAGAATAAAGATCCGCAGTCTAGTAATAAGAAATATCCAAGAGAGGAGTCCCCTGCGACCAGAAGAGCCAACTTTCTTTCAAGAGGAAATATAGACTACTTCCATATCTACCATATAAAAGACAATATTGATTATATTGCGGGTCTTTTCACACAGAAACTGATTTCTCGAAAATCCGATGCTACCATATTAAAAAATATTTTATTGTTCAATATTTTTACAGTGATATTATTAATTCAGTTCAAAAACAGATTCGTATTTATTTATTTAAAAACTTCTCAGTTTATTTGGCAAACGCGCGTGGAACAATAAAAATACGCTCCACGAAAAACAAATGAACGAAAAATGCGAAAATAATGAAAATCCATGCAATTTCCCAGATTACCTAATATTTATAGAACTACACGAAAATAACACAATAAAATATACTACAAAAAATTTACCAACCTATTTTAATTCTCTTTAATAAATGATATAATTTATAATACAATTTAAAATCCCCTCAATTTTAGATTTATATAAATTTAATATTTATTTTTAATTATACAAAAAATTTACTAATCTATTTTAATTCTCTTCAATAAATTATATAATTCATAATACAATTTAAAATCCCCTCAAGTTGAAATTTATATAAATCTAATATTTATTTTTAATTATACAAAAACTTTACTGATCTATTTTAATTCTCTCTAATAAATGATATAATTTGTAAAACAATTTAAAATCCCCTCAATTTGAAATTTATATAAATCTAATGCTTAGTTTTAATTATACAAAATATTTACTAACCTATTTTAATTCTCTTTAATAAATTGTACTAATATAAAAACTATTTAATCTGAAATATTATTTCCTGTAGTATTAACATTTTATTTTAATACTACAGGAAATAATTCAAGGACCGAGAATTCAAGCGAAAGTTACTGTAGTTAATACTTGTAGTTTATTTATTTCTTTCGGGAATGTTACTAATTGTAAGAAGAAAATAGGACGCAGTTATTAAAAAACCTGCTAATAGTCTTCTGGTGAGTAAAGCGTTAACATTAAGCTTACGATCATAAAGTATAGTGTAAATTACATGTAATTTTTTCGGAGGGCAAAAACGTTAAAGAGAAACGGTGGTCTTTCATCTCTGTCAACCACCGTATCTACCCATTGCAACAGGAAATGAAGTTCTACTTAACATTACAAACGACTTACACGAACCAGCCGACTCTAGTAACAATGCAAGACCATTTGCGAGAATCAAATAACATTAAAATCGCAACAATGGTGGACAGAACGCGATCGTGTGTCGAGGGACCGAGGGAACACGTAGCGATTAAACAGTTAGGCGAGGGTAATTAAGATTCATCGTGCGACCGGCGCAATTAAAAGATAAGGGTCGGGATGAAGTTGAAACGCGGTGCGACGTAAGGATAACGGGAGATAAGGAATATTTCTTGGCGGAGGATCGGGATGATGGCAAGGGCGGAATGGGAACAAGGATGAATGGGAACGTAATGGAACGCTTAAAGTAATTTTCGGTTTACATTTCGCTTTGGAATAATGGAAGTTTGTTTGCCGGGTCGGGAGATGCTGAATGAGACGGTAAAAAATCTGGAAAGAGAGGAAACGGATCCTGAGAACATCCTGGAAGTAGTTCGAGGAAGAAATAAAGGAAACGAATCCGTGAAGAAGCGGATTAAAATTTGCAACGCGGTCCCAGGCTTTTCTAGGGTTCGCTTCGCGAGCCTCTTCAAATCAGAGCCGTCAAGATCATGGGAAAGAGTTACCCCCACTCCCCTCCGCCAGTACCGGAGTTGTCACGTGACCGGGCCGTGGTGAGAGCGTGGGGGAATGGCGTCGGAGAACCGGGAGCGCTTTCCAAAGTCGCCCCACTATTTTCAATTCCGACAACCAGTGTGACAAGCACGTTTAATGGTTACACTGTTTCTCGCAAAGAATGTAATGGGTGTCCGTAATTGTCCTTAGAAATGAAGGTGACCTTCAACTTTTTAAGTAATACTTTTAGTATTCTTTTGTATCATGTAAAAATACCAAAACGAATTTATTCGTATACGAAATAATGAGCTTTAAGGTCACACAGAAATATTGCAGAAATTCCTAAAATGTCAACAGGTAACAAATTAAACATGCTGCATTTTAGTAAACTATCTGTTCCTTTTTCAGCACATATTAGGTTCGTATTTTCCGGACTTTGGCAACTAGAACATTGTTCAGCAAGCATTCCGGCCCCAACTTTCCGCAAGCAGAGTTTCTAATTATTTTTTGCGGGGCAGTGAGGCGAAGCGACCGATCGAAGAATTTACCAGACGTCTTGTTCCGATATTCTTTCTCCGGGTGGTAGTTCGGGGGTAGAATCACCGCGGAAGAAACACCGTGTTTCGTAATTCCCCAAGGCGGAATTAAATTAACCTCCTCGGAGCCCGTTCCACGGTCTAACCGTTCCGCAAAGTTCCCTCGCGGTTTTTCTCCCGGCTCCTCTCTTTTTTCCTCGTTTTGTCGTCTCGTCTTCTCGACTAGAATAACGAGGAGAATGTTAATCCGAGAATTACCGATCTCTCGACACCTTCCACACCCCTTCACCCCATGCTTCCAACGTTGCACGTTCTCGCTTGGTACCTCTCTCTTTCTCTCCCTTTTTCTCTCTTTCTCGCTAACTAATGAGATCTCGAATATTTTATTTGTCCCGATCGATCGAGTACGGATTCCGTTCGCTGAATATTCGATTGAATTTTGCGTAACTCGCAAGATATACTCGTGATCTCCTCCGGTCCGGTTACTGCTCGCTATGACGACAGTGTTCATCGGGATTCATGAAAGTACGAATCGAATTAAGCGCTCTTATTCCGCTCTTCGTTCTTCGGTCTCCGTTTCCCGTCCGCTTCAATATCATTTTTTCTATTTAACACGGTGCACAGCGTGTCGAGTATATGGACGTTCGAAGAAAAAGTCATAACTAGACTACGGATGTTTATTCATTTTCCAATTTTTCTATGTAGACAAATTTTAAGAAAATGGAATGACGTAAAATCCTATTTTTCCAGTGCCAAGCCCTTCAAGCTCAACGACAAACCCACAACAATCTGAATACCTCTCAACGACCAGAAAACCTTTGCACTCGTTCCAGAATTGTGCAGAATTACAATTGAATTGCTCCAATTATAATTACAAGGTTATTGAATTATATTGTAATTCAGTCATATTGTAATTTATAATTCAGATCTTCGTTCAATTAAAGTACAATGTAATTCGTAATCTAAAACAAATAAAAATTCGACAAAATTCTATCGCGAATTTGTATGTGCAGTTTATTTGTTGAAGAAAATCGCAACGTACGGGACGTATTCTTTGTTGCATCTGGTGTAAAAAATACAATTGAATAATTCTAACTATTCTATTTATGATGACTAGATTACGGATATCATGCATTTACAATTTACAACGAAAGTTCTATCTATCGAAAAAAAAAATTGAAGAATATCAATGTATCATTCTGAATTAGTTGAAATTATGAAAGAAACAATGGAATTTCTGTCTGCTATTTCTCATGATTTATGCAGAGAACGGAAGCAAAAATGAACCAATCGCCACCATTTTTATTTCATCAAATAATTTGCATCGATCTTATTGAATTGTTGTGGTTATTGAATAAAGCGTGCGAATAAAGCAGAAGCCACGAACAAAGCGTTGATATTTAACAATCGCGTCGAGAACGGTCAGATTAAAATTCAGTCGGCGAGTATCGCGAGGGTAGTCGAAGGGGATGGGGGAAAAAAGAAGTGGATGGTCAAGACGTAGAATGGAAGAAAGGATGAAAGAGGAAGAAGTGACAAGACTGGTCGAAGGACTGCTCGTTTCGCAGACGAGTCACGTAATCGCCCGAGGATATTTATTATCCCGTTTAAAAATTCACATCGAAAAATCGGGGGTGACTTATTGCGCGTTGCTTACCTCCTAGCTGAAGTGCATTCGCGGCATCGACATTTTGTATTCAATTTTCGATTGCAAAACGCGATAAATCTGCGGGGAACCGGGCGACCGTAAAATTATAGTTACCGTCCGATCGGAACGCATAAATTCCGAGCACGACTTCATTCCCGTCGACGACTTATCCCGAGAAGACACTCGGGTCGCGTGATTCTCTGCCGCTCGATTTTCCGAATGAGAGAACGCGGGACAGTGACTTGATCTATACCTTTCGTCTGTTTAAATAATTGTTTAACTGATTCATTGCTTTACGCTCCTTGAAATGAATTTACTTTGTAGGACTATAACTGGATTATGGTCCCTTGTGCAATTCCAACTTTTGTACATCCATTTCGAGCACTTTCAATTTTTGTACATCCATTTCGAGCACTTTCAATTTTTGTACATCCATTCCGAGCAATTTCAATTATATTTAATCAATTTTTTATGAACATACCCGTCACACATTTGTAATTCAAGTGACACCAAACATGACACAATTTGTAATTTTGTCTACCGTTCATCTACCAATAAAAAGTCGTATGAAAACTGCGAATAACTCCGCCGTTGTTTAATATTTTGTTCTGAGAAAAATTGAGAACAGAGTTCGAAGCTACGTTAACACTACTGTAAAAGCCCGGAATTTTTCATAAAATTTTTCAAATAATTTTGTCTTTGAACGAATAATGATTGTATTTGACTTCGCGATTACGCGATTAAAATCAATGTAAGACAGTCGGTTTACTATTACAATGTTAGTTCATGATGGAATATTAAAAATAATCAGGTCTGTAGTCTCTGAGACGTCATTTAAAAAAATCAAAGTTCACGAAGAAAGATCGTCCTTTCTCGTGAAATAAATGCCAGAGGTATGGTTTCCCCTGCGAAGCGAGTACTGCTGAATAAACTATTACGTATTATTAATATAACTGGAGAGTGTGGACAATATATCTGCAGCATCCGACGCGTCATCCCGATATTTCACTGTCCGTGTAAAGTTGCCGGTGTTTACGGCAGAAACTCTGCGCGGCAGACAGGACTGGAACGATGAAACTCGGGGGCGTTCCTTATCAACTCATTTTTCCCAGGGAAGATTCAGGGCGCGTACGAGGCTTGGAAAATGCATAAAGTTTCTGCACTGCGCGGCGCTGCGTCCCGTATTAATATAGAGATACGCGGCACACGCTGGCCGCGATACAACTACTCCGATCGTTCCTCCCCCCGTAACTTCATCCCCCCAGAACTACGGGCAAAGTGCATTAACTAGATGAAACGGAACTCGCGACCGTGTTGTAACCCTTCGATCCGTGGCATCCGTGCTCTCTCGCCCTCGTTGCTGAGACGCCATTTAAAAAAAAAAAAAAGACCGGTTGAAAGCGTTCCGCTCGCGTAATTCGTCATCGCGCTCCACTCGTTCCTTTTTCTCTTAATTGTTTTCAATTCTACGATACCGTGATTCCTTTTAACGCCGAGCTCGCCTCCGCTGACTTTCGCTCCGCGCCGGTTGTGTGCTCTAACAAATTGCAATGTACAACAGTGTCTCTGTTTGAGAAACAGATGTGCACGGTGTTTGCGAAAAACATATCCTATAAAAATTTTTTAGTTTTCTTTAGGTTTTGACAGATCTTTGTCAACGTTTGTGGGGCCATTTTAATGATTAAACTGAGTACAAACATGATATGATTTGGGGCACAGTTGCTTGTTTAATTCACGATTCGAACTGATCGTACGCGAATTCTCCAATATATTAAGTATAACTAATTTTTCTTTTAACCCTCGCTCTCATCCTTCACTCATTTCGCGAACTGAATCTGTCCCTCGGTATCAAATTGACACAGTGGAAAAATATCGATGGAATAACAAGGTGAAACAGTTATTTTTCGATGTTTTTTAATTCGAATTGATGAGTTAACATTTGAATCTTAGGTTTTTCGGTTGTGTTTCGCATTGAAAAAATAAAAGTCACACGAAGCTTTGGGCAAATTTACTTACAAATACTATATACTATCAATTACATCGTAACTGAATTACATAATTGAAACCTTTCAATCAATTCAATTATGTACTAAGTATTTTAATTCGATGTGTAATTGAAATACAATATAATTAAAATACAGCTCTCGAAATTGTAGCCACAACTCGTTTGCTGTCTGAGCAGCGTAATTTCTATTCCTCGTCCTCGTTTATAATACGTAACGCTATTTCATGTTTATGGTTGAAATTTAAAAAATGTGTAATCCAGAAGTTATTTCTGTTCAGATATGATAAAACTATAAATAATAAATTCCTTCTATTTGGAACCATTACATGGATTTTTCAACTTCTTCTTACCTATTACTTTATTATTCTTTAATTTACAATTTTAATTGAATTACATCGTAATTCGTAATTAATGTTATTTAACCCACTGAAGAAAAATTTCCTCCTCGTCCCCTCGTTCGCTACTATCCTCCATTCCTTAAAGACAAAAACACAGGGACCGATTGCCGACGTTGTTCCAGCTGGATCCTTCAAGCAGAACCGAGGACCAGATCGCAGGACACGGCTCGTTCGATTTAATCGTCGCGTGTCGAATCCTGTTTCGCAGGTATCGTGGAAACGTTCCGTCGGGAAAACGTGCCGGCTGGAATCGCATCTCGGTGCAATCGATCGAGCAAGGACAAATGACAGGTCCTCGGTGGCCGGACACTCGAAACATCTCCTGTTTGTCCAGCCGGTGATGGTTAGGTTTACATTAGGACCACTTCCGGCCAATTGATTAGCCCGAATGGGTTTACCTCCTGCCGCTGGTCATCCCTGATGACCGCTTTTATCGATCCCTCGATTTGCCAGCACCTTCTCCTCGAAATCTTCGAATCGAACCGGCCTCTTCAACATCGGGTTGTCGCATGTCGCAATCTCAAACAATTCGAGTTTATGCATCCATTGAGCTTCGTAGTATAGGATTGACGTATTTACCAGAAAAAAAATCATGAAAAGAAATTCGAAAAGCTCGAAACAAGAACCGGTGTCCTATGTCGAAGCATTAGTGAAAGTGTGTGACATGCGGCGTTCTTCCTGACGACCACAGATATTATATTCCTGAATGTTAAAAATCGCGCACGTTGCTAGAGCGAATCATGGTTGGTTAATTGGTTAACCGGCAACCACGAAACCCCCGAAACTTGGCCAGGGGAAAATTTCTCTGTGGTCTGCTGTTGTAACGTTAACGACGTAAACTTTATTCATCGGCGAAGCACTTATTTGCAGAGTAAACTACCGACACTCGATCGAGCAGCGCCGCGTGAAGCTCGCCGATAGCAGCTAGGAAAATTAATTACCAGGCTCGATACCTCTATATCCCCGGCGCGGCGCGGCGGGCCGCCACCGCGTGTGTGTTAATTATAATAACATGGCGTATGAATCGACGCCTGTATCGATCTACCTAATACTGGGCCAGCGACGTTGGCTTCGGCACGCTTATCGTCTTGCGTACCTGCGAAATTTACGAAAACCAGCTAGTTTGTCCATTGTGTACACACACCTGTGGCGATCTTCTGTTTATACACGAACTTGGGTAATCTGAATTACCCTGCTACCAAGACATTGGCGATTTTCATTATTCAGATTGATGTGACATTATGTTTACTCCCTCCTCGCAGAAATATCAGAGAATTATAGACATCATGAGAAATGTATGTCACTTGTTTCGGGACGAATTTTATTTTATTTCAACAAGGATGCATTTTTTGCCATCGTCATTATTAGACTGCGAATCTTTATGCAAACTAAAATGTTCGCATTGATTGCAGGACACAGGAGCCACATGAAAATTGAGTTTTTCTTTTAATTATTAAGCTAAAATGAATACATTGATGTCCTTAAATATTTTTAACATCGCCCCTGGCTTAAATTGTAAGTGCATACTTCTGTTATAAATGCATAAAATCCACTGTCTAATAATTAGACCCGTGAATTTCTGTACACGAGAAAAATTGTTTGCATCAAGAGCCAAGCAGAAATTTCTTTCTATAATAATTTTGTTAAGCTGGGACTAATACATTCAAGCTCTTAAATTCTTTCAACCTATCGCCTATACGTTAAATTGCAGCTGTTTATTTTTACCATAAACGCATAAACGCAGTCCAGATATAAAAAATCAGCAGGAACGATATCGTCCGACATTTTTAACGAGAAGATTCGCACGGAGCAACGTCTCATCTCGCTGTCAGCCGGCGTTCCAAAGAAATAACTTTGTTTCAATTTGCTACCCGACACACTCCGCAGTCCACGGATACACCTGGCGGACAATCGGCGGCGAGTGAAAGCTCCTCGACGCGACGCCCTCCACCGCGAAACTTTTAATCGCCGACACGAGTTGCTGAACATCCTCCCGCGGGCCAATTAAATTTTCCCGACCGAATAAAACCGTCGGTTCTATTTGTTATCCCTGGGTCGTGGAACCGAGGAGGAACACCGCACAATTTTTCTTCGGAGCCGCGACCTCGAATCCGCGGAGCAAACTCCGACGACCGATGACTGTTGGCACGGTGCGCTCTGCTCCGCTCTGTGTTTCGGTTGCTTTTATATTCTTCATGATTCCTAACAAGGACCATGGCACTCATTCCGAATCCAAGGTGATCATCGTACGGCTACGGTACAGTTGCCGCGATAGTTTTCTTCCCATTAAGGCAATAGACTCGTTGGGTAAACTTTACTTTACCGGAATCAAAATTTGTGCGTTTCTCCTATAAATTATGATGTATTTGGTATGTAATCCAGTAGATTCGATTTCGATCCTGTAGGCTCAATGGTTCAGGAGTTATGCTTGTTTAAAGTTGAGCAATCTGCAGAGTTTTTGACAGGTAGAGCAAAACCGCCGGTCCATGCTGCTCCCCCCGCCCCCCGATCTAATCACCAATCAATTCGGTAAGCGGCGCGCGACCGTCACTACAAACCAATGTGGCGGCGCCCCTCCCTATCAAAAACATTGCAGATTGCTCAACATTAAGCAAGCATAACTCCTGAACCATTGATTCTACAGGACCGAAACTTCAATGTACAGGTTCTCCGGGTACAAATCTACTGGATTACATACCAAATACATCATAATTTATAGGAGAAAGGCACAAATTTTGTGTCCAGTAACGTAAAGAGCAGCCGACTCGTTTCCAGAATTGAGATGGAATGTTTTAGAAGTCAAAAGGTCTAGATAAAAGATCAATGTAGGTCGCGATCACCCTTGAAAGTCCTATTTTTACGGTTGCGAGGCGATATTTGTATTATTCACATTCACAAAAAAATAATGTCGGTATGCGATCACTGTCTGTGCAAAACAGAGGCTGTTTGGTAAGAATCGCGACTTTACTGTATCGAGAAATGAGAACGCGCACCGTTGCAATCCTGGTAAAACGAATCTCCAGTAAAACAAACGTACTCCGTTCTCGCGAGAAGCGCTTGTATCTCTATCGCGAAGCAATCCTTACGATATTCACCTAGTTCTCTGTCCTCGCCACCCTCGTCCGACACTTTATTACTTTATACCGGTTCTTCTAAGGTCCCTCGGGATTTATAACGTCCTCGCAGAATCCTCGTACCATGCACGCACCCGTCGTAAAGCACGGGATATAACCGGAAGCCATCGTGTACGACCCCTGTCGTCTTCAAGATCCTGATACCCCGTGAAATTCTGGGACTAAACTTTTGACCGTCTTTTTCCAGATCCACAAAGAGTCCACAGCATTGTTCGAAATTTTTATTAACCCGAGTGGTGACTCGGAGACGTTACTAATAATTAGACTGCGGATCTTTATGCATTTATGAAGAAATTAGTTGGACGAAATATGAAACAGTAAAAGATTTCAAAATTTCAAGAATGTTGTACTGCTACTTGTAATGTAACAAAGTCGTTAAGGGATGAAATCTATTTTTATGTTAATTCCTGCTTCCCACAATCAATGCAAGACATTTCTATTTTGCATAAAGATCCGCAGTTTAATAATTCTTATTAAAATTGTATTGAGTAAATTATTGTACGAGGTGTTATATCAGTTTTAAATCGGTAAAATTAAGAAAATCATATAAAATGGAAATATTTCAGGCCGAAAGAAACATTCGGTCCTCGAATTAGAATAGCTCCGAATTCTCCCTCCTTTTTCGTGTCGAAATCGATATCAGAGTTGACATGAAAATGTTTGAATTAATTCTACGCTATTGTCTAGAAACGGGCCGCTGTGTGACGGGCCTAATCGTTTAGCAAACTCGTCCGTGACGCCGAACGTTCTCAAAGCTAATGCCGTGAAAAAGCGGACTGGCACTCGAACGAGCAGCTATAGACCCGTCATAGGCAGGAAACGCCGTAAATTCGCTGTGTTTCGACGGTAGCAAGAGGCTCTCGGCCGTCTTTTCATCCGTTGGCCGGCGCTTTTGTGCCGAGCGACATCAAAGATCCTTCTCTGCTGAGAACAGTGTTCTCCGGCGCGGCGGTTCTTTCGCGGAGGGTCGCGCAGACCGCGCAAACGTTCACGCGCTGCCAGAGGAAAAAGAGGAAAGGCACTGTCATCCCGAAGGCGCGAGAATAATCTCATTCCGGCGGTCGACGAGCCGGGATTCCGGGCTGCGTTCCTCCTTGCGGCTGACGTTTATTCGCGAAAGAATATTTTTAGCCGGTAGGGACAGCCGCGTGACGGGCACCCGACAGTCTCTGTCCGACGTTCTGTCGGTTAATAACCCCTTCCTCAACCGTTTCCCTGCTGCTGCTGCTGCTCTCGATCCGCCCTGGTTACTGCCTCGCTTTGCTCTGCCATTTTCTTGTTCTCCGTGACAAAAAAAGCTTGTTCCAACACGCCCCGACCCTTTTACGGCGGGACCAGTTGTCGATGGATCGAACTTCGCCTTTCGAGAGTGTAAAGGTCTCTGCACGTGCCTGTCCCCTTTTTTCCCGTCAGTTTTGCTTGCGCCGATCCTAACCTAACGTCGAGTCCGGACGCGAAAATTTCACTTTTCGTGTAAATGGCGTAATGACAATTTTTCTGAAACCGAACATGTCTTCTGACCTAGAATATTTCCATGCTATGTGACTTTTTTCAATTTACGCGTACGAAACTGATGAAATACTTAACAGTTTAGCAATTTATTAAAATCAAATTAATTTCATGTTGTAAACAATAGTTTTAATAATGCTATTAGAATTTTTAGTGGCGGTTCAGTGGCTGCACTTCACCCGAGGAAACCTAAAATTGTAACGTTTTTGTATACATATAATCCTGTAGATTTTGGTGTTCCTCGCAGCGATCGAAAAGGGGCCTGCTCGAGAGAGATGGCCAGAATTTTCGCGTATGTTCCACGGAGCACAGTAAACTCCATTCACATCCGGCTGTAAATAACGCGCGATCCTCTGCGGAACGGCCGCGCCGGAGTGGTCTGTGTCCTGACGCACGTGGATCGAAAGTTTCCACGGCAGCCGGTCGTATCACTGTAATTTCATTCAGTCGATTCAATGATTCGTAAACAATGATACGGCTTTATCGTGCACGCCGACGCCCGGGCCCGAATGAATACATTATGCATGAGAGGGAGCAGGCTAGCCGTTGCTGTTCCCCCATTGTTCCCTGGCCAAACAGGGGGCGCTAAGACTACGAGCAAACAACTTTTGTCATCGGGAACAAGCGGCTGCGAGTCCGGTTAACCCATTTTCGTCACCGATCGCGCTCGACGCACCTTCCCGGGATTTATCGTGACGTTGATGGAGCACGTCGCTACTTTACCCGAGAAAAATTCACGGCCTCCGGAAACCTCTTGCCGGTTGCCCGATTTTTCCGCGGCTACGTCACGTTCTTGTCGATATTAGGCGCGTAAATGGGCTCCCTATCTTCTCGAACGGTATCTCGAGCTTATTTATGGGCTTATTTATTTTTCCACACCGGCGGAAATTTATTTCAGTCGATCGAAATTGTTCTTCGAGCCTCGACTACTCTGCTTGCCTCTGCCTTCAACAGGATAGGAATATTGTATGTATTTGTTATAAATTGACTTTTACTGTAAGAGATACTTTTTAGTCTTGAGAAATAAATTGTTCTTCGTTCTGATTTTTAAAATTGTATGAAAGTGCGAATTCATCTAAAGGAAAAAATAAATATTATTATTATTATTATATACGGACCGAGGTCCTTTTATACAAATGTATACAGTTTTTACAGTATAACTGATAAAAACAGAAAGAAGACATGACAAAAAAAAAACAAAAAAAGTCTTAACCTAAGTCTTAATTAAAATTTACATAAAAATGGACCGCGCGAAACTAAACAAGTACAGGTAGGATTAACAAATAGTATTGCGCAATTTTGTTTTGAATGCCTGTAACGTGCCATTAAAAAAATCGATATAAATATATCGATATAAATATATTAAACTCATTCCCATCGTGAGTTCGACTTATTATTCCTTCGAGAAAGATAGCTCTGAAGATTTACTTGGCGACTGAATGACCCAATGAGCGACAGGGATTGACAGAAAGACTCAGCTCCGTCGTCGACTTTATATTTTTACCCGCTCTCTGCTCATTGTCCCATAAATTTTCGGAGGCGACCCTTTGTACGGGCCTGGAAGTTTTTTGTACGCGCCGAGAAGTCAGGAGTCGCGGCATTAAGATTCCATTAACCTGATTAGACCGTCCCCTCTCGTTGTTAATACTCGTTTCATCCCCTTCAAAGGAGCCGTTCGCAGAAGTCTTTCAACGATCCGTCTTTACGTTTTGCGGAAGTTCGGTTTCAGCGCCGTTTCCTCTCCTCCCTTTGAGAATCGTTCGGGATCTTTTTCACGCACCGACAAATCGGAATTAACGAGACCCTCCCTCCTCGATTTTATCTTGCCCCTGTCTCGCGCAGTCGCGAAATTTTATCGCGAGAAAGACGCCGCGTCTCCGAACAGTCGGACCAGATTTCCATCCGGCATCTGCGCCGCCGATAAAAATCGCGAGTTGAACAGCCGGAGAATCCTGCTAAAGCAGCCTGCTCCGCCAACTTTCAAGCACCCTCCGTTTCTTTATTCCCTTCGAAGGAATCCCCCACTTCGACTTTTCGCGTTCCGGAACAGGATTCGCGAGATCCGCCGCTGCGAACCGCCGTGGAAGACGTTCTCGCGAGTCGTTTTACTTTTAAGGTAATTGCGATTGAAATGCGAGATCCTCTAATTGACTTAGCACGGTCGCTGCCATTCATTTTTCATTTTAATCCATGCTATTCTAGTCCATATAGGGATTGCAATGCCGGTATCCGGTATACCGAATACCGGTATTTCCTGCTATTTTGCAATTTCGTGAAACCGGTATTTGTTAAGGTAAAATACCGGTATTTTCGGTATTAGCTATAAATAATAAATATTTTTTTTGGGCCACCTACTCTTATTTGAAACACGTTCGCCACTGAAATCTGGATTTAAAAACTTCTGATTCTGATTTCGAAGAGAGTGACAATGAAGAAAATAATAATACGATTGTTGAATGTACCTCATTTGAATATGACGAAGATAATAGTAACGAGGACGCAATATTAACTTACCAAGGATTGCTTCCTATAATGAAGAAAATTCGTACAGTTGTTAAAATATTTAAACGTTCCCCTACTAAAAATGCCGTTTTACAAAAACATATAATTACTGAAATAACAAAAGAACTTTTGCTAATATAAGATTCTAAAGCACGCTGGAACAGTTTGTTATTAATGATGGAACGATTTTTTGGAACGTTTAAAAAAATACCGGATACCGCTATTGTATTTTTAGTCCGGTATTGCAATCCCTAGGTGGTTCTACTATTGCTTCGTGACCTCGCCGAATCGTGAAAATTTTATAGAATTTACTTTTAGCGTAACATTAATTAAACAGTCAATTAATTGTCGCTTGTTTATAACGAGTTTCTTTAAAAGTTCTTTTATTAATAATTTCCATAGATTCTAGATTGGATTGAAGCCTGGAGAATTTCCGAACCAATCAACCTTGACTTTCTTTTCCGTAATGAATTTCGAAGTAAAATAAGTAGGAAATATTAATGAGTTTTATGTTTTATACTCGGATGCCAGGGGCGTTTTTGGGTAGCGATCATTATCGAATTTCCTTCCAGGAAAATTGCCGCGGACCCCCCACGCCGCGCTGTTGCCGAACTAGGAATGAAATTTTTCAGATAGATGGTCAAGTTGGCCATGCCAAGCACAGATTCCTCGAATCTCGGAATCGAAAACTTTCCAGCCACCTTGTTGGAATGCCTGGAACCAGACTCGACTACTTTCAAAGCTGCTATCTGTGGACTCCCGGCGATCCGAGCGGAGAATACCAAACGATTCAGACGTCACTGAACACGCGTGCGTCGCGTCGTCTTCGTAGCATCGCGACAACGAGAGCAACCGTGAATCCGGCTCTCGTTTTCGACACCGTCGGAGGAGGCGGCGCTCCAATTTATTATGGAAGCCTGACAAATCTAAGGACCACCCGGATTTTACGGGAGCGATCCTTTAATCAGCTTTCTCGGGAGCAACCAAAAGCAAAATTATTAACCCTTCTACCACCTCTCGTCGCGATAAAGAGCAAAGAGCGGAGGAGGTTCTCTACGCCCTCTTCTTCTTAAAAAAGCTAATTGGAAAAGATCTTCCTTAACTTCGTCTTTTCATTAAGGGGATCTCAGTCTTCAAAGCTGCAAAAGTATTAACTCTGAACCTACGAATGCCGGTGAAATGACCGGTTTTATATTTTTCATTTCTTAATTATTGAAATGATGAAGTTGCTTACGTGGAAATTGATTCGATAAAATTCTGTATCCAAGCGCATATTGTTGTAAACATTGCAGAAAATCTACATAAATAGAGCCTCGTCATTTTTGCAAACTAAAACATGTTAATCGCTTTTAGAGCTCGGTAGGTTTAGTGTTAAGTGTACGAATCAAGTCGTCGCCCTCACAGTTAACGCATTCTAACTTTATTTTTAATAAAACATTTCATTGATTACTTTGAAAAAGTGAAATATATTTTGTTTCGTAGAAGTGATCGTATGAACCAACTTTCACTATTATTTTCAACGTTGAAAATTCTCACCAACCGTTTCTGTTATCAATAAATTCTCCCAAATGGGTTCTATTATTTTCAAAACTTCATTCGAAGGTAACTTTCTTTGAATTCCGGCACCGTATGAATTTTTCATCGCACGGCCGGCTACAAACTTTTGCAACTTCTGCAGTTTCCAAGATATCGCGAAGATTCCTGTACACTCTGTTGTACGTGCTACTCTTAATATACTGCCCTGTTCAAGAAGTTCGCAGAATCATTTTTTCACTGTCGCCTCGACAAAGCTACAGCGATCTGTTCGAGCGAGACACATTGTTTAGACTCTTGTCTGTAAACAGACCAAGTTTCGCAGACTTGCCTACTCGCGAAAACCGGTCAAAGGACGCGTGACGTTTACCGTGAGAAAGAGCGAGAACGATTCGATCTGGATTCACGGCGCTATACGTGAATATCTATCTACCTAACAAAGTGAAACTCATCTTGTTATCATCTCACGCTTTTATTATACGTTTCTAGACAAAACGAGCTTGTGTTTTGGTCTGCAACATCTCGCATTTATACAAAGTTCGTTAACAATTTCGAACGAACCCAAGTTACGGGGAATAAAGTTTGTTTCGACGTGAAATTACTTGTTCTACCCCTTCTAATCCGTAACAAAGTTTAGCCATGTATCATGGATGTTTCAAAATTATGCAATGATCGCCGGTCGGTAATGTGTTAATATCCTACAGCCCAAATTTCACGTAAATTTCTTTAATAGCTTAGAAGTTATACCAAAATGTCACTAAATTTCGCATTTCAGACCACTGTGCGGCCCGATTACGTGACGCGTTTCCCCTCAATTGGTGCTCCCTTCCCTCATCTAACAACTATGAAAACACGATCGACTTGGAAGAAGCTTGAAACACCGAATTTCGTTGACGTGATCTCACCAACTTCTTGAACAGAGTAGTATAGAATGTAAATGAACAATTTTTTCGGCTCTAGCAAGCGAACTTGGCGATAAATAATCCCTCGATTTATCTGTGTCCCGCAGGAACGAGCGAGGATTCGAAGAGGAAAAGTGAAATTTAATATCAAGCGAAGAAGGAGAAGACTGCGCGGCAACTTCCGGCGGAGTTAAGCGCGGGCAAGGATTGCCCGCGAGATCCAGGATCATCCATTTGTCACCAAGTTCCATTGTTCTTTGCTGGTCTCGCGACCCCCGTAACTCCGCAATCCCTGTCCTGTTTCTTGCGCACCTGCGATTTCTCGGCTATTGTGCGCCCCATCTTCGCTGAACAGTGGATCCAAGAAAAATCTCTTCGTTGTAAACCTCGACGAAGATTTCGAAACACTTGGAAAACATTCGCACCGCCATATAAGGGTACGCGTGACGCACGGGGGCTGGTCGACGCTCCGGGCTAACTTTTAATTAATTGCAATTACGCGGATGGCCGTTGTCCCGTGATTTACTCGAGAGAACCACCAGGTACGTTTCGCGAAATTCTCGTATTCGGTAAAGCGATTAATTCGCAGCGGACAAAATTTCTAACGAGCCCTTTGTAGGACCGAACGCGAGGCACTCCCCTGACAGAAACAACTAATTTGCGACGAACTCGGCGTCGAGCTCCAGACGAATTCTCGAATAATAATGTGCTGCAACCGATGCATCCGATATATTTCACGAAGTTACTTTGTCCACTGCTTCGAAAGCGATTTTCTCCCATGAAATCGCAAAAACCAATGAAATACTGGTTCGTAGAATGAGTCAGCGAGAACAAGGTTTTGCGTGTCACCGTTTTTGAGGAGGATTTTGATTGATAGTTTTTTACCTGGTTTCAAGCTTTGTAATGTTGGGAACATTCCCACCGAGTGGTTTCCGGAAATTGCCAGTATTCGTCGAGATATAGTAAAAACAGCGGCGCAACAGTAAAAAATAATGAATCGAGTGTAGCGAGCTTTTCCATAAAATAATTTGAACCTTCAAGAGAAACGGGTCTGTGTTCGTAATGTGTAAACAGCGTATTTTTCAAATCGCGAATTTCAATTCAAATTTTAAAGACATTGGAGTTTCCAATTATGATAGGATAATGTTTTTAAAAAAATGTGAAAAATAGGTGAAAAATAATCTCGGTGTTCCGGCCGACGTTCAAAATTGAAAAACATTTAAATCGACTTACAAGCCACCCTCAAACATTTTAATAGTTTTTTATCTAAAAAAAATCATTCTTCAAAGCCCGAGCGTTAATTAATAATAACGTGAAAATGGATTTTACAAAGTTTTTCCATTCCTCCAGAAAAACTAAGAAGTGTAACGTGAACAGTAACGTCAAAGGCGAAAAGTTATTTGACAAAAGTTTGCACCGTACAGAGACTAACGAAATTTGATATGGTTTCAATTTATTTTCATTCACTTTATCAATAGCCGAAATAATTGAATTTCATTGGTTTTCCTTCACTTGAATGATTCTATGTAAATGAAAATTTAAATGTCGTTCCACGTTCTAGTTATAAATTAATTTTCAGCGTAGAACGTCAAAGTTAATATCGATTTAGCAACTCCAGCGATTAAATTAAAAGGTCATTATCAGGTACGTTATGCGAACTTAAAAAATGTATAAAAATACAGTTTAATTAAATTACCACTTTTCTCAGTCTTTTAGAAAAACATTTAAATTATAAAAATATGAAACGCTCGATGTGTCTAACCGCAATTTTTCCGATGAAAATCAACAATTTTCCTGTACGATTTATACTAAGAAGCTTACGAATAAAATACAAGCTTCGATCAAATTTAATACAGCTTCGCTTCACCCCGAACTTTCGGAAAACCATTTACGAAGGAAATTAACTTCGATTCCCCACCAGGGTGCCTTGAAATTCCTCCGTGAGAATGTAAACTTGCATAGTCCTCCACGGTCTGTTAAATGAATCAATAAAATCAGTGATTCCATTTGCTCGTGCACCATGAAATCAAAATTGCTTTTCCTACAACTGGTATTCTCATTTTGCATAACGATGTGCAGTCTAGTGATCGTACAGTTTAAAAATTGTTTCAACGTGGAATCTAGCGAACCTGCCACGATAAACTGACTCGCTCAACTTTGAACACTCATAACTTCTGTACCATTGATCTTCTATGATCGAAACTTTGATTTTTGACATTTTCTCGCCCAAATCGACTGGCTTACATAGGAGAAAGCCAAAAGTTTCTGGTTAGCCAAGTTACAGTTTAACCAAAAAAGACAACAATCTTTTTGAGAACGAAAGGCAGCCGCTTATTTCGCTTCGTGATTAAAAGAATGATTGTTCCACAAGGATATGGGTAGTTTCGACAAGGTTCGCGAAGGATTTCTCGCAGGATGCGAGTCACGCGTGGAACTCAAATTGAAAGTAAACGCCGGCGATAGATGTATTCTGTTATCTGCCGGAATCGGAGTCTGCGGAAGAACTGAAACTTCTCCCTCGTCCCCTAAAACGTTTCACCTGTTCCCGCGTGTACCGGTCTCGCCGGCAGGCGGAAAGAAACTTCTGATACCGTGGACCCGAATCCCTTCGCTCGGACAAAGCGATAAATCACCCCGAAAGTTTTCTTGTGTCGGTCCCCGCGCCACGATTTCTTTCGATTAATCAAAGACGCACATCCAACGGATGGATTGCCATTAATTTCTCCGGGCTTCGACGAGGCCGAATTAATCTTCGTTTTAGAAAGAATCCCCGTCTCGGAGAAAGAAATTTTCTTGTCGCGCGGGGACTCGCTGATTGCGAGAGCTCTCCGAACATTGCGAAGACTAGATATAATACCGGCTTAACTATGATAGTGGCTTAACTTGGACGAATGTTAGGGAAAAGCTAATTTACGGTAGAATCTGAAAATTTGTGAAAACAGTAACATTCTTAAGACTATTATCTAGTTCAGCCAGTTGTGGCTCTAAATCCCTCTTCTCTCCGGCTTAGAAGAGTGCGGCATCATCTCCATCACTCTGGCATAAAGGTTAGGTCACAAATGTGGGAGAACCGTTGCATTGGCAGTGGGGGTTTTCTGCCTCCTGGCAGAGAAGATGTTCGTCACCTCTATCTAGTTCTTGAAGAAGTGGATTTTTTATTCGTACGTACATTTTCCCTTTTTGAAGTGAAAACTTCTTTAGGCGCGCCGCGTACACAATTGCTGGGCAGTGTACTCATTGAGTCTGATCCGTCACGCTCCGAGTTGAAACGCTATTCGGGTAAACTCGGGGGAACCGAGTTTTCACTTCGGTCGTGCGGTCTTGTGCGCACGGAATTGGTTTTTTTACAAAGAAAAGGAGCTCAGAAGTGAGAAAAAATTGTATGTTCGAGTAAAAATAGATGCAAAATGACTTTTTTGGCTAGTTCAACGTAAAATTCAAGCAAACATAATTCTACAAATAAAAATATTGTTGAATTTCCCTCACATTCTTCAACCGCTGAAAAACATTTAATCACTTAAGGATGTTCCGTAGGTATATAAATACGCAACAAAATTTTTGAAAATTTGGCAAGATATAATTCTTACTAAATTAATGCAATTATCAAAGTCTGAGTTCGATTCACTGCACCGTTTAAGAATTATAGCAATTTAAAGTTTGCACATTTTAACACGTCTTCTTATGGAGAATTCATAATATTCCACTTCAAACCCTATTTAAACCTTGAAAAAACGCAACTAGAAACTCCAGTTTCTTTTTATATATAGAAAAATTATGTAATTAATTATGTTCAAAATTTATTAGGATTCAGTAAACAGTTACAGAGCAAAAAATTATAAACTGTTACAAAACGTCGAATTTATCGTGTTGTCATCTCACTAGCATGGAAACGCGACAACAGTGTAAAAAAGTATACAAAAATATGCAAAATATACTCGTGAATGGCATTCATTGCCAATATATTGATGGATTTCGAATTTCTTGTACTTTTGTCTCCCATTGTACCTCCAGAATATCCTTAAAGGGCGCTTTTGTCAGGAACGTACAAAGGATAGGAATGTTTATAATTAGAATAGAGGGGATGTTCCCCGGAGGCTGTTCAAAACAGAGATAATAAATATAAACAATTGAAGCACCCACCCTGAGTTGTCACACACACGTTTTTCATCGAAGCCGAGCTCGAAACAATTGAGCCCGACGTTCCTTTATTTATTTATTTATTTGTACATATACTGTATGTAGTTTCTGTCAATAGACAGGCGCTACTTCACAGGAAGTATGTAGGTGTTGATCGAATATTGCAGTTATTACTGTTATTACAGAACGCGTTCAACGCGTTATGTTTAGTCTGCGGAAATTTTTGCAAATTCACACTTCCGCGGATACACTGAAAACATTATCTTTCCCTCGACGAGGCTTTTAGTCCATTCGAAATGAAATTAAACCGTGTTACATTCTACTGAATCCTGTATATTCACAATTTTAAAAAAATGTTCGTCCGCTTCGAACACGTGTAGAAAACTTCGCTATTTACGTTGTGCAAATGTGATAATGAAAATAGAACTGCTGTTAATATTAATGAGAATTACACGTGCCACAGAACACGAAGAAATATGCGTGCGGTGTTCTTTCTAGCGGGCGATATTCATATTAACGAGGCAAGTATTTGCACGAAAACGTTGTGTTTTTTAGCATAGTCTTCAAACATATGAAGTTTTCAGTTTACTTATATGTAAATGTTTCCTTTATAATTTATAATTATAATTGACGGATGTGGTCGTCAACTGTGCAACATTTATGCATTTACGAGAAAAATGAGTAATTCAAATTTAGTAGTGTCGACGTTTTGTACGCGATCTACGTTGGAGCACGGACCTGAGGATTTCTCTTAGATCAAGGCTCTCATCGTTCACGTGAAAGATGTGTGAAACTGACAGGAGGAGTAGATGAGGGTTAATCTTGCAAGTGAAAAGTTTTCTGATCTGTGCAAAACAATGCAGTCAAATTCGAGTCTAGCAAGAATATGTTCCGTCGCAAAATTTTCCCGTTTACAGTTGCTGCAGCGTCTGAAATATTCCGCGAAGCCTGGCATTCTAATCCGCGGCCATTCATCTGTCCCGACTTCTTAACGCGTTCAAAGTTCTGGCTACCTTCGGTGCGGGGCTCTCGGAAAATATTCCAAGTGCCATCCATTCTCGCAGCCGGATGGGACAGCAGAAGGGACACCGAATATTTCCAGGAGTGCGAGACGGGTCTCGGAGGGGCTTGTTTTACAAAAGAGAAATACGCCCGCGTGTTTTTACAGCCCGGGCAAGAATTGAAAGCGTTACCGTGCGTCGCGTCGCGTCGTCGCGATAAAAGCGGAGCACAAAGCGTGGGCGTACCTGGCGCCCTTGCGTCTTCTCGCCGCGAAGAATGCTCGCACAAAGGGCGCCGTAAAGGGCTGATAGTGCTATCCCAGAACGGACGCGCCTCGTCAAATTCGAGCAGATCAGACGGATTTGCATCCGTTCTGAATTTACGGGGCTTGCTTAGTTTATGGCCGCGCCGAGGCCGATTCGGAACGCTGAAATATACGGCAAGATTGAAAGGGAATTTTTAATATTCAGGCGGCTCCACTGCTGCCGTAAAAGACGATCAGTCGTAGCAAATTTTAACTATTTACGTATATCTATTCCATTTCGTCTGACGATCTAACTACGCACCGATGGAGAATAAAGTAATATTCGTTGAAAATCAATATATTAGGTGAAGTAAAATGGTTGTTGCTACATACAGTGAATGTAAAAAAGTATTCGTACGCCCTTCAAAATACAATAACTTTTTTTCTAATTGTACCAAACGACCTGATTTTTACCGAGTCTCATGGAAATCACCGACACAGATTTCTCCGACACGGTGTTCACCGACAACATTTCACTAATTTTTTATTAATTAATTCATTAATGTGGATTGAATGAAAATCGATGGAAAAACGAAATATGAAACCGAGTGTTCTTGAATTAATTAATTAATAAATAAAAAATTAATGAAATGTCGGTGAAAACCGTGTCAGAGAAATCTGTGTCGATGGTTTCCGTGGGACCCGTTTTTACCACGTTTTTATTACCTCGTTTATAATCAAGTAGCTGTATCCGGCTACGCGTTGCTGTGGCTCAGTCTTGGCGCTGTTTTAAAAAAAAAAACATGTTTTTACCAGTCACAGGTGTAACATCTATGCAACCTTGTGTCAAAATTTCAAAGCAATCGGTGAAGAACTTTCGGAGATTTAAGATGTTGAACGAACGAACATTTACATTTTTATTTGTATATAGATAGATAGATTAGAAGCATTGGTTTACGAAATGATATGAATTAAAGATTTTCCAAAAATTATAATTTACAAGGTTACATGCAAAAAAAGGCATTTTTTAAAACGTTTTTATTTGCGCCCTCTCTCTCTCTCTCTCTCTCTCTCTCTCTCTCTCTCTTTTTCTCGATGAAAATTTAAAATATATGTTTTGTAGATCTATGTTAGTTATACACATACTGAAAATTTCATCGAAATCGGTTGACGCACAAAAAAAACTGCTCGTGTGTATGTTAATCGATTTCGATGAAATTTTCAGCATGTGTGTAACAACTATAGATCTACAAAACATGTATTTTAAATTTTCTTTAATGGCCCAAATAAAAAACGTTTTAAAAAATGCTTTTTATATTTTCGCATGTAATCTTGTAAATTATAATTATTTGGAAAATCGTCTTCGTCTATCATTTCGTAAAACAATGCTTCTAATTGATTATAAAAAATCAGGTCGTTCGGTACAATTATGAAAAAGTTATTCTATTTTAAACAACGTACGAATACTTTTTACACTCACTGTATACGTTAATTTATGAAAAGTTAATGATCGAGATGTCATTTAACAGCAAACTCTTCTCGAACACTAAAAATGACTGGCACGCGTTACTACACCTATCGTCGGGTTTCAGGAAAATTTCCACTTCGTAATTTTCCGTCGAATTTTCATTTTTGTTCCATAAACTTTAAATACATCGTTGAAATATCACACATTAAATTAGAGACTACAGTCAGAATTCTCTTCCATAATATATATTATAATAAATTGAGCAATTAGAATATAGTGGTCGGCGCACTGTTGGTTCGCGATTGAAATCATTGTTGCCATTAAAAAATTCCCGAACAGGAAGCTTAATTATACCTTTATGAAAAAAATGAGTATGCGCAATTTAAAGCAGTGGACAGATTAAAAGATTTGAAAATATCAATGTATTCGTTTCAGCTGATTAATATCATCAGAGAAAAAATTACATTTCTATTTGGCTGCTATGTTGTACATTTTATGAAGACAATTTTTATTTTGCATAAAGTTCCGCAGTAATAACGTATAAACGCATGAAAATTGCACGAGTAAATTTTATGAAATTCGCAACGCATTTCAATAAAACGTGTGGAAATATTCATTTGCGTATGAATTTATTCAACATTTGCCAGAAAAGTAATCGCAAAATGAAAAATCAGAAACTCGTCTGGCAATCCAACCTTTCTATACATATAATAATTTTATTTCTATTACTTGTAGTTTAATTGCATTTCATTCCTTCGTGTTTTACTCAGCGACAACGTTTTCCAAACATATTCCCTCGAGTTTATAATAATTACTTGGGGGTGTGTGCACTCGAAATTTTCGAGGTTCCAATTTTTTGATATTCAACTGCGTTTCAATTACCGTGCGTTTCACTGTTTTTTTCCTGGTGATATTGTTGTATTATTGTATTGTATGCTATATAATTACATTGCAGGTATATTCTGAGTGTTTTCCAAGCTGTAAATAAATGAATACAGCGACATATTCCGACACGGTTGAATTAAATCATGTTGTTGCCAGTTCGGGAATGAAAGACCGGAAGCACTTCGTACCGCAAAGGGTTAAATGAACCTAGAGTAATTTCAGCTCGACAGAAGAGAATTGTCGAGTCGCTAAACATTTTCTTCACGCCGGAAATGGACGTCGACACACTACTGCTATAGTTGAGTAGAAAGTCTACATTTTCCCTTGTGTAGACTGCAACATCTGCTGCTTCGTCGTTACTCTCTAAATTAATGGTCTTTTACATTCGAGTTCTGCTAAAGGAATACAATGTGAATTATCTCAAACTGAAGTCTGAGATACTTCCAATGACCTAAACAAATTTTTAACCAGAAGGATCTTAATTCCATTTTAGTTTCTAATGTAGTGATTAATAAAATGACGAGTTAGCACAGTCTATATGTAAAGTTATTTTTGGTGTTTCTTTATTTTAATTAAGGGTACCTGCTGGTCATCGATGATTAATAAACTGTGTAATGTTACGCGTTTACAACGCATAAATAAACAAGTTCAAAGGCTTATAAAATACTAGGCTTAATTGGCTTTGATTTAATTTTACATTTTATTTGACCGAAAGCTTTGTCGAGCGGAAAAATTTCATTTTCTTTTCTAGACGTTTGACAACGAATGAATGAATTTTTAGTACTCCAATGGCAGCTACCTTTTATAAATTTTATTTATTGGACTGAACACAAAAGAATAAAAATATCAAAAGAATTTACGAAATCGATTTCATCGTTTGTGTTCTATTAAAATTGTTAAGACTCTGACAGACTATAATTGTATTTTCCAATCTGTGCGTATGATTTTTATGCTGCATGAAATCCACAGTCAGTGTGACAACGAGTAGAATGAAGCAGACAAGCTTCGTTCCTTTAGAGTTTAGGGTGTCTCCGCATTTACTAGAGGGTTGAAATGGCGTCAGGACCGCGTGTTTCTCTCGAACGCGAAAGAATCTGTTAGGGGAACAGAATTCGGATACCGGGAATCAACAGGAACGCTCTTGATCATGCGAATCACAGGGACGACGTCGACGTTAAAACTCCACGGACCCTGTCGCGAAATCCCCGAGAGTTTTAGACGGCGCTTCGCGTTACCGTCTTCGTAATTTGCACGTATAATTACCGAGGGAGGTTGCCGCTAGTTAGCGGGAACTGGCAACGCGCACCCGGTCTTGTTAAAAGTCGCTCAACGCTATTACTCTCGTCCCGCAGCCGCGTTTGTCGCTCTAACAAATCTCTTAACATTATTCCCGCCACGTAACTCGCTCCATTCTCGCGGTTTTCTTGCGACAGACGGGACGGCGCGGCGTAGAGCAAAAGGAGATTTACAAAAATAGAACTGAAAGAAAAACACATGGTAAACGGAAAGCAAGTGGGGAAAATGTGTCGACAACTTCATCAACTCGAGAATTATTTTGTAACCGTTGAGTCTGGCGTTCTGTGTTTAACCCTCTCACCGTTTACTCGAGGAGAAACGTCGCTTTACCCACTTTTGAGATCTAACATTGATTCTGATATAATTACGTTGCAGATATTTGTCTGCACAAGACAACAAAACGCGTACAAAAATTTGTTGTGGTTAATGAGAAAAGTTAGTAATGTTTTTACTGAAATATGACAATCATAAACGAAGAAGGAGGCAGCAAGGAGCGACAAGAAGGAGTGTCACGTGTTCAAAGTCGTCAGATGAGGGGAGGAGAACGAATTAAAGGGGAAAAAAGTTACCTTGTTCTTGCCACTACTGGATTGAAACGAAGCGTGGGGGAACAGCGTCATAGAAGGGGAAGATAGAGTGAGGAGACAAGTCTTATTCTGATCCCCACCGCGTCGAGAGTGCAACTACCGAGGTCCTACTCTGCGCAGGCAGACTGCCTCGAGTTCCCGTATTTCTCGCGACGCGAAATACGCGTAAAATAAACTCGTCGCGCGAGAGTTACGTCAGCCGGTCGATTTTCTTATCAATCGAGTCCAGGAACCCGGCGCGGGTTGTTCATTCGAATGTATGCAGCGATGCGTATCGCCGCGAATGCACTGAGATGGTTCGATTGCTCCACCTCCCCCGGCGGCTTCGCTTCTCACGCCGAGTCGCGTCGTTCCGTTGGTAGTTTTCTTCATCCGACGCCGTATTTTCCCTTCGTTCGACTTCTCCACCGCGCTTCTTCGCGATCAATCGCATTTCTCTCCGCTCGACAGCTTCGAGCCGCCGCCGCCGCCGCCGTCTGCATCAACATTCGTCGGCAGCAATTTGCAATTGGAATTGTTTCCCGCGAATTCGCGAAAACACCGAAGAGCCTCTGTAACTCCTCCAAGAGAGAACAGCTCGCTCTGCTCCGCTCTGCTTCACTCCGATTTGCCCCGCTTCCCGTTGAAGAGCAGCTGGCGCCACAGCGTTTCAAAAGTTCGCGATCGTTTTCGATTCTTCGATGGAGAGCCGCGGCGGGCGCCTGGTGAAACTTTGCATCCGATTCTGCACACCGACCAACAAGTTCCGGGGCCGCGTTCTCGCCGAAACGATTCGCGTTTGCGCTTCTGTCTTCCCGACAAACGAACGATTACCCCGCGGCACGCTCCGATTCTTCCGCACAGTTATCCGTGTTCGCACATCCAGCGACGCGCTCCAGAGAACACACTATACCGAGCGTGCGTATGCTCGATTACCATCGATGCTCGATGGAATGCGCGATAAAGACGCGCCGTCGTTTGATCTCCCCTGAAATTGTTCCGACTAGCTTCGAACCGCCCCGACATCGAGCACCCTTGTGCCGCAGGCTCTCACTCTCTCCCTTCTTCTCCACTGTTGCCCTAAGGCGCCACGAATATCTCCTATGGTACGCGCCTGAGGAACCAAGCGAGACCCATTATTTTTTTGCGTCATCTTCCCCAAGACCTCGTTTCATGTGTAGATTTCCAACTCGAATGTTCAGAAAATTAAATATAAACTTTTCTTCAGTAAGTTGAAGATACCTGCTCCACTCTTATATTACAACTCCGTAGTAAGAAGAATAAGTTGGACAGTTATTATTCTCCTTTCAATAAAATAACAAAGTGAATCGACAAGCAGGAACCCTAACTGTTGTTAAGTTATAACCAAAAAGAAAAAAGTGATCGAATAACAAGTATTTCATCGACTAAAATCGGATTGGTTACAAATAAGGATTATAAGTAACCGACAATTTTTCTCTTGTTGGTAAATGTTATCGTTGAAGTTGTCTTTATGCGATCATGAAGAATTTAGTTGGGCGAAATATAAAAGAGTAAAAGATTGAAAAAATTCAAGAATGCAGTAATGTTGTTTTTAATGTAACAAAGTCGTTAAGGGATGAAATAAATTTTTATGTTCTTCCTGCTTCTCACAATCGATGCAAAACATTTTAATTTGCATGGACATCCGCAGTCTAGTTATAAGCGATCGAAATGAACTCCTCTCATTGATAACTGTTATGAGCGATCGAAATAAACTTCTCTCATCGATAACTGACTTGATCAATCGAAACAGTTTTTTTCATCGATAACAGTCATCGACGAGGATCCAATTTCTTGGACACTAATAACTGTTACCTGTAACCAAAAAGTATAAAAATCGATGTTTTCTAATCATTTTGTTCTTTCAACTTTTTTTCTTTATATTTCGTGTTGATTATCTTAAATTGCAATAATAATAAACTTTTTATTAATGATTTTTATCGTAGAAAATTTTAGAATGGTCCCTGTCGACAAGAAATGTTTCAACAGGTATTTCGCGCAGAGTTCCTTCGACGTTGAAATGACTTGAATTCGCGATTAATCTGCCGCTCCCCGTTTCTCCATTTGTCCTCGCAACTTTTTCTCCGCCCGCTTCTTTCAGCAACGGAAGCTGCTAATTACCCGGAACGTCTAGCAGGAAAATTCAATTACCGGGACGAGACCGAAGATAATCGACGCGCACTCTTTCTCCTCTGGTCGCGCGTTCCTCCTGCGACCCTTTTGGGAAAGGCGACATCCAGCCCCTTCGGCTTGTCAAGGCCACGACCCGCTCCGCGGAACTAGCAATTTCACGAGCCATTAGGCCAACTCGCGATGGCGTACGGATATCGCGCGGCCGATACGCAACGAACCGCGCCGCACGAATGACGGTTGTTTAACAATGGTCACGCTTTCCTTGCGATACGAATCTCTTCGCGAACCTCTTTCAGATCGCTTTGCCTTTCAACGACCGTACGCCTACGGGAAGCACTGCTACTTGAAATAGGAGGCGCGACCTTGCCGGGAATAGCGTTCGTGCTACTTGGAATAGAGGATGCCTTGAAATAGCTGGCGCTCCGGCAACAAGGGCATTGGCATGATAGAATGAAAATGTATCCATTATGCGGTACACTGTACACGCTACATCCGGGGACAAAAAATACACTCTATTAATTTGTTAATTTTATGTTTAGTGGAAAAATGAAATTTCTTGTACACACATCGTTTTATACTGGTTTTGTTTATTTGGCTCAGTCGGTAAATTTTCCAGACAAATTAATCCGGCAAATTGATAGGTGGAGCAACAACATTTTAGTTTTATCAACCAAATAAACAGAAACAGCGTCGAACGATGTGTATAGAAATTTCGGTACTTATTTAGAAAAGGGTTCTCCTCGTTTTAATAGTTCACAGCGATAGTTCGCCGCCAAAATTAGCAAACCGGGATTTCCGCAAACAGCCGTGTCAACGAGTTGATAACCGAATCCGGCGATCGGTTTCAGTCTATCAATGTTAGCATGTCAAAGGGACCGCCGTCTGCGAAGGCGACGAGAAACCGCTAAAATTGACTGGCAGTCCTCGGGCTTGATCGCGGCACTTCGAAAGTCAAGGTACATACACTGTTTGCCACTCGATGCTGCTGGGACACCATCGATCATCGGAGAACCGTGCATCATCAACGATTACACCGCCATGCGCCGGCCGGAAATAGGTGAAAGGGGGATGCGCGGCAGTGCATAAAATCCGGCTATCACAGGGTGCGTTCTATGACGCATCTCACATACAGATACACCCGCACACACTGTCAAGCACTGTGTCGTTCGATGTGCAACCGACCAGGAGGCTCTCTATTGCCATTCTATCGACAGTTAACCCCCAGCCGGTCCGACCTATCGTATCCGAAGCACCATTATTGTCGAGTCTGACGACTGGCTTCCTGTTCGTACCGTACTGATACGGATCTCCGAGGAAACGCGACCGACACGTATCGAAAACCACGTAAAGTCCACTCGTAAAAGTAATCGGGATCTGTCCGACCGACGACGAGATCATGCTGTGTCCGTTTCTCTGCTGAAAGGACCTAATTCCATGGATCTACCGGCGACATTCCCACGGTCCGACGTGTGTTGGTTCATTTCGAGGAATGATTGAATTTATTTATTAACCCTCATCCGTCGTTCAAGAAAACCACATCGAGCAACATCAGTATAGAATTTGTTTGGATTCAGGCATTGTTGGACATGATGAGGCTGACGCCTTTTGCTAAGTCGGCAACACTAGAACAAGCTAATAAGCGTATTGTCATTCCCTTCTCTGTTAATTATTTCAATAATAATTCGAGCAAGTTCGAAATGATTCCATGATATTGTTGAATACGTTTCGTACCATCATTTGTTTCCTTCATTCTCTGTATTGAAATGCTTTATGAAATGCAACTGTTTTATTTCATTCGAGTGAATTTTACAATTTTAAAATGGCTAATTGAACCTCTCTGCACAACTAATTGCTTCTTTCACATCATTTTTACAAATGGCAATCGTTTTCATAAAGTAATTCGAACGTTCCTTGCTAATTGGCAATTAAAAAAAAAAAAGTCATGGAATTTATTTTCATTGAATGCTGGTGTCCCGCGAGAAACGAAAAACTAAATATCTTTTACAGAGCTATATTGAGGTGGTAGCTTCAATTCATTTTCACAGGGCCATAAAGTTTGGTTTGTACAGCGCGGCGTGCTGTGTTGTTGTTTTTTTTATACTGCTTGCAAAAGTTCAATTAACTGGAATTGGTAACTCGACTCGACCCGTTGTACGGTGCTGTCTATAAATCAATCAGGGTTGGAACAGTCTTTTCGCATCGAATGTATTGTCTTGATTTATTTGAAGTGAACTATTACTGTTCTTGTTAATGTATAGAGCATTTTCTTTTAAAAACAATGCTTCCACATGCTGACGAATACTATGTTCATTCTGGAACTCGAGAATTCTTCGAAAAAAGTAAACGAGATCTTGCTTGATAAAAACGTGTAAATTACGAGGCCCGTTAGTATGATTGATACGTGCGAATTATGTCTGAATAATAGCGTGTCAAACACAAGAACGCCGATCGATCATTAATTTCCCACTAACCTGACAACCTACGAGAAACGTACACTATCGTTTATAGATGTTCCAAATTATAATGATGCAAGTCTGTTGCAGGAAAGCGTAGCTTTGAAACTGACTTTTGTATCTCTTACAAGGTCTGTCCGGAAAGTAATGCGACCAAATTTTTTTTTAAATCTATTCAACATATGAGTACAAACCTTCAAAATTCTTCAAAGTAGGATCCTTGGGCGTCGACACATTTTTTCCAGCGCGATTTCCATGCTTCCATACCGATTTCCATACCCGTAGTAACCTCGTCGCAGCCTTGTCGAGCACTTCCAGCCAAAACTTTTCCGTAGATTACGCGGAAAACAGTAAACGGTACTTCTTAGTTGGATCACAACACTTCTTCAACCCCCGTACAGTCCTGACTTGTCTCCCGCCGACTTCATCTTGTTTCCAAAAATTAAAAATGTGCTAAAAGGATGCCATTTTGAAAGCGTGGAACGCGTCAAAGACGCTGTGACGAGGGTACTACGAGAGGTTCCAAAAAACGGCTTCCGGGGACCATACGAAGCATGGAAATCGCGCTGGAAAAAATGTGTCGACGCCCAAGGATCCTACTTTGAAGAAATTTAAAGGTTTGTACCCATATATGTTTAATAGATTTTTTTATAAATGTGGTCGCATTACTTTCCGGACAGACCCTGTATATCATATAATATCGTATCCCTTATATTACAAGTTGTACTTCAAACGACCTCTTTGAAATCGATATATTCCAAACTCTTCTTTTGGACCTTTGATACATATTCAACAGTTTTCTTTCAAAAAATGTCCAATCAGCACCCGTCTCTTTCAGCATCAGCATCAGCTCCCAGTAGGGTAGCCATTCAATGGAACGATTCGCTAAGATTATCACCACATTTCATATTTCATGGCGAAGCTTTAAATCTGCAAATATTTATGGACAATAGAGTATAGACCACGGATTTTCCAGCAATAAATCACCACGTCGAATGGAGAGCAGAGAAGGGCTCAGGGAATCTGAATTCCATCCCACGCGATCGCTACACTTCAAAGTCCGTCTGTTACTCGCACTGTCGAAACGCCTTGAAATATCGCGTTGTTTGCCTGTCAATCGCATCGGTATCGGGAATAGTATCTTTGAGCGACGGAGCGAATTTTCGACGGGTTCTCGAAATGAACGAAAACACACTCGCAGAAACCAGATATCGTATCTGCGCGCCTTTGAAAAACTCTGATCAGGATAAAATTACAGTGCTGTAGGGGATTCTTGCAACGTCAGTAGAAATTTTTGTTCGAAGCTGTGTTCGAGATTAGATTCTTTTTATTACAATCTTTTAGAGAGGATCGCCTAGTCAACTATTGTACGAAGTTCGATTAATTTCGATGTTAGTAGGGGAAACATGACTGTCAATCTAACAATAGATCTATTAGCAGAATCGGAATTAGTTCTTTCAGATTTCTGGTTTTATAATTACGAAAAACATGAAAGTACATTTTTTAATCATTTCGCTACATTATACGATTCTTCGGAACTGAATGGATGTAAATAAAAATATTATTTTACGTAGTGGATGAACGGAAAATACACTTTTTGTAAATTAAAAAACAACCTTTTCAAAAATAACGCGTATATTAAACCAAAATGTCATAATTCCGAGAAACATT
This sequence comes from Lasioglossum oenotherae, assembly GCA_028455765.1. Classification (NCBI taxonomy): domain Eukaryota; kingdom Metazoa; phylum Arthropoda; class Insecta; order Hymenoptera; family Halictidae; genus Lasioglossum; species Lasioglossum oenotherae. Next base: position 6,808,809 of record CM052299.1, on the reverse strand, counting down.
TCCTGTCTCTCGGTACCTATTGGGTCAAGAAATACGTTGAACCAGTGAAAATTGAAGGAAATTTAATGCTCTTTTCAAAAATGAAAAGAAAAAGTTCGTAGGACCCATAGTTTTTGAGTTATAGACGAAACGCCAAAAACACAGGTAACAAAAATCGTGGTTTTCCCCCTCCCCAAGTTAGCACAGGGTCCGCGAGATCGAAAAAACTCAGATTCGACTCCCCAGAGTACCCCCAAGTGACGTGCCAAAATTTCATTAAGTTCGGAATACTTTCCAGGTAAAAAAGTACCTGGCGACTGGACTATGAATGCATAAACTCATACTTTTTGAAATTGTGACATGTGGCGTTTTTCCTTGGAACCACAGATATAAGCGTGGTAGAAAGAAGTTTTCACCGAAAAGCAGATATTTGCACAGTTTGTACAATATTGAACAATGTATATAATAAGATACTTGTTTAAAAGTCTATTATTTTTTTCAGAAAAAGATGTTCAAAACTCCCAATATTCTCAGATTGGGGAGAACAATGTGATTTCGTCTTCGAGAGTTTTTCCGCGGGATTAAAATTAGCGTAGACATTTTCTCTGTTTGTCTCACGATAACTGACGCTGTATACCTCGCCGTATTGACAACTATGAGCTATCTTCGCCGGCGATACTGGTCGCTCGTGGAAATTCGTAATTTCCCGTTGCGAGAATTGTCCGGTAAAATTCGCAGCGCGGTCGACTGCCATCCATTAATCGAAATTTTTCAGCGACCGCACTTTTTTCGCCGTAATAAAAAGGTTTCATTACATCGGCGCACGTTTCGAACACAATACCGAAACGCGAGCGCAACCCCCCTGAAACTTTTTCGTGAAAAATCGCCCCGAAGGACTTTCCGCGCGGAATAATTCATCGTGCATGGTTTTTATCTCTCCTTTTTGTTCTCTCTCTCTCTCTCTCTCTCTCTCTCTCTCTTTCTCTCTCGTTCGTTTTGTAGAAACGCGAAGGGACGCGAGTGCTCGCGGAAAATATTTTTTCCCATAAATTTTGAGCTTCGAGGCCCGCTGCAAATTAGCCTTTGAGTAAATGCAATGGCTTATACCGTGTAGCGACGATATTCAGGCCGGACTAATTTTCGGCCGCTGTGGAATGCTAATTGGACTACGTATTTTCGATTAGTTAAATTAAATGCTGTTCCGTGAAATTCGTGAGATCCTCCCTCCCCACTACATACCACTCGATCCCAGAGGGGATGTGTAATAAAAATGTAGCAATTCGAACCTCGAGCGTGACTAACTAAAATTTTTACACCGATTTATAATTACTCTGCTCTTCTACTGTCCTAATATATTTTACTCTTTTGATTGTGCATTCTTTCGTGGTTCTTCTTATCAGTGCAAATCTTCAAGGATTAATTTATTAGGCCTGTGGTGAATTAAGAAAAATGTTTGATTGGGTATATGTGACAGTGTTGTGTTTATTTTCTTTCACCCGAGAAAAGGTTAAGCTTTTTTTGCATAAAACAACAGTTTGTTTTGTGTTTTTCTGTCAAGACTTGTTAATGTTCTTTTGTATTTTAACACTTTACCTACCGAAAGCCTATTAATAGGATTTTCAATAATTGTGCTGTACCGAAAGAAAACAGAAATTTTCTTTTACATTACAATTTTAAATGAAAGTATATTAGATAACGTAATTGAGGATGACTTGTTAGTTCACAATGGAAATTGCTGTCACTGTTGAAGGTTCCATTAAGAAGTATTCAGCCATGAAACATAAATTTTTCAAAATTATGCAATAATCACCGGTCGGTGATGTGTTAAGAAAATAGAGAATAAAAAGATTGGTGGAAAAACGACCGCTTCTGAATTTTCAATTGGTGCGTTAAGGAGTTAAGTAATAAATAAAAGTTTTTAATCATTTTATTTTTCTATTTTAATCTTAACTATTTCAATTTGTTTTCTGTTACGAAACACCTTTATTGATATTTTACTTGATTTTTATTTCATTCTATTCCCCCACGTTGTCCGCATCATTTCCATTACGCAACACACACAATATTGGTATTTATTGTCACTAAAGATTGCATAAAGCTCCAAGTAAAACGTTTTAAACCGTATCAACGAAATATGAATTTTCTAGATTGATTGTATCGTCGATTAGTTAAAATTCAGGGGAAAGCAGTTGAAAAAAACGTTAATTACACGCGAACCTCGGTAAAATGAATAATTCTGTAAGTAAATTACCATTCGATTGCAGTTTCAGTGCAGCTATGTTTCCGTAAATGTCCGCAGGACTGTATTGAACTTTTTACTATTCACAGCTTCAAGCTATTACGGATATTACAAAAAAAAAATGTACCACGAAAAACTAGTTTGTTTGTTGTTCCGTATATTTCCTATAACTCGATTCCGGCTTTCAATTCTTGAAAGTCAATTTCCCAACGTGGACAAACAAAAAATGCTATTATTTACGGTGGAAAGAATGTCGACGGACTCGAATTGCTATACAGATTGTCGAAAAAGATTGCATCTCGTAGAGTGACGTATGCTAGCAGTGTACAAGTAGCTGCAGTCTGGTCATAACTTTCTAATAAAGCATTTATCAGCATAATATGAGTTTATGACACTTTTTTTCTTACTTTCACTGGTGGAGTGTGCTCTCGTCATTTAGCAGGAACAACCTGTGGTACGTATGCATGTTTTTCTAGGATCCTACCTGTAAAGAAAAATAAATCTTTATTAGACTCGTCGGTCTTCGCTATATCACCAATAAGAATATACAGGGTGTCCAAAAATTCCTTCAACAGCCGGAAATGGGATGTTTCTGAGATTATTTGAAGCAACATTTTCCTTTGCAAAAATGTTATCCGCGGCTTTGTTTAGAAGTTATTAACGAAAAATACGGACCAATCAGAGCACGACCTAGACGCGAGTTGGGACAGTCGGCCAATAGACAGTTGGCGCGCCGAGCCGGCCGTGTTTTTCGTTAATAACTTCTAAACAAAGCCGCGGATAACATTTTTGCAAAGGAAAATGTTGCTTTAAATGATCTCAGGAACCTCCTATTTCCGGTTGTTGAAGGTATTTTGGGACACCCTGTAGAAGATTCAAGACATATTCCTTTCAGTAAAAATGTAGCGAACTCTTCCGTGTAACACAGGTTCGTTCAAACGTAGTGCAAAAATTATGCCAGTGTTTACATAGTATGATGAATAGCGTTTGCATCACAGGTGCATACAGTGTTTACAGGTGTCTATTTACGATAGATGTGTTCACGGGAAACTTCTAGGGTATGCACAGTGGAAAGAAGTAAACAGGGCAGCGGTCAAAGGAGCCGATCAATCTTCTTGATTCATCTGCACCAACATTTATATAATTTTATTTAACCCTTCGAGGGTGGGGCTGGTGCACTGAGTGCGCCAACGATCGAATTTTAACGATCGAGAGTTATTTTGTGCTCATTTTCAATAAAACCGTTCTTTTGATAATGTCTGAATTATATTTAGTAATGTACCTACATGGATTTGTCTGAATACCTGATGATATAAAGTCAAAACTGAGTAAAACTGACCCAAAACAGCCTGGCGCACCGAGTGCACCGCCCCACCCGAATAAGGACGCGAGATCACCCCACCCACGAAGGGTTAAATGGGACCTCAATCATCTACCTCCATGCAGACTTTCTTCATAGGATTAAACCAAATGAATGATGTACAGTTAAATTAAATCAAATTATAGTACTGATACTTTAACGTACCATTAAAACACAGGAACTGTACGATCTAAGAAAATGAATATTCCCTCCATTCATTTCACAGGAAACGATTGAATTTTTATTTAAGCACACACATAAAAATGTTAATCTTGCAATAAAGCGACAGGTACCTGCCACATTTGCACTCGGGATAATAATTTATGCAAGTTGAATGTAATATTACACAATTAAAATTTTTCTCGGACGAAATCGATTTTTCCGTGACAAATCCGCCTGTGTCCAGCGTAATATGGAGTGAGTTATTATACGGGGATCTAGAGTAAATAATAATATTATGCAGAGACCACTGCTGGCACCGAGCTGGTCGTTCATCGTGAAACGACGCGTTATCGGTGAGTCGCGGCCGTTCCGCTTATGGGTCATCTCTTATCGATCCACTTTCCATCTGTTATTACCGGCATCGCGCGCGAAGATTAACGCGTGTCCATGATCAACGAGGACTTGGTATTATTTCACGGTTCGGACCGGTGACTCGCGTAATTATCATCGTATTCCGAATGCAGCTCTCTCTCTCTCTCCGAGCTCCGTATTTTCCGCGTTGAGATGATTTGCCTGATGAGTTTTGAAAGGGTAGGTAATTTCGCGGCGGTTCGCCTTGCCAGCCACGCCAACCTGTTTATTATTTAGCTTTTAACTGGGGACGGGACGAGTTAATTCGCTATTCGAGAGATCACCATTATCTTTCAGAAATTCTCAATTTCGTTCTTAACCCAACAAATAACAGTTAATTGTGTCCTACAGATTGCCAACTGGTGTATCATTTGCCTCTTGCTTTACTTTAACGCTTTTAAAAAATTTTCAATTTTCTTCTCGATTGAAGTGTAACACTTAATTGTATCCTACAAATTTCCAACTGGTGTATCATTTGCCTGTTGCTTTACTTTTACGCTTTTAAAAAATATTCAATTTTCTTCTCGATTGAAGTGTAACAGTTAATTGTGTCCCACAAATTGCCACACAACTTGTGTATTATTTACATTTATACTCATGATGACGAGTTAATTCGTCACTCTAGTTTCCTATCGCTGTTTAGAAATTTTCAATTTTTTCTGAATTCAACGAAAACAACCCTTTCACTCCATCGTGTCACAGTATCCATATTTGTACAAACTAGGTTTGGCAAATTTGGCAATTGTCAATTGGCCGACTGTGCTCACACGTGTTTAGGTCGCGCTCTGATTGGTTTTTTTCGTTAATAACTCCTTAACAAAGCAGCGGACGCGATTTTTGCAAAGGAAAATGTTGCTCCAAATGATCTCAGGAACCTCCCTTTTCCGGATATTGAAGAAATTTTCAGACACCGTGTAGAATAAAGTAAAATAAAGAAAGTGTTCGAACAAGATCGAATTGATTTCATGAAATTACGTAAACTGCACAGTTCTCAAACACTCATTAATCCTGCATTCTGTGATATATCCTCCTTGTTAAATATCTTTATCACCGACGTGATGATTCGTTCACAAATCATCGTTCAAATTAATCACGGAGCAGCAGTCCGACTGTAAATCTGTCCAACATTTATCGACAGATTTACGCGATACGTTCGAGTTTCCGTTTCCAGATAATCCTCTTTCATTTTCGTTACATGCCTCTGATTTTGTTCGGCTGATTGTCGCCGGCACTACTTTTCAACCATTATGGGATGTTTAATTATGCACTTTTGAGTAAGGTGTACTCTGAAATTTTTATAGCCTGTAAAATCCTAAAATGCATCGACTTAGACTGTGGATTTTTATGTTAAATAACTAAATTATATTAGGATTTTTAAGATCGAGAAAAGTTTCGGTTCCATTGATTGAATTTACTTTCAGGATTTGATATTCAGCACTTAACGTGTTAATAATTTTATTAGGGTTGAAAATATAGTATTATCGAAATGTAGATTGTCATTTTCATACTGTTCAAAGTTGCACGCTTCCATTTGTCACAAACGCGTAAAATCCGCAGTCTAATAAACGCCATGATGCCCGCAGTAATCGCAGTCGAGTGGGCAGCTATCATAACCATCGGTGCATCATATTTCAGTCATTTCTTGTATGAATCCTCACACACGGAAAGCCCCACAGTTGTGACTGAAGTTTACGAGCTGCATTGAAGTTAATAAACTCGTTCAATTAAGGAAAGTTTATTCTTCCCTCATCCACATTATGTATAGCACTGCGTTATACCTTCGCAGTGCATAATTCATGAGACGTGGAAAAAATGGTTTCCTATTGTTAAGTACACTTTAAGAAATTCCTGTGAATTATATCGGCGAGAACGGACTCTACAATGAAAACCTTTCTACGATCTTCACGTAATAACGACTTCACAAATTTCGGAAATAATTCCGCAGGGAACGGAACAATTTTTACGTTAAGCATCTGCCGTAAACGGGAAACAATTCAGTAAGATTTCTTCATAAACGCGTTTCCCTATCCTACAATTTCTGTCACGCGATCTTCAGTTCGCTAACTTACATCGTCATTTTCTTCCGTAACAAAGGGTCCCGTAATAAATTGTTGACAGTACCGGCTTTAAACGTGTTTAAAATGGTTCTAAGAATTTTGGTTCTGAACATTAAGTTTAATTCTGGAAATTTCAGCTTCGGTACGTTCATTAAAATTTAATTACTAAGACGACCACTTTTTAAAAAATGTTCTAAGAATTTTCAGGAAGCCAATTTTATTCCTTCCAATAAAATATACATAATAAAAAGAGCCAATTTTACTAAAAATCAATTTTACTTCATTCTGTTCGAGTGTAAGTGTTCTCAGCGAGGAGCAAAATTGAACTTGTGAAATTACCTAAGTGGTATTTGCGTCCCAAGTCAATATAAAATCAAAAACGCTTTCGCTTGAGCATCAATTAGAAATTTCTAAAAGGTTTTTCAATAGGGACATAACAACTTTAAGTTTAAATAAAACACAGAAAAATTGAAATATCCGGCTGAAATTGATTAGAGTTGTAGTACACATGTTACATATGACCTCCACGGGTACGACGGCAGCAATCGATTCTTTGAATCCAATTTTCAACTACTCTCCCACACATATCAGCCGGAATGTTGGTAATTTCGTGTTCAATATTGTTCCTGATATCGTCTAACGTCGTTGGATGGTTGGTGTAAACTTTCGACTTAAGGTAACCCCACGAGAAAAGATCCAACGGCGTTAGACGATCTTAGGAACAATATTCAACACGAAATTACCAACATTCCGGCTGATATGTGTGGGAGAGTAGTTGAAAATTGGATTCAAAGAATCGATTGCTGCTGTCGTGCCCGTGGAGGTCATACGAACGACATCGAATTCCACGCATAATTGTAACATGTGTACTACAACTCTAATAAATTTCAGCCCGATATTACAATTTTTCTGTGTTTTATTTAAACTTAAAGTTGTTATGTCCTTATTGAAAAACCTTTTATTTCTAACCGAGCCGAGCGCAGTCCGTGAGTTTTGTTGCGGTGCATCAAGGTCCGTCATCGTGACAGTCCTTTCCTCGGTCACAGGCCGATGAATGCACTCGGCGCACGCACAGCAACCAGGCAGCACGCTGCAACGAGCTATTATGGACGTTAATTGCTAATTATCGGGCGCAGCCATCGAGGTGCGATCGAAAGTCTCGTTGCGACGCAGCGTCGCGAGAAATGGGACTGTTCCGGGTGTGGGAAAAATCCGCTTGGGGCCACGCGTTTCCGCTTCTGCGAGCGAGCCCACGCGCTCGACGAAGAATGGACAAGAGAGACGGTCTCGCAGCTCATTATCAACCAGAATTGTGATCCGATCGAGCAGCTTCCCAATTATTCCGCGTGATTAAGCTGTCGGAACGCCGGACCGTATTGTCGGCACGGAGGACACCGGTCTTAAACTGTCGGGACGCGCAGCGCATGCAAACTCGAGCCACCCCACCAGTTGTTCAAGTACCATCCCTTTACCAATGGAAGCCCAACGTTGTCTTATGGCAATTTTTCAGGGAAATGTGAATTATGGAATTCTCTGGTTTACATTGCTTTTGTAAAAGGGACTTCTAAGATTTATTCAATATTTTTATCGCCACCTTATTGGTAAGGGTAATTCGAAGGAAAGGAAGTTTTTTAAACACCTTTATTCTTGGGCTACATCTAGAATAGTTCATACTAACTTGTATTGCATTAATAAATACAAGCTAGAGACATTTCGTTCATATTATAATACAAAAATAACCAATTAACGGACTTGCCCCGTAGACGAACTTACCCCACTCCACCTAATTATATTATACTTTAAATAGCAACTGATGTTATTCGCCCATCTTAACCAGAATCGGAACAATTTAAGCAATAAAAAGTGAATATAACAGTAACGAAATATGAAATTTAACTGTTATTAACCACATAAACTTGAGAACAGCAGGTTTTCGCGAGCAGACGCTGCAGATGTGTTTAACCAAACAAACAATCTCGAATGGTACATTTAAACTCGACTAGTAGTTTCACTGTTAAACCGAGTACTCACGATTCCGCGTGACCGCAGAAATTTTTGCAGTTTCACTGAAATACGATTCCGAGTGTTAGGTTCGCCAATAATAGTATGCGGGTTTCATGTTATAACGATTTTCGTTCCACGAGGAATTATAAGTATTAGGTGTGCAAATAAGTTCCTTCCCCTTTTCTTCCACGATTATAACTTCTGACTGAATTCGAATTACTTCCTGATTTTGGTGTCATCTGTAGGAGCGTTCTTTTAGTTTTAAGAAGAATCGTGATGAGTGCTCTAAGAGTTTCCAGTTTTATGAAATAATTTCAAGCAACATGGCGGGCGAGAAGCATCATTTGACGACGAATCAACGACGAAAGGCATTCACTGTTGTTCACGCAGAGAATTTTCCTTAACCGGTCAACTATTGGTGCGTCTGCCTTAGTGTAACCAAAGGAAACCGGGTAGCTTTGATTCCCGGTTCCGCTACAGCTGATCCTGGGAGTGGCAGAGAGTTCCGAGTCGGTTATTCCACCGTGGACACGGTGACTAGTTGCAGGGGGAACCGCGAAAATTGCTGCGGCGTGGAATCTCGATTTACGCGGTGCGATTTATCTGAATCGAATCGGATTTCAACGGTATCCTGTTCGCCGTTCGAAGAAGCCAAGAGTTGGGGGGGGGGGGGGACAACTGGGTCCGGACAAATTGATGAAAAAAAGATGGTATCGATCATGCCATTGTGTTAACGATGCTCGTTAGCGAGGGACAGGATTTGTCGCGTCGCGGCGTTGACGGGTCCTGTATTCGTGTCTCAATTGCGCGAGAAGATATCCCTTCCTCCCTTTTCCCACCATGGTACATCGTGTACGAGTTGCCATAAACTCATTATACGAGTTAAGTTGTTACGGACTTGGCGACGTGCGCGTTCGCCGCCGAATAGGCCCGAATAGGTTACGTCTACGTCCTTATCTGCGCGAAAGTGTACCTTGTAGATAGTTCGCAGACACGTTAGACGGTCGACGACGGAAGCTCATTATGTCTGAGCAAGTTCGCGAACACGCGAGATACCATTTTGCTGCGGCGTCGTTCGGACAATGAGCAATTTACGCTGATCCGCAAGATTACGATCCGCTCGGCTCCGCTCTGCTCTGCTCGACTCGGCTCGACTCTGCTCCCGGAGCTTTCGTTTTCGTCGAACCGACGTGTTCCACGCTCGTCAGACCTTGGAAAATTTGGATCGTGGGATAAGGGGCCCAGAAGTGTCTTTATGCCAACCAGAGTGCTCGTTCGAGACATTAGTATCTAGTAAAATGAGTTCGTAGCGTTTCTGCTACAGTCGGGGACAAAACGATAGGATATATACATTCTGTCAAAAAAGTGCCGGGAATTGGTCAAGGAAACACAAATTTATTGTATCGCCTTCAAAGTAGGCCCCCTTCGAAATAATACACTTATGCCAACGAATAACCCAATCATCAAAACACTTTTTAAACGCATTTTTTGGAATCATCTTCAGTACTCGCCGCGAATTCTCTTTTATGTCATCTGTTGACTGAAAACGGATGCCTCGAAGTGGTAATTTGAGTTTCGGAAAAAGAAAAAAGTCGGCCGAAGCCATATCAGGAGAATACGGTGACTGCTCGATAAGATTTGTTGAGTTTTCGGCTAGAAATTCGTTCACAATGGTTGCCTTGTGAGATGGTGCGTTATCCACCAGAGCGAGGCAAATCTTCCACCACATCTCGAGCGCTTTTAAATGCACTGTATCACCCTTTTTTTGGTTAATTGGTGCCATACATATTGTTTAAACTTGTCGTGTGAAGTTGATTGTACATAATATGTTCAATAAAGAACTTGCGAGTTAAAAATTGTCAACATTCGCGATATAACCGTAGAGACAATTTTCGCAATGAATAATAATAGCGGACGCGTTAATGTATCAAATGAAAATTTGCGGAACTAATCCATACCGAGCTATGAACATCGATATATGTACTCTGCGTGGATTACTCAACTGTCATAATCGGATATTCGACGACGCTGATAGTGTTTATTTGTCTGTTGAAATGCACAGTGTCTCGCCTCAAAGTCTGGATTTATCGCGACAATCCTTTATCGCTGAAATAATAATTAATCGAGAAATCGTTGAATTAAAAACTTTGAAAAATATTCTTCTTGCACGAAATATAGTAAAATGTTGGTTTCGTATTTTTAAATGCGGACTTCCTATATTTTTTGTCATTATTATACACTCTTAAACTCTATACATACAGCATGTAATTCATTTTCGTCTGACACGCTTATTAACTACACGAGTCCAGGAAAGTGAATTAAGAGCTTGTGAAACACACTCCGGTGTATTATTACTGTGTAAATTACAAATTTTCACTTGCGGTTGCTCCAAATTTCCACTGACTTGATTATGGCGTCATCATTTGTTAAATAATTCAATATGCAGGTATACAGGGTGTTTTCTACTTTTCCGGCAAGATTGTAGGAGCATGATCTACAAGTGAAAATACGAAAAAAATGTTATATGAAGTTTGTTTATAAACGATGACAAGTTAAGGCAAAGTAAAAATTGCTGTACTATTATTCAAAATATTGTTTACATTACTAAATATGTTAGTGTCTATTCAATTACTAAACATTTAAGTATTGCGTGAGGTATTATATCAATTTCATATTCATACAAAGAAAAGAATTAATACAGAATGGAATTAGGTCGAAAGAAATGTTTAATTGTCCAGTTAAGATAGGTCCGAGTGCGAAGGGTTAAATTCATCAACTGCTACTATTATTGTGGGACAGAGGGAGTATATAATATCTTGGCGTAAGATAAGACTCTAGTATTATTAAAAAAATCCGTAAATTACAGTAGAATAATTAACGACACTGGGACTGAATGAAAGAATCGGAGTTAAGCTTCTGCACAACGCACAATACATCATCTTTTTGCAAGTATAGCCCACGGTGATGTATCACTGTTCGGCACTAAAAGGGTTAAGATTTAGAGCTAGCAGATCCATTTCTACGGATCCGTGTGTTTTCGATGTCCGCGAGTAATTCGTGAAAATACCAGGATTTGGTGGCGCTCGTCCAACGCAATTCGTCGTAACAAACGTGAGCCGTTAGCAATAACGTTCTGCCTACTGGATCGCAGTACGAGATAATTATGGGAGCTGCTCGGTTAACTAAAATCCCGTCACGGGTGTCGCGTTCGCCTTGATAAGAAGCGCCGTGTGGATTGCAATTTCGGGGCAAGGCTCGCAGCTTAGAAGCACACCAACATTATGAGAGGGTGTCGCGTTTCGCTCGCGAGATGCTGCGTCGAGATTTGCAACGAATCTTCGCTGATTATCTCACCACCTGCACATGCACTCCTCAATCATTAATTTATTCTATGCCGCTACATTTTCGCACCAGACAAGCCTCATCTCCGAATTAATTTTCCATTTGGTTTACGAGGGTTGCAAGGATTGTAAGTTCCGAGGATACCACGCTCACTAATCTTCGAACTAATTTTCCATTTGGTGTTGCAATGTTATTTATCACGTTCTTTATACATATACGGAATGTCAGTACGGCAGTCACCGCCCTTTAGCAGCGAAGCTGGCAAAGTTAGTAAAGTACTCCAAAACTTGGTGGGTCTGTGTTAGGTCAACGGGCAAGTTACCACCTCCAGACTGCAACTTCCGTTTTCAAAACATATTTAGTTGCTAGCAAGTAGCAACACTGGTGCAACATTGCCGTTGATGTATGGTAGGTTTCGATGCACTTGCCTCAAATTTTCATTAAGGGCCCTAATAAAAAAAAGTTAGAAAAACGCCTTTTTTATTTTTGCATGTAACTTTGTAAATTATAATTTTTTGGAAAATCTTTTTTGCATATCATTTCATAAACCAGTGCTTCTAATTGATTATAAAAAATCAGGTCGTTTGTTACAATTATCAAAAAGTTATTCTGTTTTAATGGGCGTTCGAATACTTTCGCGAGCCACTGTATGTGTCAGACCGGGAACTTATTGACTGATGCGTTATGTCTCTTTCTTTCTTCGTACAAGATTTGACGCATTCAACAACGACAACTCAGCAAGCTAATATGAGCGTGGTAAATATCACCAAAACTCTGGAGTTAAACAATACTTTTAAAATTCTTCGAAACTCACTGGTGTGGGAATAAAATTCTTCTTTTAAATTGTGTAGAATACACAATTTTCGAATTGTCGCTGTGAAAATGTCTCAAAAGACACTCCTCGAGCAATTATGAAAGCCTCGTTCATTTATCTTCGTAATTCAACCGGCAGAGCACAGTTATCTTGCGCTTCCTGAGCCGTGCGACACTGCGCAGTATTTTATAAGCATGTCTTATTATGAGTCGGACGCTGACTATCATTATGAACGAGAGCGTGCACTCGAACCGGCTTTACGAGCATCGCTCTTCTTATTCAGAAACGTAGTAAACGGAATAATCTCTAATCATATTTAAAAACAGTTTTACGCCGGGAAGCGTATCCCTTTAAATTGAGTTGCAAGTAAGTTCTTTACATCATTTGCTTAACTTCTATCTTTACAGTATTAAGTCAAACTTGTTATGAAGTAGATTCCTTGAGAAAAATTCCTCGTTTATCCGAATGGCGTTTCACCTCGGAGCGTGACGGATCAGACTCGTTCACTGTCCAGCAATAGCGTACGCGGTGCGGCTAAAGAAGTTTTCGCTTAAAAAATCTCCACAGACAGAACGATCTACGAATCAAATGATCATCCGATGATAGCTAGCTGCGCGCGCAAAAAAAAAAGAAAATATAAGAATGAGGAACAATCGTGCAGAAACTATGCCACGCAGAACACTTGAACTGGCGCTACGAGTGTGGGACGAGAAAGTGAATGAATAATTCGCGCGGCCGATGAAAGCGAGCATCGAGGGAGGACTCGTCTCTCGCCAGTCGGCCTGGAAGAACATCGACCGCAGAACAAAACTCACCGGAGGATGAGTACGAGGACGAGGAGAATGAGGCGGAGGTGGGTCGGGGAAAGGTGTAATCAGCGCGAGGCAACACGTGCAAATGCATAAATCATTCCACGCCGGAGGACGCATTCTCGCGGGCGTCGCGTCAGTCAGAGAGATAGGGGAGGGGCGGTGTGGGGGGTGGAGATGGGGACTCCGACAACTTCCCTGTTGCTTTATTGTCAGCTAGCTGGAATGCGGATCATCCGTTACACAGGGGTTTAAACCGCGTGTGCGCGCTCGCGCGATCACGTCGCCTGCAGGCGCTCCCTATTCACCTATCGGCGTGCTCGGTAATTTCACCGGTCGATTAATCTGCAATCGTGCAGTCGCATACGAAACGCACACGCTGCCGATAGCTACGAAAGAGGATGGAATTGCGCGCACGATGCTACGTGGCCTGATTACGAAACTGCTACCGCGGACACCGGAGCCGCGCGGCCGGGCTGAGTTATGGCTGGAGATGGGATCAAGTGCATTGTAAGTAGGTTCCAATCGGACGTAGTACACCAGAACTCATTCCGAAAAGTGTGTTGCATTGTCCTGGAACTTTTTCTGTATCGAAGATCTCGATTAACCCGTTGCACTCGAATGGCGAGAATGAGGCGCCACTAAAAATTGCCATACCATTATTCAAAAGAGTTGTAACATTATTAAATTTGTCTGTATTCTATAAATTGTAAAAAGCTCATCTGTTATGTAAGAAAACAGGTTCAATTTGACGTGCACAATGTAAAAAAGATTACATAGAACATAAATCCAATTACAAAACTTCCTTATTTTTTTTATGGAACCTCCGCTAACTTATTTGTCGCATTTTTCTGATTAAAATGACGCTAAATACGATCTGTTCTCATAATTATGAAAGTGGTCTAAGTCAAAATTTAAAAAGAAAGAGTTTATCAGTTATTTCACATCACATTATTTTAAACCAAATTAATTCAATGTAATTGTTACGATATTGTCAGAAATAAACCGTTAGATAGTGCTTGTTATTTCAACATTATATGGAATTCATTTGGTGTTAATATCCTTTTTTGAATGTCCATTCGACGACGAGGTCACCAGACATAGTAGAACTCGAGAGTTTTTCTTTACTGTGTTTGTTCGTATAAAATGATCATTACTTAAATATGTATCGACAATTTTCGATAAAATGGTCCACTGTACAGTTGTCCACTGACAGTGACCTTGATTTTTTGTGGAAAATCGATTTTTTTTTTATTTAAAAAATTGCAATTTCTTGTCGGTTTAACTGATTAACTTTGGTAAGATACACTTTTCTATCCGACCATCCGAAGGGTCTGAAAAATCGTGGGGACTAATTTGTGCTGCACCCTGTATAATTTATACAAGTTGACCAAACACGTCTTTCAAATTTTCGTTATTGCCCCAGCTAAGAAAGTCATAAAAATGAATTTTTTTTCAACATATTTTTTGGACGTCATTCACTGAACTAATTCATCTACCCTTACAGAGAAATTGAAGTCGTTTGATCCATTCATAAAAAGGTTATTCTGATTTAAAGTGTGTGTGATCAGTAGACTGCGGATCTTTATGCAAAATAAAAAAATGTTTGCATTGATTGTAAAGCACAGGAGCCAAGTAAACATTTCGTTCTTCTTTTAATTATCTTATTAAGATGATTTTTGTCATAAATGCATAAAATCCGCAGTCTAGTGATCAGTTTTGCTCCTAACCGTATATTACTCCATCGAAAGTGTACTAATTGAAAACCAATTAATTTAAAGTGGCAATCGAAGCGCACGGAACGAAACCAGGTTATTGAAATCGATTCGGATTGGTAGGTACATATTGAACTCGGTCTCATCGGCAGTTATGGCAACGTGGAAACAGCAAGATGATGCGCAGGATCCCCTGGCCTTGGCGCTGTTGCACTTCGGTTATGTTCGGCGAGGGAAGGTGAAAGCGGAGAGTTTCCCGGCCGCGAATCGTGTACACTTTTCATAGAGCGGCTTGATCGATCGTTTGTATTCTTCCGCGGATAGTTAACGGCTTTGGCTGCGACGATTCCGGGAGCCGGTAATTAGAATCGCCAGGTTCGTTAACTTCTCCAGCGGCGGCGATTAATTAAGGAGTGCAAGCGACGCGTGTGATTATTGCGAATAATAGATAGAAGGTACAAACGCGTGCCCGTGTAATTGGCTACATCGGCGGGGATGCGTGTCTTATGAATTAATTAGGAAACGAGCTTGAACTTCTTGCGTGACGTGACGTCGATCATCGACGGTCGATTTCAAGAGGAAGTGGAATAGTTGGTCAGCGTAATTGCTATACTCGTTAGCAGTACTGTTTCTTGCATGGGTCGACACATTTGAAATAGTTGAACTGAATTGTATTAGCATGGATATTCGAGCCGCACGTTTGCCAAACCGATTAACCAGGAAACTGAATTTCACAGAGAAAATCATTAACCCCTTAAGGACCACAGTATGTATCAATTTTCTGTCAAACTTCCCTTATCCCGTGTTAAAGCGTTGCCTCCTATTATATGTATAATGTATAGTAATTTCATCGTGATATGGGCATAATCGTCACCTATTAAGTTCAGAATATTTTGATAAATTGTTTGTAATACACTGCGGATTTTATGCATTTATCACAGAAATGGGTAAGCACAATTTAAAGTAGTGGACATATTAAAAGGATTTAAAGACATTGGTTTATTGGTTTCAACTTAATCAGATAATTAAAAGGAAAAAGAAAATTTTATGTCGCTCCTCTGTCTTGCAATCAATGCAAACATTTTTTATTTTGCATAAAGATCCGCAGTCTATATACATTAATAAATACAAGCTAGAGAAATTTCGTTCATATTATAATAAAAATAACCAATTAACGGACTTGCCCCGTGAACAGATTTGCCCCACTCCACCTTATGTTTAACTTGTTAAGATGTCTACTAACAATAGACAATAACGAAATTTCCAGTTTCCCATCACCAGTTTCCCGCACTTTGATAACCTCGATATTCATAAAATGAAAAATATCGAGTCCTTCATGCCGACTAATTATTCCAGTCCAGTAATTCGAGCGTCAACCACGTAAACAAAGAAGTTGACGCGGCCTACCAATAGCACGTTCTATTCTCCCAGACGCTCACAATGGAGTACTCGCACAATCGTCTGTAAAATCGTTCAGCATGAAGAGATGCGAAACAACGATCGCCGCGACTCAGTGGCGCGAACGTTAACGAAGAGTAAAGTTCTGAATAAAGATAGCTCTCGAATATCATGTTATCATTAACGCAGACGGCGTAACAAAGTGCTCGAGAGGAAAGTCTCTTATTCTAATTGTGCTATCCCTCGACGAAGAACCAGCCGAGCGGTACACTCGCATTACTATGCGCGAAACGATGCATCCTCGAGTGCGCCGTGTCTCGTTTCCCTTCTATACCTTGTAACCACCTCGGGAATTCGGGTCACCCGTTAGATAGTCGTGTTCGTGGCAGCATAGAGTACAGTGCCACGCGCAGCGTTTCCCAACCGCGATTTTTCTCACGAAAAGCTATGCTAATCACTCCCTTCTCTCTCTATATACATATACATATGCATAGTATATCTGCTGTCGCTGTCTCTCTCTCTCTCACACACACCCTCTTTATTTTACTCGTTTGCTAGCTCGCTCTCTTTCCTAACGACAACCCGATTAATACAACACGCGACATCGTCGACGTTCCCCGATTTCCCGGCTTTCTGCTTGATCACGCGCGGCGCAGGTAGCGAGATACAGGTGGCTGGATAATTGCGAGTGCTAATTGGAGCTCGTTCACCTTCGCTCGCTTCGGCGACTGGCAACGGCGCACAGTGGGATATTTGGCCAGTTTAGCGCGTCAAAACTCGAATTTTTCAGTTTGTTCAAAACAGAGTTGGGCCAAAGTTTAATCAACGATCGACGAATTTTCTACTTCAATCGTTAATCGCTATTAACAATTAAATTACTACATTAGTCGTTAATCGCGATTAACGATTACATTCTTTTCAATTGTAATCGTCAATGGCTGAAATTTCTTGCTGAAATTTCGAAATGAAATACGAAATCAAAAGTGTGTGCATACTGAGAAAAATGTAAACTGAGTTTTTGTTGACATATATCTCCCACAATTCTCCATCTTCGCTCTCTCTCTCTCTCTCTCTCCCTACTTATTACAATTTATGGATAGACTGGGTGGCGATTAACTTCAACAATTGATTAAATCAGTCTTCGATGTTTCGATGATTTCTTTTTTTAATCAACGATTGACGATAAACTTCATCAATCGATTGAATCAATCGTCCATTTTTCAATTGTACACATTAATCCATCAATCTTGGTTAAAGTTTTAATTGATTAATGCCCAACTCTGGTTCAAAATGACTGAAACTTTTTTCTCGTGTACCTGGATATACGTGGCGTGTTCAAAAAGTAACGGGAATTTTGTAATTTTACGGGTTGTATTAGTCCGATTCACGTCATTTTCTTTGTTGCGTTGGTAAACATGCAATTGGAAATAGTTAATAATTGCACAGTTGTAGCTGATCTTCCGGTGACCTTGCCAGAAGCGATCCAACGGCAACAATCTGTTGAATAATGATTCGTTTCAAATGAAAACTTCGATAAGATTTCTGAAATACGTTTTGTGGTCAACATTGTCTGCATTGTTTAGTATTGTTTCTGAAAATAAATATTGGCCTCGTGCAATTTTTATGGTTGCTAGCTTGACACTCGACGTGTGAAGGAGAAATCCGGAAATGAATTTTTTAACCGACGTGATATAACCATAGAAAACAATGATTGTATACAAGCGTAGGTATTTTATGTTTATAAACATAATCAGTTTGATTACGTGATACGCACTATTTACACACTGAAAATTGTCGGAATAAAGAGAAAGTAAAGAACAGCTCTTTAGTCGACGCTGTCATAAATCTTCTTCACTTTCCCTTCCCGAGAGACAGAAAAGATAATGGACCCTACGTGTAATAAATCATCCCCTCTTATATATACAAATACAACAAATTAGAATAAAAGCATTTCGTGATTACGAAATGTTGTGCATAAAAATTTCCATTGGTTGCCAAACGAAAGAAATTCCTTTCCATTTCTAGTTCGATCAAAAATTTGCTCGCAAAACGGTGAATCGAACAAATGAAAATACAATATTATTCCTCGGGAATTACAGTTGAATTTTCGTGTAAATCCGAGGATGATTTTAAACCGCGCCGGCAAAATCGAATAAATGATCGGGAGAACGCGCAACGAATTAATGTTGATTGTGAGGTATCTTGAATCGATACAAATTTGAAGAATGAAAACGGAAGTTATTTCAGCCAATAATTGGAAACGATTCAGGCGAGCATTTCAATTAACTCGATACTTCGAATGCAAATGCGCGTGATTGGCCTGTGTAGGAAAAGCAAACTTTCAAAGAGCGCGAAACGGAGAATTAAAGAGATTATTATGCAGTTTCTATGCTAATAATTCTAACGCACGGTTGGAACGATGCATTATAATCAATTGCTCCGGGCAATTGATTTTCAAGCCTGGATAGGCAGCGCAGGAGCACCAGCTATTCGAAGGATTTCAATAATTTCCGAGCAGATGGAAGGCTTTCCAGCTATTTTCTTGAAATTTTCGCCCCCCCTCGTTTGTTATTGGAGCACGAAAATTGCGAGGGCGTTGGAACCATTGCACGTCCGTTGGTAGTGTTGCTATAGCAAGAAGATAACTAATCCGATTTAGGTATATCTACAGGGTCCCCAAAAATTTTGCAGGTGGCTTGGTTAAGGAGTTATGAACGAAAAAATATATAAAAAAAACTTTTTAAAAACCACGCTTATATTAAAATGCACTGAAAAGGAGAAAATAATTTTTTTAGGCATTAGTGACTATAAATAAAAGCGTGGAGCGCTAAACAGAGTTGGGCAGTAATTAATTACATCTTCAATTACATAAAATCAATCGATTAACGAATGAACGGCAGCGCACGCGTCTGCCGCAGTCGAAGCATTCAGGTAATTGTGTTCGAACGCATTGTTTTACCCTAATTTGCAATGGATGGTAGCTAGTGCTGCATATATTCGGCGAAGTTTCGACGGTAGAACAACGGCTGTTCTTCAGCCGCGACGAAGATAGATTCGAGCGGTAATTAACGCGCGAAATCGCGAAAAAGAAATACGATCGCTTCGAGATTAAAATGTAACGCGCGCGTGTTCGTGTAACGTCGCGTCGCTTTCCCGTGAAAAGTGTTTGGCTGTAAAACGCGATTACATGCAACGATCAAATAACGCAATTAAAGTCGAAATATTCAGCGGTCCGGCCTGGCATTCAATTAACGAGCTTTAATCACGTTGTTATCGCGAGCGTGAAACTCAAGCGCAAAGTGCGGCCCGGCTTCGAGCGTGATCTTGTTTCGGGAATTTTCTTTAACGATTCAACAGCGATGCGGAGTTTTGCGCTTACCGATGCCTGATCCTCGACTTCCGTTTTTTTTTCCCCGGCTACGCAGGAAATTACTCCTGGCAGACGCTTCCGATGCAGTCGAATAAATCCGTATCGAGCGTGAATAAGTAGGTAACTCGAACGTCGGTGAACCGTCGGGTGTGCTCGCTCTGGTACACCTCTCCTGAACAGTATTTTTACCAGGAGTAATTAAGCAATTGACAGTTTTCCAAGCGTTTCACGTGGATTTTCATCGAATAATGCTCGAAAATCTGGATCTTCAAATTTCTTTGGTGCACCATCGCGATCTTTCTCCCTTCCGTCGAAATCATGGTTTTTAAACCGCCGGAACCATTCTTCACAGCTTGTATTTGACGGGGCAACGTCCCCGTACATATCCACGAGCAAACGGTGCGTTTCTACGGCATTTTTCTTTGAAACGAAACAATGCAACATACCTTCCCGCAAATGCTGCTTAGTTGGTACAAAAGTCGACATTCTTTTCGCGAAAAATTGACTGCTGTTCACGCTCCAAACTAACTGTGCAGCCACTAACTGTGATTCGAAGCTTAGACACGCACCTTTCAAAAACACGTAAACACTACGTACCATCAAATACGCGATCGGTAATTAAGTACAACGACATCTGTCAAAAGGCCAGAAACTTATTCCCATACCGAATATTATCGAAATATAGATTGTCATTTTTATACTGTTCAAAGCTTCCCTTTGTCACAAACGCGTAAAATCCGCAGTCTAATAAACGCAATGATGCCCGCAGTAATTGCAGTCGAGTGGACAGCTATCATAACCATCAGTGCATCATATCTCAGTCATTTCTTGCATGAATCCTTACACGGAAAGCCCCACAGTTGTGACTGAAGTTTACGAGCTGCATTGAAGTTAATAAACTCGTTTAATTAAGGAAAGTGTAGTGTTCCCTCACCCGCTTTCTAGCACTGCGTTAAACCTTCGCAATGCATAATTCATGAGACGTGGAAAAAATGGTTTCCTACTGTTAAGTACATTTTAAGAAATTCCTGTGGATTATATCGGCAAGAACCGAGAGTCTACAATGAAGACCTTTCTACGATCTTCACGTAATAACGACTTCACAAATTTCGGAAATAATTCCGCAGGGAACGGAACAATTTTTACGTTAAGCATCTGCCGTAAACGGGAAACAATTCGGTAAGATTTCTTCATAAACGCGTTTCCCTATCCTACAATTTCTGTCACGCGATCTTCAGTTCGCTAACTTACATCGTCATTTTCTTCGGTAACAAAGGGTCCCGTAATAAATTCTTGACAGTACCGGCTTTAAACGCGTTTAAAATGGTTCTAAGAATTTTAGTTCTGAACATTAAGTTTAATTCTGGAAATTCCAGCTTCGGTACGTTCATTAAAATTTAATTACTGAGACGACCTCTTTTTAAAGATGTTCTAAGAATTTTCAAGAAGCCAATTTTATTCCTTCCAATAAAATATACATAATAAAAAGAGACACATTTTAATAAAATAAAATATTCGACATAAGGGGGTGTTCTCGTTCCCAACGATCTAAAAATCAATTTTACTTCATTCTCTTCAAGTGTCTCTTCGGAATTCATGAGACTCCCAACCAACTTCAATCACAGATTTTTGTATGATAGAATTCAAGAACAGTGGGAACAAATATCTCCGGATTATTGCAAAAAATTAGTAGAAAGTATGCTAAAGCGAATTAGTGCAGTTTTACAAGCACAAGGGTTATGGACGAAATATTAAAAATAAATAATATATTAAAGTATTGGACGTGGTGCAAAACCGAGTCAATGTATTTCTGTTGTCATTGCTAAACGAGGAGACATTAATTACTGCAAAAAATTTCTTAAGTTACTCCTAACTATGATAAAAATAATTATAATGTTGATTTTTTGTTATTCTTCTATATTCCTAGCAATAAATAATGATTTATACAAAACTTGTGGTTATTGGTTCAGTTTCGCTCCTTACTGTATGTTCAACATGTCCACTGCTAGAAATTGTACGTGCCGATTTTTGTCATGCATGCATAAAACCGGCGGTCTATTACGCACGCTTAAAGAAGACTGAAACTTTGAGAACGTCTAATACTTGTTCCAATTGCTTCACCTTTGCGAGGGTGTAATTATCCTTCGTGCCGGTCCAATATATATCATACCGGATCGAACGAGTTCATAACTTGTGCGCTGCGCGACTGTAAAACATTCTTCCGTGTTCGCAAATAAGGTTCGAAAAGCGCAGTTCCGGCGGTGCATCGCGCTCGATCACGCTCGCGTAATGACGTGTATCGCTAGGATGCGCGCGAGTGTGTGCACTTTGCGGCAGGTGCATCCGGATCCGGGGATAAACAGAGCGTTCGGGACCCGATGGTGTTTGCCGCACACGTAACCCTTGTATAATATGATCGTCGTTGAAGCACGGGGGGCGAAATCGCTCGTAATGGAACCGACTCGACAAGTATTCGCCCGTTCCGAGAGCGGGATCGATATGGAAGGACTAAGACGCGCGATCTTGTCTGACGACGTTAATTAAACTCGCCCGGTGACGTCGGGCCAACTTACAAGGGGCCGGCTACTTCGCGAGGAGGGACTCTTAATTAAATCCCGTGCTCGCCATTTAAGGCGCGTCGATCCTTTTAATTGAGGAAGCGTGGCGGCGAGCTGCGTTTTGCCGGGCCGCCGCTGACCCGCCACTCGTTCGACCAACACAGATATCGTAGTCCTCTTTTTTGCACTATGCACGTGCGAGTTCTACTAGGATCCAGGGATCCCATGGCTCGAAGAGCCCCATCACGATCGTTGCGCGTTCAACGATCCCTTTCGAATATCGTCCACGCGAGTTCGCAACTACGATCCCGAGCCTGAACGAGTTGCCATTTTACGTGGAGTCTCGCGGAAGAACGAGGTGGCGAAAGCGATTTCGAAATTACATTATCCGCAAACTGCAGCGCACGGCTCACCCATCTACGGCGGATCGGACAACTTTAACTGTTGCATTTTTTCAGATGCACACGCTTAGTTATTGGGTTGGCAAGAAA
This sequence comes from Lasioglossum oenotherae, assembly GCA_028455765.1. Taxonomy (NCBI): domain Eukaryota; kingdom Metazoa; phylum Arthropoda; class Insecta; order Hymenoptera; family Halictidae; genus Lasioglossum; species Lasioglossum oenotherae. The sequence continues at coordinate 6,786,100 of CM052299.1, read as the reverse complement.
GTAATTTCGGTATTTTAAGGGGAAATAGAACCCAATCTTTTTACTCAAGCAATGAACTTTAATATATTTTATATTTTCCATTTTGTTCGATGATCTTTTGCAATCTTTCTGGCAGCTTCACAATTCTCCGCTCATAAAACTTCTGGTCCTAATCGGTAAAAAAAAAATCCAAGTGCGATTTCAGGTCATCATCATTTCACCGCGTAAGGCACCGAAATTACTTTCTTGCCAATAATTAAGAAGATGAAGTGTCAGAAAAGCTAGATTAGTAAACGATGTGCAATGGAAATTTGGAAAAAATTGCATCGGTCGGAATCGAGAAGAGATGTGCTACGTGAGCGTCCAAGAGGCCGAGGAAGCAAGCAATCAGCGATTCGTATAGGCTTGATATTTTGTTTACTCTATGCTCTAATTAACTACAAAGCAGAATGTAAACATATCGCAAGCAGCGATCGGCTCTAGTTTCACCAATCGGGACGCGTCGGATAATTTGGTAGTTCAGATAACCGATCCATCAATATCAACTTTCATCCCCCATCAGGCAACCGACTCGGGATCGCTTCTGGCAAAAGAAAAATAGCTGCGAAGCTTGATAAACGTTCCCGGAGCGGACCGGGGCGCTCTCTCTCTCTCTTTCTCTCTTTCGCGAGCCGTGATAGCTTTGAATACCCAGGGCGCATAATATCGAGCGGAACGCGTGCTGCTAAGATCTCGTCAAACAATCTCGGAGGGTTGCGGGCTGCTCTCGCTCGCTCCACTCCAGATTCACGAAACGTTCCGGCCGCTAAACACCCGTCGCATTTCCCTCGCATTATTCAGAGCACTTTGCGAGCCATTAACCGGGGCGCGGTTCGATTCGCGCCTTCGCTCTGAAATTCAGTTAAACCGCCGACAGTTTCTGGACAATCGCCGCCCGTTCATTCGAATGCGAACGGTTTCTGTCCCACCGCTCACGCCCTCTCGCCCATTGGTGGCCAAGCGGGCACACCAGAAGGACCAGGGCTGAAAAGAGGACGTGTGCACACACGTCCCGTGAAATCTCGTTTACGAGAGGCTAAAGGGAGGAACTCTCTTCCCTCCGCGACATCCGCGGAGAGGGACTCCGGGCCAAAAGCAATTTCGCTTAAACCCCACTCGTCGTCGCCCCTCTAACCCGTTTTCTACCGCATAGGGTCGTACAGTACCGGCTAAAGCTGGGTATCTGTTAGTTGACTGCACTATCGATGGAAAAACGAATGAATACTATAGTCCCCAGCAACGTATTCCGGCGACGTTCTCTTCTTCGGTATTACCAGAGGTCCAAGACGTTTAACGTTTTCGCTGCTGTTCCGCACAACAAAATCTATTTCTCATTGCGCGATTAACCTTCTTGTTTCCAATTATATTTCTGTGTGAAACGTATGACAACATGTTTGTCACGTTTTTCGGATTGAAATGACACCAAACGTAATTCGATCCATATTTACTCGTTTAATTCGAGATACAAACAGTTCAGTCTAATTTTATTTATCATACAAAATAACTGTTCTATGATTAGTTCGGATAATCAAAGTTCCACTATACCGCGTATTAAACAAGCACACGCGATGCGAATTGTGGGGTGTTCGGTGTTGTTTTAATTGCAAAAATTTCACGAATATTTTAATAAAAGGTGACTGCAACTTTTGATACATTTTCTGTATCACTTATAATATTCCAGTAATGGAATTTTGTGGAGAAAACAGGCTTCTCAACGCACTGTGCGACCCTTCCCATGCTCTCCGTCTCTCTCTCTCTCTCTCTCTCTATCGTTCTCCAGTATTCTCTCCGTGTCCGAAAGGCGAAACTCGCCCTCGTTCTCTCCCCGGGCCGAGATAACGCCACCCTGTTCGCCGAAAGCGAATGCAACGACGCGGCCGATAAGGAGATTGAATTCTACGCCCGCGTAATGATCGCAATAACGGGAAACAGTTGGCCAGATAAGGCCGTGGTAAACGATCGAGGAAATTGGGGCCGAATCGCGAACGTACGCGAGTTCCAGCTGGCCCCCCGACACGGTCTAGCAGCGCACACCACCTTCTGGACAAAGTGAAACGAATGAAAATCGAAACGCCGTCGACCTGTTACCGAGCAAATTGAGCTGTTTGAATCTCGGCGAACTGCGAGCCACGTACCGAATCGGTTCGCTTAACCCCGAGCACCGGCGTGGGCGTATAAACGTCGTTGACGAGTGGTCACGTACCTAATAAAGACTCGAGCTGATGCTCAACGCGAGCGTGGTTTAGGGGATTCTCATAGGGATTCCAGATTAGCCACCTCCGGACTACTGCCGACGGTACGAGTTCGGAAATTGCGCGACGTTCAAGTCTGCTCATTCAACTCTCGTTTGTCCATCAGTTTCACACAGTTTTCATTGCTTTTGGTAAAGCACCGTAATGTGTCGAAATGAATGGAAACTCTGTTACTGACTTGCATCGTGAACACAGTATTTCTTAGTTTCTTGTCGACATTAGATAAGATATCGATAAACTATATTTATTAATAGATATAGTAAATCCTCTGTCGACGCAAAAGCCTCGGGGAGGTTCGTTTGCATCGATCGTAGAGGGACACTATTTTTTTGAGACTGACTCCGTGTCTCTTTCTTTCCCATACGCTGTCCTTTCTTGCGCCCGAAACGTTCATCGTCAATTAATCGCACGAGCCTTTGAACTGTGCCGACGACTGCGACTCTCCGCGTCGCATTAGTAGTGGTTCACACCGATATACCCGAGCCGAGATCAGATTACTACAGTGGAGGGGTTATTTTTTTGCGTCCATCTTGTAGCACCTTTTTGCGTCAATAGAAGATTTACTGTACAACTGTTATCGATATATTAATATTAATATATTAATAATATATCGATAACTATTTTGTTTCGAATTCTGTCGGGCAATTGAGGAATTTAGTAATTAATCGAAGACTTTTTAGATTGTAAAGGAGGATCTCGTTTGCGTCCAGACGATTTCGAACAGTTCGTCAAATTCACACTATTTACAATAAGCATACGATATTTCGACCAATTATTTTTCGAAATAATTGCGTTAATCTCAAATTAGGATGTCCGGCAAAATCAAACTATGAAAAAGCGCGACGTCCATCTGCTTCGCTCAATTTTTTAAAGGTTTTTCAGTAAACCATTATTTAAACATGACTGCGTAATAAATTCGATCTGGCCTGTGCATGCATCAGAAATAACGGTACACAAGCCAGCAATTTATGCGACGCGTTTATCCAACGGTGTTTACCAAAGTTAATAATCTGTCGAAACCCGGGAACGTCATTTTATCTCCCGGGCCAGAGCTTTGCAAATGATATAACGACGAAGATTGCCAAAGTGACGTTGAAACGTGTCAAAAAAGAAGGAGTATAGGACACGATCGACCGATAAATACCGATTCCAGCGTCGCGGAATAAAAAGCCGAAGAGACGTATGATTGATAGCTTATAAACGGGCGGAACCACCACTTCCGGCAGTAATTACGCCGGCAATTTGTACTCGCTAGGACGGGGGATTAACGAATACGGTCAACTGGATTTCGATGGGCTTCAACGTTCACGTTCGCGCGTGATACCTAGTCACTATAGTTTTTAGGAGCGGTTTTGGATCGATCCCCCGTAGAACCCAGAGCTGATTCACGCATTTGCAATCCCGACCTGGTACACGCGTCGCGACTCTTGGCTCGATTACAAAATCCGCGCGAGACACAATTTGCGTGATGCAAATTTCCTGTCAGCCGCTATGACACACTGCTTTTGCACTATATGAGTTTTTGGAGATAATCATCGCGAGGTGAAAGGAGGTAATTACGGGAATGAATCAACGAACAATGGCGATCAGCCGGGGGCTGACCTATCGTGGACGAGTTACGAGTTACGACATACGTAAAAATCTTCCTATAGACTAGCTTCTTCTTCAACTTTTTCGTTTTATCCATTATACATTTTTATATATATAAACTTCTGAACGCATTTTAATATTAGGACCTTGAATAAGTTCTCGCTGTTTCTTCAAAGATGGTAGTAGCAGTACCCCGTTCGTGGAATTTCGAATGGTAACACACATGCAAGGTAGTAGTGTATCTAACCTTAAATTTCAGTGTATGGTAGTTCACTTTAGTGTAAACAAAGTAATTTTTTCCTAGTTCTGAAAATGTCTACTTTTGTGCCGAATAAAGTGTATTTGCGGGGAATTTTATTACACTACTTTATTCAAAACAAATCTGCAGCTGAAGCACATAGAATTCTTGTTGAGACTTATGGTGACAATGCTTTGTCGGATACGACATGCAGAGACTGGTTTCGACGCTTGAAAAATAATGAATTTGAACTTGAGGATAAAGAACGTTCTGGCGCACCGAAAAAATTTGAAGACGAAAAGTTGGAGGAATTACTCGAATATACTATACTATATATATTATACTTTGAATGAAATATTTTTGTTCCTTATAATTTAAATAAATCTTTTATTTTGTAAAAGAAACAGCGAGAACTTATTCAAGGTCCTAATATAAGCGTGGTTTTAAAGAAGTTTTTTCTTATATATTTTTATATTTGAGGCATAAAAATATGCGTTAAATCAAGTACAACATGATTGAATATCGTAGAAAATTTTAGTTATTGCCATAAGGGTTAATGTCGCATCCACAGCATGGGCATCGTACATACATATATTCTGTTAAACCAGCAAGAAGAGTTAACTTTAGTACATAGAAGAAATGAAGTAAATAGAATAAGTTCGTGTCTGGAATAGCACAAATTAATTTTCCACGAGCCCTTCATGTCTAGAATAACATAATTAATTTTCCAGCAGCGGTTCACGTCTGGAGTAGCATAAATTAATTCTTAATCCAGAAAATTTGAATGCATCTGTTTCTCCTGGTTCTAATGTGCACTGAACGAGGATGTATGCACGGCTTTATCTTTCCCAGCGAAAGTCCTCGCCGACTCCCGAGACACGTCCTGGCTCTCGGAAAATGAAAACGAGCGCCCAGGAATCATTCCCGTTTCTCTCGCACACAAAGGAACGCACGTTTCGAATGCACGTCATAGCTCTTCCCTGAAATCTCCATCCATTCGCGCGATTAATAACCACTAAACTCCTGGGCTATTACTGGGGCAGATTAGAACGCGCGGTCGTTATTTGCAATGCGACCGCAATTGCTAGGCAAGAGCCACGAGTGATTTCGTTCACCAGGCACCGTACCGTATCGGTTGCGCATTATTGCTGGATTTCCGAGGGCCCGACTGGTTCGTCGAGAGATCCCCGATCCCCAGATCGCAGGAGCAGATACATATAAATCGTGCGCGCCGCTAATGGCAACCGGAGCTGGCGATGTTCAGCGAAGCCCGGCGTTAACTCCGGAAGATTAACGAATTTTCGCCAATTTATTCCCTTCTTTGTGTTAAATTAATTAATAAAGGAAATTGCAATGCTAACAAACAATTTTTTTCAAACGATGTTAATAATTTCTTTGTAGACCCACTCGAATTTTTTGTACTTTCGTCTCCCGTTGTACCTCCAGAACATCCTTAAATAAAACACAATCTTTTCGGAGGCGGCGCAAAAATTAAAAATCGACCAAAAAGATGTTGCTGATTATGATCTCATTGGAACATGATGGACTTGAAAATCAGTAGGTGGGAAGGGAAGATACATTTTAATATGTGAAAGCATGTAGAAGAATTTAAGGAATTTCGTAATTTCCAGTGTCGAAAATTGTCAATTTTGCACCGCCTGCGAAAAGATTGTATTTTATTTAAGTTCGTGTGTATTCACATAAATTAAATGGAAATTATATCATACTTTTTAGTGCATTTTTTTAGTGCGTTTTCTCGAAGTAGGTTCGATTTTTTTAAATAAAATTTAGTTATCTCACAATTTTTAGTGGAACGAGCAGAATTTGTAAAACACCATAGGATGGTTTCTCGATCTTATTGGTTATTTGCAATAAAGACCGCAAAGAATGAAAAAATGAAAAATTTCTTTTCGAGGGACCAATCGGGAGACATACTCTACAAGATGCAAAAGATTTCGTTCCGATTGGTCCATCCATCCCGGAAAAAAGGCGCATAATGATCGAATTGAGTAACCTCCTCCTCTTTCGAAGTCGGTTAAAAATGGCTGCCACGTCCTTCGTGTATGTGTTTTGTTGGCCTCGAAACGGTGTGTCGCGTTAAATATTTCTTCGTGCGGCCGTTTCCCGCTTGACAATGTTTAAGAAGCGATTAGCCGAGGTAACATGCAATTAACGCCGGAAGTGCACACGCGGATGCCGAGGCATTAATTAAAATGTATGCCAGTTGGACGCTAATGGAACGGTAAAGACCGCTCCCTTAGCGATCATGATCATCCCTCCGGTAGGACGCGCGCGCGGCCAGAGGCGTCAAATGAATCAGCGGACCGTTACAGTTCCTCGCTCTGGTCTACGGGGAAAATTTATTTAACCATTTAACCGCGTTATTCGACGACGTGTTCCCGCGTTCGACCGGAATTCCGCGCGCGGTAATTCAACGCCATTGATTATGCGAATACGGTCGGCGTCCGGGAAATCGTGCTCTGTCGGAGACTGTAATCGGATAGGAGATGCTCGTCCTAATTTCATGTGTTCTAATTAAGATTTCCATCGACAGAGCCTGCTGGAATTTATCCATTTCGTTACTGACAGTGAGAGTGACTATGGTCGTGCGATAGTCAGTGTTGATGTGTTACTGTGTTTTAAAGGTGGCTGGATCCAATATACCTTAATTTTTATTTCCATTCATCTTAAATTAATAGATTGTCCTTTTCTATGTTCGGCGCGGTTGATGAGGTCACAAAAAACAGTCGATCTACGCGATCTAGGAAACAGCACGGACCCGAGGGTTTTCTTAGATCAAGACATTACTATATTTATATGTATTTCCAACTGAATGAACTTATGAATCGAATAAAAGTGGGGCACGTGACTGCAACATTTACATAACAAGGTTACGGAAGTAATTGCTGTGATAAATCTAGCTTTCCCTATTCTTATGTTATTAAACAATCTGCTGTGATTTCGCGCGACTTTTGCGAGCACTCGCGAGGCCGTGAGCGTGTTAAATAAATAGGTTTGATTTTATCTAATGTTTATGGTCGCCGACCGTCATCGTGCTGAAAGAGAATACCGAGTCGTTAGTTCTTAATGTTTAACGACTGGTACGCCTACGTAATGATCAATAACGAAGCGAGGTGCTCGAATGCGGAGGTAGGAAAAGAATACTGCCGTCGGGTATGGAAAATGAAATTTCAGTAGCAGTGAAAGTGTTAAATTGGCTATGTGTACCGTGAGTCATAACTGACAAGGCCTCCATTACCGCGAAATGGAGGTACGCCTAATCAACAGTTATGGACGTAAAACACACGGAGGCGGGTTATATCGCTACCGGTAGTACGAAGGTAAGTTGCGATACTCTCTGCGGGTCCTTTCTAAAACCCTAATGTCTTGGTATGACAGTGCGCAAGATGGTTAACCGCAATTTACTCGACAGGTGCGAGTACCCTATCCCGAAGATGTGGAGCTACTACAGCTACCATGATAGTCCGACCACATCGTTGGCTGGCCGGACTAGTGGGGATTAGACACTCTCACTGTCAGGGGTATGCGGGACCTAAACCATACGCAGCTACAACTCTCGAACACCCTACCGTTTAGGGGATAGTTTCGCTTACTGTCAAATTGTCTTATTGTTCTTCGACTTAGAGGAACAACCGGGCTGCTTAGGAAACACTGATCATCGTAATATACCTTAGAGCAGCCCTTGAAGAGCTGGGCTCTTGACGTACTGCAAAACTTTTTTCAAATGGTAGTTAAACAATAGCGCACTCCGGATTTTCTTGATCGTTGATCACAAAAGTCATTTTTCGTGGTCTTAAAAGCTGAGTGAAAAATTTGAGAATACGTCGCCCCCTGAATGTAAGATCTAGGTAACTTGAAATTTGGATATTTTGGGTTATCTACTTAGTATTAAAGACGAAATCAGGTAGAATTTAATGTAAAAACAGTGTTCAAAGTAGATAAAAAATAAATACAGATTTCTATTTATGTTATAACTGGGCAACTGGACTTTTAAAAAAAATTTTTTAATCCAAAATGATGTTTTTTCATGTATTGTTCCACTTAAAATAAAGAAATATAGGCAGCTATTAGCATTATGTTTAAAATAACGGTCTCCCTACCATAATCTTAAAATCTTGAAGTACTGTTTCATCAATTTCTATAAAATAAGGAATTGTAAGTTACCTAGTGGATACAGTGAATGAAAAATTGTAAAATCTCGCGACAGCTATTTTTTCAGAGTGATATGAAACAGTGCTGAGAACTGTTTACAAGTTTCTGCAGTGTTCTGATCATTCGTCCGTTGTCATTTAGCCCGTTCGTTCTACTTAACAGTACGTTTTGCGCGTGATTTACTGAAATTCACGTTATGGTGAGTAACGCGCGGCCTTCTTCGAGGGAATAAAGAAATAAATGAAGAAAAATGGTGGAGCGTATGAGCGAGAATGTTTGAGGGTTAGTACGCACACTGGCACCGCACGGTTTATGAGTCTATTTTTCCGGGTGAATTTACGGTAGCTTAGTTTTGCCAAGCAGATTTATGTTTCGACCGCTTTACTTTCTAATCCTGAAGCTCCACCTTCGGACACTTAACTGTAATTATGTCGGAAATTTCTCGGTAACCAGTGACACCAGTTCGGCCATCGATTTATGAGGCTATAAGGGGGGGGGGATTTTTCCAACCAATGAAACAGAAACTGCAACATTTTATTGCGAACTGAACGCTGCAGCAGCTACATATCTTTGTAATAATTTATTTCAAATAAGTTTTACTAAGTATTTAAAATACCTAAAAATCACAACATTCATAATACTTTCTTCGCAATTTCGTTCAATACATCATCTAGTAAACTAAAATCCTCAAGTCTCAAGAAAAAAGAAACTGAATCGTCCTGTTCGAACAAATTATTTCTTTGTAAAAAGTGTGCGAATATTTTTGCTCATCACCAATAATTATACGTTACTAATAACTTTACCCAATTGGCGTAATGTTAAATCTTCTAGATATGAACTATAACCTTTCAGATACGTATCTTCCACCTTTCGTGAACCACTCTCTCAGCTCAACCCTTTAAGGTCGTCGACGCACTTTTTCTCACGAGGCCGTCATTAGCTGCACTTATCAGTCACAGGAAGCTTGATCGACGACATCAAAAGATCCTCAGATGCGTGTGCAGACTCTGATGACTCGTCTTTGACGAATCACCCTCCGTTAGCAAGTGACGCTGCGACGTGACCTACTGCCTTTGGAATCCATCGTACGTGCAACCCCTCGGCAATGCGGGGGTGGTAGCAACGGGCCTAACCTCAAAAGGGGTGCTTTAGGGCTGGCTTTCTGCAGCCGTTCCTACCATTCAACCCTCTCTCATCCGGTTTCCTCCCCTTTAGCACCCTCCTCGCCATTTCCTGTCCGACTCCCGCTGTCTTGGTCCCCGCTTCGAACAATTTTTTAGCGGATCCGCATTGTTTGAATGCCGCGAAACTTTTCTGTTCCGTTCTTATTGTACTCGTCCGTTTACCCTTCTATTCGACCAGCGCAAAAGTTCGCACCCCATTCGAAGATAAAACAGAAGCGGTTACAATCTAACACTAAACGAGATATTTGGTCCGAAAAGCTGGTCGAAATGTGATTCCAAGAAGTGTGTGCAAAATAACAAATTTTTCTTCGCTGGGGTAGTTAAATACCTGACAAATGGTGCATCAATCTTGTTTTTTCATAGATTCACTCTAGACCAGGCCCGGCCAACACGCGGCCCGCCGGGCGATTTTATATTATCTGTATGATAATATAGACAACGGTTTAAATACTAAAAAATTCATTACAAAAGAAGTGAAAACTACGAACTAATTTTTTATTAAAAAATTTTGGCGCCTCCCAGGTTGGAAATCGCTGCTGTAGACGGCGTATTTATGGCAAAAATGTGTGGGTGTAATTGGAGGGCAAAAATGTTTCACATGAAAATCAATTAGCCTTTTTTTGCCTACAAATTACGATATACAAAATTAAATAAAAAATCAAGGTCACGCGAAAGTGCACCTGGCAAATGTCTTCTTCAATTTTCGCTTTTCACTTGGCGAGATGCTCACGGTACTTATTTAGAAAATTATTCCATAAAATAGACAACACCTTCATTCGAAGCAGGTCAGCTCTTACCACGGATTCCCGAGCCCGATCTCAACTCCTTTCGCGAGCGGACTTCCACCTATTTCGCCAAAATACTGGAGTATCGAGTTGAAATATGGTTCGCGATTCACGCTGGCTGGCCCATTCTCGAGCGTTGACTTATCGTCCGTGGTAGCGCAGGAAATTCGTCGGTTGTTAAATCTTCAGGATTTAACGATCCGAGGTCGAAAGTTGCTCGGGAAACGTTAGTAACACCTATATTCTTCTTCTCCGTTCGTTTTCGTCGTTCGACTTCGGGGTCATTAGCGATGGTAGGTGGTCTTGATTCATATTTCAGTGAACATCATTTCTTTGAGGTATTGTCTTTTTTCTGTGGTCCTATGGAGGTAGAGCTGTGTCTGGTTTTACATCGTATTTCTTTGTTGTTCTGATGAAAAATTCATCAACATTCTACCCAATAGTACACGCAACTGTGAATTTATTCCGAATTTTCGACTGCAAAATCGATTTTTCAAAAATGTCAGGAACTCTGAATTTGATATTGAAGTTACATTACGCCGCACAGTGGGCCAAACCGATGAAATCTGCGTCAAACTCAAAGAACTTTCGATAGAAATGAGATAGAGCGATGAAATTTGTTTTGAATGAAAGCTGAAACTTTGCAGAATACGGGATAATTATGGAGATTATGGTACGAACGTTTTTTAACCTTGAAAGAATTCGTCAAACTTGCACAATTTCAAGAAAATTGTGATTTTTCCAATACCACGCGCGGAAAAAATTTTTTTTTAACGTGCGGCACATCATTTCCCGTAGATTTTTTCACGCTAAAATGAAAGCAAATTTTTTATCATTTAGAATAATTTTTACGACACATTGTTCTCTCGGTCTAAGCACTGAATAATTGAGTAACTGTTCTAACATTCGAACAGTCACGTTTCCAAGTTTAGTTCGGATATTTAAAGTTGTACCGAAGGTTGTTTAGTGAACAGATTAGACCGGACGGAGTATTTAAGCCCTGACTTGTTGGACCACTGGCGGAGGTGTTTTGTTATTTATCTTAACCAGGCATCGTGCAACTCCTGTTTAACAGGCGGACGACAATAGACAGCCCGACATTTTCGGCCTCGGGCTTTTCAAGAGTTTTTCGATTTTACTTTTCACGACAGCTCGCGCGCCATGCTAAAACCACCCAGTTTTGCCTGGCAGCTTAGCGGCGTTAGGGACGAAGGCGCGGTGGTTGAATTCGTTTCGTGTAATCCTCCTGGAATGTTGGCTCGAGCTCGCGATAAAAACTGTCAGCCCCCGAGGGAGTAGCGCAGACTCGCGCGACTAGAACTTTAATGAACATGTCCGAAGGAACAAGCATCTCTTCCACCTCATCCTCCCCGGCTCTAGCTTCAACGGTCACCGGGGGTGGAAGTGCTCGAATTAAAAGGATTGTTCCTGGAAAATGGCACTAAACGACGCGATCGAATTTCTTGAGGCGCAACTGCTCGCGAAATTGACGTTGAAAGCGGAGCAAATTCGAGGGGTGAGCCACCCCTACGGTTCTCTTAAGGCTAAAGGACCTGCTAAGATGGTAAAGACCGCGGGTTTTGCTCGTCTCGACGAAATCCCGCAAAAAGTTTCACGTTCGATGAAAAATTCAACGCTCACCGTTTTCGTTCACGCTGCTCCAAGTTCCTCCCTCGACTGGCTCGCTCTCTTCTTCGATCAATGTCTGTCTGTAACAAAAAATGCAGAGTTACAAATTTATCGATTCAACATATTCGGTGGTCGGTTACAGGATGGACGTTCTAACAGCTTATTGGAAACTGTGAACATCTGGGTTACACGCCTCGGCGGTTTTCATGAAATTTTCAATGAGTCAGTTTCTTTAAACTTGGTGTCTAACATTAATTCTGAGCGATCGCTGTATTTATCGATGCTTCATAATCAGGAGAAAGAGGGATTTAAGTGATCGATTCACAGAAAATAGTATTGCTGCACGATCTAAGAAGCGCCACGAGCCCGAGCGATTTTTTATATATTTCTACTGTTTCGCGCTAACTATGGATGCGTTCCTCATGCGTGCATCAGCTACGAGAATTCAGAAGTGATGCGTTTGATGCGTAGCCGATGCATTAGCGGTAGATTTGAGAAAAGCAGATGCAGATAAAGCACATTGTGAAACAAAGCACAATTTGTGAAGAAAGCAATGAAGTATTGACCTTGTTGCTTGCCAAGGAAACTGCTGTGAGGGTTACTCAAGGTATAAAATATATACAATCAATACATTTTTCACATAACATGTAATTATAAATAAATTAATTCCAAATCAAAATTTACAAAAATATCTTAAAATTCACCTTCGCTGTCACTGGTATCGGTAGTATCACTCAAATCACTACAATTGTTCAATTCTTCTTTTTCAATGTCTTCATTTAACCAGTTTTGTCACCCATGTAAGTAGCCATTTTTGATTCGCGTCAAATGCATGGAAAAGCGTTGCGTTTCCAAGCGCGCATCACGCGAAATTAACGAAACGGAACGATGTCAATGCGCGCATCGCATTGAATGCGATCTATGCGTCTGATGCGTGAAACGGAGCGCGGCCTATATTTTTCACAGATCCTCGTACAAGAATGTGAAAAGGCGTGGAAGAAAATGTACAACCGAAAGTGTTCTCCGCCGACCATAACCGATCGGAATAAGCAATAATCCGCTGAAATCATGAAGCTGGCGATCCAGATCACCCGAATTATTGCTCGATCGGTGGTCTGATGGTCCCGGGAGCAAGGTTCTGCTTCGCCGGCAGTTCGGTTCTGGTAACGACGCGATTCGAGTGCGCCGAAACGGGCTCGTCATTGGGAATGAGTCAGCGTGTCTACGAGACGAGCAATTAACCGATAACGTCTTTCGATCGGCGCCCATTGTGCGACAATAATCGAATCGGTCCGGCTAACGGGATACATCGATCCTGAAGAGAAAGAAGGGGGAGATCCGCGGCGGCTGACTTTTGCACACATACACAATGGCAGCGCAAGCAACCGGGCACACTAGAAAATTACCGGGCAGAATGAAAATTCCTACGGCTAATTAGAATAATTGCCAGACGGCGTTCTACTGGGCGATGAAAACGAAGTCACAATGGAACAATGCAACATGTTGCAAGTAGCTCGCGTATCGCCGTCGGGTCGGGTCGGCCTCGTCGACGACTCTACCCGGTTCTGGAAACTGGAACTCCGGCGTCGCTAACAGCTCCATTTGAATTACACAATACTTAATGGGCCCGATCGTTACCGAACTAAGTTTCTCCCGTACGGTATCGCCGGGACACACGGACCTCCCGCGTTCGAACAGCTCCTCCCGAGAGCAGATACACGGAAAATTCGCGTCCGGAGTACGCCCGGCGCCAATTAGTATTATCACGGTCCCGTAAACAGCGAACGACTCCGAAATACGACTCGAAAATACCAGACCGGACGGGGAGCTGGTGTCCGCGGTGGATCCCCGCTGGAAAACCCTCCGAAGAATTCTAGGAAGACAATAGACAATAACGGCGAACGTTTCGCTCATCCCTCGGACAAATCTCTCCGTACTATCTACCAATGGAAGGTACGCGAGCACCGCAACGATTCCTCCTTTTTCATTTCCGCCAGGCTGCCCCGCAGCACCGCGTGCGACACAACAGTCAGAAAAATATCATGTTATTATGCTCCCTGGCCCCGCGCACGCTCCCGTATTTACGAACCTTGCTATTCTCTGCTCAGTCACCGTGATGCGCCACACATGCTCGCCGAGTTTCTACGATTCGATGCGTCGCGGTCGCTGTTTTTGTTCACCGGGTTTCGAAAGTTTTGCAACTTCGGGTATAACCGCGTTTTGTTCTTGACACATTCTGTGCGCGGGCTGTTTTTTGACAAGAAGGATTTCGAAAACGGGCTGCAATGTATCGAAAATTTCGCCGCCACGCGTGTTCTGTACGTGTTTGTACGGTATTAATTTATATATCGCGCAATTAGCAGAGTTGATTCCAACGAGGTGGTTCTAATGGGACCACTTTGATAAGACGATTTAGGTGAAATCGTGGTCGATTCGCTTTGATGAGACCATTTTTGTGGGTCTGTTCCAGTGAAACTATTTTGGTGGCATCATATTGGTTAAATCATTTTAATAGGACCACTGGAGCCGTTTCAGTGAGATCATCGTAGTGTCACTGTTTGAGTGAAACGATTCTACTGCTAAATCCTCTGCATCATGTCCACAATCCTTCAATTATCATCTGCTCCCTGTAAATTCCTCGAATAAACCACAAGCCCCACCGATTATTGTCCACCAAGGAAGAAATGACGAGAAAGTAGCCAACCAAGTTGGACGAACATCAAAGCATTATGCTAACAGTCCAAGAGCCTATTCATCACCACAGATTGAGGTCCCACGTGTACCCAGCAGCAAGAATAAACGAGAGTGTCCTGTGTTCAGGACTTTGGCCTTCCAAATGCGGGCTAACGACACTTAGTCAAGTTAGGAGACAGCCTGACGTATGTCGGCGGCGATTCTGACGCACGAATCGATCGTGGGGGGACCGGATACAGACCGGAAGACTAATGAAACCACCCAGGGAAAGACTAATGGACCACCTCCTGGAAGACAGTGCTGAGGACCACGAGGGTTACAACAAATCGCCTAATGCAGGCAGGTGTGCTCAAACCGCTTTGAACGTGGCCAAACAGCCTCGCACAGAGACCAAGCTATAGACAAAGAGACTATACTATACTACAATTATGCCATACTATATTATGAATATATATTATGAATATATTCACTATAGAATGAAAGAAAAAATGCTAAGTTGCCTGGATCCTTACCCATTCTGTTAGGTTCTGAGGAGTATGTATGTCGCCATTCTTGTCCAGTATATCAAAGATACTAATATGTATGTATAAAATATGTTAAGAAAATGTACCGTGTTGCTAATGACCTTTGATGTTGAAGCAACATTAAATAAATAAATGTATGTATGTATACTGTACAAGTTTTAAAACTGTTTCAATCTCTGGCTACCACAACACACATTCATTTCGATCACCCTTCCATCGTAAGAAGATGGTGGGCCACGCGCAAAACAGCATCTAAGGACATCCGTCGAACGGATTGCCTAGCTAGGGAATTTTTTACCTAGATTAATGCAACCTAACAGGTCCAGCTAATAAAGCGAGAAGGAAAGAACGCCACAGGTGCGATCCTTTGCGTTCACCTTGGAGCAACTACTCCCAGCGCAACCATAGCTCAGCTTATTCAGCGGCGACGCTAACTGGTAGCCGCCGCCGGGACCAAGCTCAGCCGTATTTTAATGGTGTGGTAATTTAATTTCCCCGCCGAGGGAATGATTCTGAAATAAGAGAGTTCGCGGGACGGGAAATCGATGGGGATCGACCGCGATATAATTGATACGGGATCCGTTCTGCTCACTGCGAAAAATTCGATAACCATGGGTGATGGAGGTTGACTCAGGACAGACGTTTCCATTCAAATCGAGCAGGGTCTGGAACAGGGGTCGATCTGCTCGGGACGTATCTTGATCGGTTAAAAGTTTCGGAAACACGCCCCGAAGAAGGAAGAGCGTCTGCTGGCGAAGAGGAGAGCTGGTTATCCAGGTTCGAGGGGAGCGTAAGAAAATGAAGATCCTCGAAGGCTGGGTAAATATCGAGGGGTCTAGTCGAGTACACTTTGCATCTATAGTTAATACAGTTAACGCAGGGTGGAAGTTAGTCGCCGTGGTGGCATCTTCAGTGCAAACATGGTAAAAGAAAACTGATAGAGCCGAATAGTGTAATCTCGGGCCCGGATGGAAGACGGAGAGTAGCGCGAGGCGCCGGAATAGACGATCGTTTCAGCGAGATAATTATTCGGAGCAGGCTCTATAATCAAATTACGATAATAATTGTTTCATACTCTCGGGAAACGAGACTACGATCGTGTTCATAGAAGCGACGCGACGCGGCAGTAACATTAATCAGAAACAATTCGTTTCAACCCCGCGATAAAGTCGAACCACCCTCTAATCAAGAGCGGGAACAAGCTAGCCTTTGCTTCAAGCCGGTCCGCCCCGCCCCGGCGCTAACGAGTTTATCGGGAAACACGTAAGGCGGTCGATCTAATTAATTAGGCGGAACAATTTCCCACGAATATAAGGAAGGAGAGGCAGGGGACCACAATGTGTGTACGCGGCCGGCCAGACCCAGACGTCAGCCGGTCTTCTTGGACCGGCAGACCACGTGTACACACGCGCCTGATGCTGGTCGATAAATTATTCAGCAGCAGGACGAGCTGGCGACAGGCGTCGTGAGCTAATTAACCTCGTTATCGCGTGCGCACGATGGACCAGCCGCCCACTGATCGGACGTGTCCTTCTGTAGCCCATCTGGTTTGATCTTCCGCACCGAGAACCCTTTGTGGCCCTGCACACCAATACCATTCGATACTATTGAGGGTCCCCAGCTGCGTTATTGTTCGTTAATGCGATTACCGGTTATTCTGCATCTACGCTGCGAAACTTTTTGATTGCGGGAACCGCGCGGATTCTATGGAGCTTCGGAATATCTGATACAGAGAGGATTGACGAAGCGAGTCTCTGCGCCTCTACGTTATATGCATCGGATTGCGTTGGGATTTTTGAAAAACATAATCTCGCTCTAAATAAAATAAGCTTTTTTCCACTGTAATTAAAATCAGCAGAGTTTGAAAAGCAGAAAATAATTTCTAATGTTCGCAAATTTGGACGGTGGACAGTAGTATTGTTCTGGAATGTTAAAGCTTTTCGCAGTGCTAGGGAGTGGAACTCTCTCCGGAAGAGTTTCTAAAAAATTATGAAAATAACACATGAAATAATCATCATTTCGTGTTTACGTAGACGAACCTCGCTGTTAAAAATTTCTTTCAAGTTCCACTTCGTACGGAATGGTTTTCCGCGTATTCAAAAAATATTTGACGTGAAAATATTTACCCTTTCGAGAGCTATCATGTCCGGCGTGATTAAAAGTGTAGTCTCGAGCTGAATAATTGTCAAACTGTAATTGATGCTTCCCGTAATGTACGGGGTAAAAAGTTTTCAAACAACTTTCATACGATTCGCGGTCTGCGAAGAGCTCTTACAGCTGTGCAATCTTCAAAATCAATACCGAAGTTGATGTGTAAAAGTTCCCATAGCCTTGTGAAGGGAGGAAGAGTTTACTTTGTGGCCGTTCTTCTCGAAAACAATCCCTACCTCGAGTTCATGGAAAACTATTTGAAAAATAAAATCACTTTAAAATTAGCACTAGGTGCTGAATGGGTCAAAATGGCTTGTTCCTAATTGTTTCTTTTACAAAAATTTTGTGCAACTTTGGAACATCACACGGGGAGCAACAAATTTTTTTTTAACATGCTATAGAGTCACCATTCGAGTGCTAAAGGGTAATATTAGAATATTAAAAAAAAATTGCAAAATTGCAGTTACTGTTCCACGGATTCGGTACAACCCAGGTGTGAAGGAATTCCGCGCCGACACCAGGGCCGCTTAATTTTCGGGTGAGGTGATACCGTTCAAACGAGGAATGGTGGATGAAACGCTTGATTCGATCCGCAATGAGCCCGCCCTTCGTCGAGCGAGTTTTCGTGCTAATGGTCTGCTCGAGGATCATGAACAACGGGGATCATTAACGTGTATCTCGCGGGTGTAGAGTCATCGGGCCCGATGAACGTCGATTATTACGGTGCTGCGTGGAGAGGGTGGGGGTTAGGGGTGGTAGCGGAGGACGAGACTGTAAACGTAGGTGTCTTCCATTAGCTCGATGGTGTCCGCTCGCGTTACGTCGCTGGCAGCAGCGGTGTGTCCCGTCAGGACGGCCGAAATAACGAGGTTAATTAGTCCACCGTCGAGGAAGGTCTACTCGAAATCCTTCTATTACCGGCGTCAGCTGCGAATCCTATTATACCATTGCACGGTCGTTCCGCGATTCGTCCTTCATCCTTCCTATATCCCTCGAATCGCCGACAATTAGATCACTTACCGCCGGAATATTCCGTCGACGCGCTGGTCAGGGGGCCGCCCGTCGTGCTTGGATAAACGGTCACGTCTGGTCGCGTGTCAATTCGGTAACGAATTTAATTAGCGACTCGAGGACGTTCCACCCCGTAGATCCCTCGCCCTGCATCGTTCGATGTCCGCCGACCCGCGATCGCGGACAGATTCGCTTTTAAACTCGTCTAGCGCACGACTGACTTGGCGTCACCTGTGGTTGTTCTTTGATAAAGACCAATTCTGCCAATCGCAATCGGATTTTATGCATTTATAACGAGCGTGTGGCAGTCAGTATTATAGTCAGTATATAAAATATTGTTTGATTCAAGTCTGTCAACTTACAACCGCAGAAGATACATACACTCCCGTCCATAAATCACCGGACACTTACTTATCTTCAACAAAATGGTAATTAAAGAATATATACAAGCTTCCAGCTTGATTTCATTGTTTTATTTTGACTAGATCTGGTTATTTAAATTTTAAAATTTTGGCTCCTCGAGAAAATTAAGTGTTTTTTTAAAGAAATGTTTGCATGAACTTATTTATAATTTATTTTCAAGTTAAAATTGAAATTTATTTCCAAGTCGAGTAAAACAATTGTTAAAAATTTAGTCGAAGTGTTAAAAATTACCTTGAGAAAATGAAGGAAAAAATATATGCGTCAAATAAGACTGTGACATATCTCTTTTTGATATTCTAAGAAAATAATTCTAGTCCCGTAGCCAATTTTATGAAAAATAAAATAGGGGAAGAAATTGTTAGATTGATTGGAAGAATTATTGTGATAAAAACGAAATAAAATTGTTATTGTAGTCTAGTATAATAACGAGTTAATTGACAAGGTAACCGTTCGATAACTTCGCTGAAGATCTCCTTTCAGAAAATGGCCGAGTTATCAATTTACATCAGCGACAAGGAAACACTGACACAATGACGTTCCTGCACAACTATTATCAAGGAGTGGTTCCCAGATTAAGGTTCTTGTTGCGGCACGATATCGGGGAAACGTCGAAACAGTGCGCGACCGTCGCGACTCGGGAAGTAATTACAGGATAATTGTGACTGGATCGCAATTAACACCGGATATGCCGGAAATCCGTTTAATTGGTCACGTGCCTTCGGAAGTTCAGGGTCTGTCTATATCTGTCGCGAAACAATTACACTTACCACGTGGATTTCCTCTCCCAGATCGAATTATGTTATTCGTGGAAGTGGACAAGTTGAGAACCATCTTTACCCAATATTCGTCCCGGATAATGAAACTCGATGGGAGCTATTCCAATTCCGCCTTCGATTACCTGCCTCAGTATGCAGCCTACTCGAACTGGCATCTTCAGTTGATGCGGATTCATCGTTTTGCCATTAGAATGCGGATCTTTGTGTACAATAAAAATTGTTTGTATACAGGGTCTGTCCGGAAAGTAATGCGACCACATTTTTTTTTTAATCTATTGAACATGTGGGTACAAACCTTAAAATTTCTTCAAAGTAGGATCCTTGGGCGTCGATACATTTTTTCCAGCGCGATTTCCATGCTTCGTATGCTCCCTGAAAGGCGTTATCTGAACCTTCTCGTAGTACCCTCGTCGCAGCCTCGTCGAGCACTTCCAACCAAAACTTTTCCGTAGATTACGGGGAAAACAGTAAACGGTACTTTTTAGTTGGATTACAACACTTCCTCAACCCCCGTACACTCCTGACTTGTCTACCGCCGACTTCTTCTTGTTTCCAAAAATTAAAAATGTGCTAAAAGCATGCCATTTTGAAAGCGTGGAACGCGTCAAAGAGGCTGTGACGAGAGTACTACGAGAGGTGCCAAAAAACGCCTTCCAGGGAGCATACGAAGCATGGAAATCGCGCTGGAAAAAATGTGTCGATACGCCCAAGGATCCTACTTTGAAGAAATTTAAAGATTTGTACCCATATGTTTAATAGATTTTTTTTTTTAATGTGGTTTCATTACTTTCCGGACAGACCCTGTAAATTGCGGGACACGGGAACCAAGTAGAAATTTATTTCTCTTTTTAATTGCATTTTGAGGTCGTGTTATTTCAATTTTCATATTGTTTGAAATCGAAGACTGGTAAGTCCAGATTTTTGAAAATTTTAACAAATAGATTTTCACTATAAAATGGACTTGCTTCTGCACCAAAATCTTCAATTACACCAGTGTCGTCAAATGAGGGGAAGGAATTTAGGGGAATAGTTGCCCTCTCTCTCTCTTTCTCTGCCTATACCGGACACATGCACGACAAAGATGAAGCGTGTCACGTGACCGGAATAGACGCAAGCCTTGATCCGGCGACATTGAATTACACCCACCCATTTTGTCATAATCATTTCTCCAGGCACCATAGAACAAGAAATGGAGTTTGCTATTCCAACGAAAGGACAGAGAGCGGAAGGAGAGCTCGCATGACTCGAATTATAGTAAGTATAGTAGAAGGAACAATGGAAACATGAATATCAGCCTCAAGGAGAACAAATATCTTGGATATTGTATAATGCAAACGAGAAATACGATACGATCATGCTTTGTGCATCGATAATAATTATACTCTGTTTGTTATACAAATATATATTTTTCTTATATGAATGTTAATGATGTTTTCCTTAAGAACTAGATTAAGTTGTCTGTTTTGCCTCGTTTGTGAAGTTATCCTTTACTGTTGGCCAGATTTTCATGAAATCGGAACTTCTGTAGAGCTTTGTTCTTTTTTATATTATTTGTAGAACACTGAAATTATTGATGTAGGAAATAAAAGTCTGTATTAATGCGGTTGAGCAACATCTGGCGATAGAAATGTAAATATTTGTAGTCCTGTGGTTATAAAAAGCACGGTAAAAACGCGGAACATTTATTTGTAAAGCTCGCGAAACGAATGGGCTGTCCTTTGTCGAAAATAAACGTGACGTGCCAAATTTAGTGCAGCCACCGCTCATAATTATTCGAAAATAGAAGTTTCAACTTCAACATATTTCTTTTTTTAAAAGAACCTGTAAATTTTGTTTACAGTACTTATTTGAAATATCATTTGAAACATTCCAATTACTTACCTTAAAACGCTAATCAAGAGAATAAATTCGGTGGACTACGAAATGAAGCAATTTGATTTTTACATTCGCATGATAGCTGATTGTACAAATTCCAAAAGAGGTGAAAAATTTAGTTTATCGGCTGAAACGTTGCCTAAGATAAAAACAAAATGAAAATTTGTTAAACGGTCGTCAAGGTAAAAGTTGTATCCGTCTCACAAAATATTGATCACAATAACTGTTACTCTTCGTGTGATTAGTTAGAAACACGTTCTACATCTTATATGGAAAGCGAAGAGTCCGGAATCCTCAAAAATGACTTTATCGCACACTTTCAGTGAAACTCCGAACGCCAGGAGCACGACCATAAATTCTCCTAACGGCTGCACGACCACTCGACTTCAGCTGCGTCCACTGCCACCATTTTCGAATTTACCTATCCCGTAGGAAGGAACTAACAAATAAAAGAAACTCGTCCAGCAAGAAATCCAATCTCATTCAATATGGCCACAAAAATTAAATAAATCACTGTTCAAATTATTTACCATCAAGTGACTTAATAATTTCATATTTTATTGCCGGCGGAGGGTTAAGCCTTAACACTAAACCTACCGAATCTTAAAAGTACATAACTGGTACATGTTCCCTTATAAAAATGACAGGATTCATTTTATTTAAACTTTGTGCTGCTCATATTATAATACGTGCTCCACTAGAAATATTTATACAATCAATTCTTATAAAATCATTCTTATTATCTCAATAATTGTAAATTAATAAATCGGGGTCTCTTATGACCTGAACAGAATTTCTGTACACTTTCGCTTGTATATTCTGCGATAATTTTAAACATGAAGTTTTTTAAACTGGTTTAGAACATTCGGGTTGTTTAATCTTAAATTACATAGAGAAACCACATTTAATTTTGTTATTCCTTAAGTAACGTTCCTCCTTTTCGACAAACAGTTCCTTGATTCAGCAATTTCTCTGCAAAGCTACTAGCTGAATAGAGCAAACCACCCCTAAATAAACGCACCCATACTGAAACGATCGAGTGGCTCGAACAGTTCCAAACACCCGATTTTCATCCCTCGAAATCCCTAAATTCGCCGGTGCATTCGCGACCGAATAATCGCGAAATTACACACAGATATGGAGCGTTGATTGACAAAGAGGCAGCCGCTCGCTGGTTAATGCACGAATGCCAGTTCACCGTGGCAAACTCGACTGCAGACATCTTAATAGGAAGTGGATGGCGGATCGGAGCGAGTCCGATGGGCTCGATTAATGGAATCGGTGCTCGCATCGGTCACCCGTGATTCGATCGGCAATTCTCGCGACGGGGGTCGTCGGCGCATAATGCGACAACGGATGCAACGGGCAACTGGCGGGCGAACGGACGAAATTCCGGTAACTCGACGTCGGTAATCGCGTCAAGAGCGTCGTGTTTTATGCGCCGCGACAGAAACGGGACGGCGAGTCGTGTCGCCGACGAATCGAGCCACGAGCTGCGAGATAGGATTACGTTACGGTTCGTCGGCCCCGAACACCCGGATGCGGAAGCTGCTGCAACCCGGCCGTCACCGTAATCTATGTTCCACCGAACTTAATCTGGACGCGTGGAAAATTGATGAGAGAGAAAGAGAGAGAGAGAGACCCGCGCCGCGTCGCGATCCGAACGCCGATTTGACCCCGATCGACGGAAACGATCGTCCGTTACACACGACGAATAATTACGATCCCTCCCCGGTCCCATGAATTGCGAACAGGTTTATTTCGAACCACCATCGCGCTCGCGGCAGGCTATAGAAATGTACTGCAAAAATTAATTTCCACCCTTAACGGTGGTGATAAATGAACCCTGGTAGAACATAGGGTTAAAACACGTTGTCGCCACCCGTGAAGTTATTCTGTCCAATTTCTACAACCACCAAGCTAAAAAATAATGGAACAGTGACCTTGGGACAACCTTCGCAGAACAAAGGGTTAAACCACGTTGGCGCCACACTTGAAGTCATTCTGTACAGTTTTTACAGCCACCAAGCTCTAATAAATAGCCCGGTTCTCACTTGCCAGTTTCCAATTCCACTCCGAAGTTCATACAATATTCAACCACCTTGTCCCCAGCGAGCTGTTACCTCCCGCCCGTGTCAGCGTGCAACAATAGTCGAGCTGAGTTTACACTGTTTTCCTTTTCTTTAAGTCAAGCCTCGAACTCCCGGTTAAAGGACGTTCCAAGATTGTCTTCAGGATGTGCTTTGGAATTTTTTTCCCCGGTCGTGTGGAGAGCAGGATATCCTCGTGGAAGTTGGGTAAGGGTAGTTTGCAGGGGGTGCGTTTAGAGCGGGTTTCACAGTTTTTGTAGGCTAATGTTGTCAAAACTGTGGTAATTAATCGCGGTGAAGCTGGTTATAGTGCTTTAGTGGAAGAGGATAACTTTGGACTTAGGAGTTAGCGATTCAGTATGTAGGGGGTGCGAATTTCAGCCGTTAGAGCGAAGCAGAGCGTCTAACGAGTAATAGTTTACGAAGTCGCGGAGCGTGGGGAGCATTGTTCCCGTGGGAACTAAATTTTCTGATGTGTCGGAAACCTTTCTTTGACAAAAAAAAATACGATACAGCACAAAAAATAATATTTATTCAATCATTTTCTATGGAAGGTCTCTAAAATTTCAATCATTGACAAATAAAAAACCGATCACTTCACCATGTGGCAGATTTCATGTTAAAGATTGTTTGAGTGAGATCATTTTAGGCAGGCTGTGTGGCTGCTCTATGAAGGTGTATAATCACGAAATCGCTTTCCCTAATTAGAATAGAGCCCACCCCAGCGACGTGTGCATAACAGGGTCCCAAAGAGCTGTAAAAACTGTCCCGCCGAGTCTGCGACGATACTCTTCACGATCGAGCGATCGGCCTAGGGTGATCGACCTTGAGCAAGGAGTAGCTTTCTAACCCCGCGCGTTTTAACGAGGCGCTCGATCGCCAGGCTGAAAATATGGGTCAAGCATGGGGTGGCCGAGGGCGGCATTAACCCCGGGTCCCGAGGCTCGAACAGGAAAATAAAAAAAATAGCTTTCTTGCATCGAGTGGCCGTCGTTTCAGCAGGCGCCTCGCGCCATTCGCTACTTATCGATCGCGGCCCCGTCGAAATTGAATTAAGCTTCCGGAGCAAAAGGACGAGAAGAGCGAAGAGGGGCGAGAAAAAAGGGGATGAAGGGGACGCACCGGCGGCGAATACCGAGGCGTTCGAAGGAGAAGAGAGAAAAAGAGACAAAACAGTCGAAAGAATCGGAACGAGAAGCCAGGACCCGGTGGCTTAGCCTGCAAAATCCGCCGCGTTGCGAGGAAGAGACCGTCTAATATCATCGACACCGAGACTTCAATTAACCACTTTACCGATTTCCCCGAGGCAAGATCGAATCGAGTAGCTTCCGTCCTGTTCTGCGCGCGAGAAGGATTCGCCAAGAGTGGTCGTCCGTCTCAAGGAATCATCCTCTTCCCGAGGAAATCTGATCGGACATCGAGCCATCCTTCATCAGCGTCTCATCGCGGAACAGTATGATTCCGTTCCCCGTTAGATATCTGCTAGAGATACATAAGTTTAGACAGATTTCCGATGCGGGCGTAATTTCTTTGCTATTTTTCAGTGCACGTCCGCTGGCTCTCAGCTCTTTATTTTTGCACGTGCAGAACAAGAAGAGCGCTGCGATCCTCTTGCAATGCAACGGCAAGTGATGTATCATCATTCTGCAATTATGCAAATGCGCAAACTGTGTGCGCCACTCCGGTGCCCTATTTTCCAACCCCGTGGGCGATCAATTCGGGATAAGCGTAAGTAAATCGTGAAAACGGCGGGGCTATGTGAAACTGCCATTAGTGATGTTCCTCTGACGGTTTTTAAGGGACGATATTGTACCTCTTGCGAGGAACGTTTCAAACGACATGTAAAACAAAAAATATAAAGCCCCCTAGGATCTCCACCACATGTCTATCTCAATTGCAATATCCCCAACTTTGTACCCATTTCTCCTCGTACACTCCTGCCACCTTTCTCTTCTTTTATGCACTAGTAAAGGAAGTACATAATCAGTTAGGGTACAATGCCGGTTAGCCTGTAACCGTCCCGACGTTCCCCGTTTTACGCACGGTCTCGAACACCTCGGAGCCATCCCGAGTGATTAGCCCCCGAGCTGATCAGCGTGTGCAAGAGATGCAAATCTCTTGGCGACGCCCTGCGCCCGGATATCCCCGCAATAATCGAGTCGCTCGCTGCCGGCAGCCATAGCGCGCACGGCACGAAGGGTCCCGGCCTGTGTGCGCCGGGAACCTGTCGTGGTCCTTTGACTACGTGGAAGGAATTTCCCTGACATAGCTGGTTATCGACGAAATGCGCAGAATGTCGAGGCACCGGTAAACTTTCGCCCGTCGTCGTTGGCGTGGGAGCCTGCGTAATAATAAAGGAGGGCGCGAAGAAAGGGGATCTCTCGCACGACGCTGAGAGAAAAGACAGGGACAAAAAGAGTAATCTTCCACTCAGTCTGGAATTTCATCGAGCGTGCGAAACACAGCCTCCTGAAAGTCTGATTGATAATTCAGAAGATTGTGACTATTGAGCGTAGCGGAGTCATCAACGCCGCTAGGCCGGAGGGCTTTGTGACAGGGTCTACGAAGGATGCTGACCCTTCCCTGCACAACAATTGCCACTTCAAGAACCGAGGGTAAAGAGAGGATAGGGAACAGATCTTTCAAGGGCGTCTTAACAATGCTTCTGTAATGGATTTTCTTATCAGTTTCAAGCCATCGCAGCATTAGCGTCCATTTACCGCGAGAACTTGATGGTACAATAATTTGATAAACAGATTGCACGTGTCTTGTGCAATGTCTGAGTGCCACAGTAGTTGGAAGCTAGTTATCGCAGTTAGGTGTCACCTAATTACCCAGATTTCGCTGACTGAGTGCACAAGGCTGAGAGATAGAACGAAAGATAAGGAGTACAGCAAATTTAATACCACATTCATCATCATGAATCATATTTTTCTAGTCTATGGAAGAAGATCTACGCTTAATTGGAATACATACAATTCGTACTCCAGGAGTCTGTGCACAATTACTAGCTTTGTTGGATGGAACAAGATTGAACCAATTTACGATTCGCTGATGACCACAATTTTGTGCTTCGTGCAGCAGGGTTGGTCGAATCTACGGATTAACAACTGAAGTTTATATGGCAAGTTCGATAGCGCGGGGATTACTACATTTGTTGGATAAAAGAGGATCGCTCGAACTTATTTACACCTTATTCTGTAAGCTCCGTAGGGTAAAGGAGTTGCCGATGACCCATATTTGCACTACGTACAGCAGGATTGGTCGAATGTGCAGATTAACAGTTTCAGTTTGTACGGCAACTTAGATAAGGCCGGTATTAACATTTTGCATGCTCCCAAAGTAGCTGAAGCTTCCCGCGGGAACCTGCGATGGTTCCCCATGGAAGTTTCGAGTCAAGAATTATCCTTAAGTGCCGATGTTCTTTCGAGATTACATCATCGTCCGTAAGAAGTCTGGTAGCAGACGGGGTCCTTGTGCTAAGCTTGATAGAATTTGTTAAATCAAACGAATACTGTAATAACAGCAGGACGTCACTCTTTGCGCTAATTCAAAAGTGAAATTTCGCCACAATTTTACACTGGAACCAATAAAATAGTGCACGCGACCCAGAGACCCTCGACCAGCAAGAAGAGCTGCAATACCGCAGACGTTCCGCAAGAAGAGCTCCCGCCGTTGGAAAATTAATTATGCTCACTAACAGACCGAACCTGAAATCCGCGCGCAAAGATCGAGCCGGGAAGACGACTCGCGGGCGAGAAACTTCCGGGAGAGTTGAACTCAAACAATTCAGGGGTTCGAGGAACAGTTCCGCGAACGGTGGTAGCCGGAAAGCAAGGGGGTTGTTCTTCCCGCGCTTAAAGAGCGAGCAACTGCTCGTCAGAGGTGAATCCGAGCGAGGAAACGATTCGAAGGAGTGAACAGCCGGAATCTCGAGGCGGGGGCTGATATTTCCGAAGACCGAAAACCACACGCAACGTCGATAGACCGGGGGCCCTACACACATAACGTTCGCCTCGGATGATGGCGGCTTTACGCCGGGCTTGGCGAAATTAAAAGCGAGCAGCAGTTCCCTCCTCTGTTTTTACGGTCCGGTGGCCTCGGCTCTGCCAACGGGGAACTCTCTTTGAAGATACTACCCAGAAACCTTTCACCGAATCAAAAGGAGATCCGCCAAGTAGCCAACTTCCTCCGACTTTCGTTCTCGTTCCCGGGTTTCATTTCGCTCCGTCGAACCGAGGAATTCGTTTCCAAAGGAGCCCTGCTTCCCGAATTTCGCGTAAACTTTCGAACGAGAGACCACCGTCTCGCGAACAACGAATCCCTTCTTTTTTATCGTCGCCGATTGTCAGAGAAATGATCTCTCGGAGAGAAGCTAGTGTAAATTGATCAGCTGTCCTTCAGTCCGTGGTCCGATCGGGATCAGGATCAACCATGTGATCTTGATTTTTCTTGACTATCTTTAATCCTTTGCACACGGTGCTATTTTAACTAGGAAATTAAACATTTCTTCCGACCTGGAGTATGTCCATTCAGAATGATGTTTTAAATTTGGTGGGTATGAAATTGATATAATACCTCAAACCAAGGATACAATAAATGAACGAAGGTCTACTAATTATTGCATTACCCCCAGAAACTGGATGAAACCAAGGCGCCCGAATAAGAACGAGCCGTGGTTCCCTAACGAGGTCCCGAAAAACCATCGGGACCGTAAATCGTTCAATTTCCTGCGAGCAGTGTAGGGAGCAGACAAGGTTTTTCCGCGGTAGTGATCGACGTCGCGCCGGCCAACTCCCAGGATATCCTGAACTGCGTGTTGCCAGTCCGAAATGATAATGATGCCGGTCAAACCCGAATCTCCGAGGCCAGCCGGCCGGAGAATCGGAAGTGGATGCTGGAACTCTGCCAGATCGTAGCCGGGATTCACTTCTGGCCAGAGAGCCAGACGGTCCTGCCGAGGGAGATAGACAAACCGAATTTAGTTTCCGCGCATGCAAGGATCCTTCGAGCCGGTTGATCGACGCCCGTCCGTTGGCCCGATATCCCGCCACCTGCTGACCCGTCAGTCCGGCCAACTTCATTTTCTCGACGAGACACGTTGACTCGACAAGACGTCCACGGATATTAATCCGCCGCGACAGGAATATGGCGGACAGCTCGGAAACTCCGCCAGCTAGTTTCTTCCCTGTGTCACATGCAATTTCACCGAGGCCAACCTTTCTACCGAGGCAAGTTTACCGCCTCGCTCGCACTTTGTTGAACCGATGCCTCATCCGTGAGATACCGAGGCACGTGTCCGTAGTTCACGACAATCCTGTTCATACGAACAAACCTCGGCCACGTCTATCCGCCAGCCCTCGGCTCGTAACAATCTGCTAGTTAGTGAGAAATCCGATCCGATTAGATCGCTTAATTAAAGTCTTAAATAAAAATGGGCTGATTAGCACCCACGAAAGTAATGAAGGACAGACCGCGATCGTTATCATCGGATACCATCGGAATCTGTATCGGTTGGAAACCGTAGCAGTGATTCGGATGACGGAGAATAAAGAGGAAGCATCTGCGACGGGACACCCTCTATCGCCGGCTAAACTCTGTCGTCGCTAATGACTGTTCACGGAGCACGACTACGTGAACTTGTAGAAGCAACGCTAATAATAGAGGCGGGGATCTCGTTTGCGGAGGTCTCTCTCGTTTGAGACTCACAATCTCCGCGCCGCAAATTGGCACGCGAACGCGTCCCACCTTAAGGAGCTCTGGCTCGGCCTGTAATTTCGCGGTTCTCTGTGGACGTTCTCGGCTACTCGGTGACAGCTGCCGGAAAAGGGCGTAGAGAATAGAGCGGGATCGCGAAAGCCCCGACGATCGTTCGAGATTGGTAATCTTGTCGCTGCGACGTGTTCTACATGCTCCACGTACTACCGGGCCGCTTCCTTTTCGGCTCGATGGAACTGGTTTACGAAGTTTTAAAAGGCTTTCGGAAACTGTTAGCGGCACGAGCTCCGTGGAACTTCGCCCCGCGAACTTCGTTCAACACGTGCCACTTGGCAACAAGACGCGTTTATTTATCGTTCGGTGGGTGTGGCGCGGCTAGCGATGCGTTTCCCGTGTAATTGTTAGAGCGAACTGGTCGCCTGGGACGGAATTAGCGATGATTTGTCCGCGCGAGAGAGTAATCGACCGGGAGAACACGTAATGCCCGAGAAAGTCTCCACGCAGTCGGCTCTATTCGATTTCTACTGGAGAAGTGTGATTCAAAGACTCGGAAGTTGTATTTGTTATTGACTCTAAGATGCCGGACCATTCTTAGCAATTTTTTAAAACAGATTTTCGAAGGTAACCTTTTGATGTTCCTAATGCAATTAGAATTATAGCGGAACAAGTGAAAAAATCAACTTTTTCCCAAAACTCCAGCTTAACAATCGAGAGTCGTGGCATTTTCAGCGGGATCTATAAATTAATAGATGCGCGACGATCAAAGAGAACAACGTCGATCAAAGGGAAGGCTTTACACTGAAAGTTAGCGTCGAAAAACGACATTACTTATGGAACGGAGCCGACAGTTTGGTTGTAATGGACGTATATCGATCGGGACCGCTTGATTTCGTGTATCTCCCTCGGCATCGAAACCTGAGAAGCGTAGCAGCTTCTGACGTATCGAATGGAAAAGTTTTAATCCGCGTAGCGTGTACCACGAAGCGGAGGAAGTTCCTTTGCCTGTCCCCAGCCACAATAAGGACTGCGTCGTCGCTTTCCTGTTGCAAAGACTCGTCTCGTAGTACCGAAACTCTAGTCCCCTGCAATCGCAAGGTACACGTTACACGTTGATAACGAAGGATATCAGGATTCCGAGTTTGGGTGTCAAAGAGCACTGTAATCGGATCAAACTCGACCAACTAACAGCCACTTCGACCGCGCTTGGCTCGCGCCTCGATGGACAGGTCGATAAACAAATAGTCCGGCGTGTGAATACCGTCACTAGAGGTGGCCGAGGACCGGAGAAGTCGGGACGGGCTGAGAATTTTATTCGGGGTCGGGACGGGTTCTCGAAAATTTCGGGGTTCCCGAGACTCGACAATCCCGGTTATTTTTTATCGGGAAAAAATAACGATGACCTTGAAAAAACTATGAAAAAATAACCGGACGAAAGACATTGTTCTTCTATGATACCGTTCAAATTATGCCACAAATATTTCTCGCGCCATTAAAAGCAAAGGAGATATTTAGTTGGCCTCCTTCAGCTGAGACACCCTGGATATTCGAGTATGTATTCCGAAATATTCGAAAATCCGACTCGTCGCGACTATCGGGGAAATATAAACGTTAAAAGAAGTGAAATTAATCTCGTTTCGTCGATTTCAAGTCGCATAGAACGGCGAGTAACAACTGCAGGAATTTCCGTGGAGCAGGAGCAATACCAAACTCGGCGGCCGTTGATCGGTAGTTTCCGTTTCGCGAGCGTTCGGCACGCGAACGATCGCTAGGTTTTTGCTTCCGTCGCGTTAAACGGTCGTAGCTGATAGGCGGATTGCGGTCCTCCCGGTAGAACGGTTTTGCCTCGTGTTTAGCGGGCTCTGCGGCAGCCCGCAAACCGACGCGACAAGCGGACGAACAACCGCTAACGATGGTTAACGATCTTCAATGAAACAATGAACGACGACGAACCGTAGCCCCGGCTACTGCAAATTCCCCTCTTCTCTTCATCTCCCTTCCCCTTTTCCCGTCGCTGTTCCCACCTACGCCGGTCATCGATACGCGTTCGACGAGCACGATCGACGTTTTCGGACGCAACGGCGCGACCGCACGTCGGCGCGACGCGTAACGGCGAGTGCAACGCGCGGCGCCGCGCCCCATAATTGAATTCGACGTGCTCGGAAATCTATTCATCCTACGCGGACTTCGACAGCTCGCGGTCATCGAACGGACTCCGCATAATGCTAAGGGATTCACGCGCAACTGCTATAAAAGGAACCGATTCAGGAATTATTTCATTTTGCAGAAATTAAAGATA
Organism: Lasioglossum oenotherae; assembly: GCA_028455765.1. NCBI lineage: Eukaryota > Metazoa > Arthropoda > Insecta > Hymenoptera > Halictidae > Lasioglossum > Lasioglossum oenotherae. Next base: position 6,754,673 of record CM052299.1, on the reverse strand, counting down.
AAGTTTATGAAATTTATCAACAGATTTTAACAGGTCCAACTCGTTGAGCAACTATGCTTCCTTCATGGCTTGTCGAGCAATACTGGATATCAATGTCACGTGACTCTGCCAGTCGAACAACAAGCATGGCGGCTGTGTCAATTGGAAGGTAATATCGCTCTTGTTGGAAGGCCCTGTGGCGATTTGTGTATCGGGAAACCTATTAAATCGCTTTTAATGACTACGCTACAGAAAAACAGGACACCGAAGCGAAATAAACTTTCGGGACAAACTGGTACATATTGAGATCTTGGCGTCGTCGGTGGACCGCGATTCCGTTCGCGCCGGACAGCTCCGAGCGACTCGAACAATTACGCTCGATTAATTTGGCTCAACTATTCCGAGCGAGTTAACTAAACGTATTTCGAGCAACACGTGGAATAATTCATGGTTCTATGAATTACGGAGAGGCTAATGGGCTAGAGCAATTCCCGAGTTTCGTGCGGCGCATTATCGAAATCGTCGCATCGCGCCGCGGCATAAGAAACGTTGTGTGTACGGGTCGTTTCACCGGAAACCGCGGCCACGATTTACGAGGCGGAACGAAAAACCGAACGACCGATGGAATTCCCGCCGACCAAAGTGTGAATGAGATTCGTCGCATTAGTTCGAGGAGGCAACGGTAATTGTTTCTCAGCTTTTACTTTTTTCGTTATTATTTCAATGTTCGCGATAGTTCTACTTTAATTGAAAGAAACTTTCTTTCGTTAGTAATCGTAGTTAGCAAAGAACCGTAGAGTAAAGTCTTGATCTAAGAAAAACCGTCGGACCCGTGCTGTTTCTCAGATCGTGTAGTTCCACTAGAGTGTAATCGCTTAAAATCTCAGGAAGTATTCATTTTTAACCACAAGATCAAATAATAGTGCTTTTGAACCACAAGATCGAATAATAGTGCATAGTATATTGATAAGAAAAAGCAGCAAATGGAACATTTGCAACACTTTTCTGTCCAACAAAATAATTAACAGGTTTTTGTCAGCGCAGTTAAATCGCCTCTACAATTTCATCAGCTTTCTATTACGGAAAGTGAAAGAGCTTTCCCGTCAAGCCAATAAAAAGGATGTCCGACTAGTACAATCAACGCTGAAAGCCCGGTTAAAAGTAATAATTCGAGCATTTCGTGATTAAAGGAGAGTCCATCCGGCGCGAAGCTAATTCGGAAGCCCAATCTCGTCCGACCCGATCGGCACGGACGAGAACCCGGAGGATCGTCGAGGGGTTCTCCTCCGAAGATTTACGCGGCGCGAACCCGAAGTCGATCGTGTCCAAACTACCGTGCTCGACTTACGTAATTACCATCGATCGTTCTTCCGCAGAAGACCACTAATTCGAACGGTTACGACGAGGGTTCGGTCTCGCGTGTTCCCCCGCGATTTCAACGATAGCCGCCCGTCGCTGCACGATCACGTGCCACGTCGGTTCCTGATAAATAATTCGTTCGACCGAATTGAATTTCAGTCGAGACTCGTGCCGATCCTGCATTCGCGTTCACCGAAAAGCTTCGCGATTACAAGAATAAGGGATACGCAGTCGCTCAATGGGAAATTTATTTCCATCCCTCTCGGAACCGGTCGTCAATCCTGTTCGCGGAGAGATTCAAGCACATTTGCTAATTTACCCTGGTGAACAAACAAAGTCGAAGAATCGCCGAAGCAACACACCGCAACTAGAAAATTGATCGATGTCTTGATGCGTTCCACATATTCTTGATATTCTCGATTCTCGTATATTCTCGAGAATCCAGAATCTTCGCGGGATCCGGTATATTTTCGAGAATCCCGAATCATCTCGGGATCCCGCACATACTCGGGAATCCCGAAAATTCTCGGGATTCTCGGATATTTTACGGGAATCCCGAACATTTTCGGGAATCTCGCACACCCCTAGTTAAAAGGCCCGCGCGTGGTCTCTCTTTACACGCGCTGTCCTTCTCTATGTTCGGCTCGGCCTTTGAAGCTCATAAAAATAGCTACCCGTCTCGGATAAACGCGTGCAGATCCCCTCGATGCTTATGCGTTTATGGTGACAATACTGTAATTCCAACCCAATCATGGTAAGAAGTCTCAGCAAGACAAACAGCTCTGTCTGCATGATAGCCCCAGATTTCCATAAAAGATCCCCCGACCAAAGATTTTCCGTGGATTCTGCCAATGTGCTGCAACTTTCCGCATCGCTTGTCCCCATAATCGAGTATCCGGGCTGTCTGGTGGTTTCTTTCGCGAATCTTTGACAGCGTCTCGTTCGGAACGCTGATCCATATTTGGCTGACGTCTCGTGCAATGCATAACAATGACGAAACCTCATCAAAGACTGTGTCACGTGGAATCCATGGTCGGCGATGTTAAGAAGAGTCCTCCTATGAGAACTTTCGTCGCTGGCGAAACTTATGAAATTCAAGACTGTGGTCCGGTGGCCCTGCCAGCAAGTTTTACCTGGTCTCGGTTTTACGGGACGAAATCGAGGCAAACGTTTGAACGTTAGGAACCCTCGAATCTTCGTGTATTCGCGAATTCCGCGCACGAAGAGCTCGTTGTAACGAGCCGGCAACTTCTTTGGCGTCCTTCATCCAGACACACAACGCTACCCGGCCTGCCGTTCGACTATGTGAACCCGCGTGACGGAGCCAACTTGTACCCGCCATGTTGTACCCGCCTTTGTGACGGGACTCGACACCGGGCTACGGCTACACGGCCGACATCCGTTCTTGAACGTGATCTTCCCACTCGACGCAACCCCACGCATCACGCAACCCCCACTTGCACGTGATCTTCGACAGCAGGGCTTATCAACCCTGCGTCCGATGGGGTAGTTTCATCCCCTAGCAACTGTGCGATTTTGGACAGCGTTTGGCTCCTGCTGCGTGTTCCCGATGAAAATTGGTGGTACACGACGGCCATCTTTGCTCGCTCTTCGTGGATAATTATTAGATTATCGCATTGACATGTCTGATTTTAGTGTGCAAATCTTGTGAAGCGTATTGGTCAAGAATTCGTCGAGTATTCTTTTTATATGAGAGGAGAATATTGATCTGACGACTGATTCTCATTGTAGAATTAAAAAAACGATCAATGTCAATTTTATCTTGGTCAATTTCGATGTGTGACGCCCTCACTGATTTTGATGATTTTTGGGTATGTCATACAGATCAATATTTTGAACAAAGTTTTCCTATGCATGTTCGTGGCGGCAGAGTTGGGCAAAAATTTAACCAACGATTGACGAATAAATTTGTACTTCAATCGTTGATCGCAATCAACAATTAAGATCCTAGTTTAGTCGTTGATTGCGGTTAACGATCAAATTTCTACATCAGTCGTTAATTGCGATTAACAATTACATTCCTTTCAATTGTAATCGTCAATCGGATAATTGATTAATGATTAACTGCTAAAACTTCGAAATGAAATACGGAATCAAAACTATTTATATGAATACTGAGAAAAATGTAAACTGAGTTTAGGTGTATTGTCATTTTCGATGATTTCTTCTTTTAATCAACGATTGACGATTAACTTCATCAATCGATTGAATCAATCGCCGATTTCTCATTGATTAAAATTTTAATCCATTAATGCCCAACTCTGCGTGGCGGTCGGCTTTAGTTTCCAAGATAAGTGCAAGGAGCTTTCGTTCAATTTAGGTTGCAAGCAGCGTCACGCATCGAAAGTTTCGCCTTATTTTGTAATAACGTATGGTGTAATGCGAGATGTGTATTGAAATCGAACGTCAGAGCGATTTCTCATGGAAACGTCAGAAACGTAGAATACCAATTTCTCATTTGAGACCTCGATTCCAAGAAAATCGAGTTGGAAGATTCATAGGGTAAGCGTGCGATGGAATAAGCATGGGCTAACGCGCCTGTTCATGACTTACTGCTTCTACCTTCAGTACCTACGTATCCTACTAATGCAAAGAATTTTAAACTTCGTCCAACATATTTTACAAGGGATTCGCAACTTCTCAAAACGGTGTTTCTGGCAGAGAGAAGTTATTCTATCCACAGAAATATTAATCATCTGCATTCTCGCTCTCCACCTTACAACACAACTTGCAACAAAACTGATCACACACGCTTTAAATCAGGATAATTTTTTTTATGAATGAAATCAGTATTTTTGAATTTTTTTAGTACGTGTAATCGTTTCATAAACGGAATTCGTAATTGGAAATCATGCCAGCCTCGCCTGTCCCTAACAGGTATTTCGACTTACGTTTCATTAAACAGAACCTGCTGCTTCCACAAAATTTCAGTGTAAAATTTCACTTCTGGAAGTTCGCACAGACAATTGTTCTGCGAAGAGAAACACGATTCCAAGAGAAACTGCTTTTAATTTCTGCCACTTGCGCTCGAATGATATTTCCAGCAAACATTATATTTTAAATTTAGTTACATTAATAAAGTCTATATCTTCCTTGCTCGTCACTCAGCCCGCATTGTTGTGCCCATAATTATGAAACTGGTCTGATACTTAGTAATAATATAAAAGAAAGAGTTGTACACAAGTTGCATGATATATTGTGATCTAAACACTTTTTATGTGCGTGAAGTCGTTTCGGAGATTTCAAGGTCACCTTGATTTCTTTAAATAGAAAGACCGACCTTTTGTTCCATCAAATTCTACCTAAAAATCTGTTGACCTTCATAATTCCTAGCTCCTAAAGATAACATTCAAAGTGTGCCAAGTCGCGAGGACCACCCTGTATAATACGCTGTGTCAGCAAGGAAATTTAAGCCTCGGATTTTCATCGAATAAAGGGACCAGAGTTTTTGCAAGTGAACGGTTATTGGGTGATCGGAAGAAGATCGGATCGATCGAGCTAACGAGCACAATGGAAAAGGGGTTATTTTCAGGGCCGATAATGTTTTCGGAGATTAATCACCCTTAAGTTCACCGAGAGGTCGAGGTATATAATACACCGTCAGCCAGTTCGCTGCCTCCGCCACAGTTTAATAACTCGTTCCCGGCTCAAGTAATTAAAAACAGCGTCAAATTACTACCGCTTCGTTTGCTTGTGGCTTTTTTATCGCTGTCACACCGTTCCACTTGCGCGGGTTGTTTTATCGCTCGTTTACACGAGCCCGTCTGCCCGTCACAGCTTTTATACGCGTTTAATAATCGACGTCATGTAAATTTTTAACGCCACTGCGTTCGATTGTTTTAAACAACGGCGCGCGTCGTTGATTCCCGAACGTGAAATTCCAGCAACGGACGTTGCTGCTTCTCTGCTGCACGCAATCCCCGGAGAAACGTGTCGGCGTTTCCGCGAATTTTTTGATAACGAGGTGATAACGAGGACTTTGGCTGACTCGATGAGGGCTTCCGGGCTTTCACGGTTCACTATAGCGTATCACTGTTCAGATTTTAGAGCGAGCTTTTTTAGAGAGATTGACGTAGGGTAAGATTGCTCAAGTCGTACCCCTTAAGAAAAAAAAACCGTATTACACTTAGGATTTATCAAATAAATAGAAATTAAATGTGTTATTCAAAACTTGTGTTAACATTGTTGTTATTTATTATAACGAAATTAGAAAATCTATATGCTTTCACGTAATAAAAATAAACTAAATCTTTAAAAACTTACATCGCAACAAGTTAAATTTAAAAAGTAAACATAACGATTATGTAAATTCTACTGAATTTATATTTAATAAGGAACATCATTTTATCAATAATTTAATTGCAAGATTAACTACCAAACATATGCAGAGAATTATAAGAAAATTGAAATAAACTTACTTGATGACAGGATTTATAACGAGGCTGGTTTAGGGCAGACAATAATACGTAAAGCAACTTGGTTGACTCAGATGTATTGTATATTTGATTGCCGTTTTATGTGCTGTTGTCGCCGTAGTTCGTTCAAAATTCAACTGTTACGACTTGAGCACTGATACGACTTGAGCAACGTTACCCTAATTCTTTGCTAACACCATGATCCACTAAATGTGATCGAATGATGTGCTAGGTCAACTAAAATGTTTTTATTGTCCCGCACAAAATGGTCCAAACAGCTTCTGACAGTCTTGTAATCACTTTTTAGCATGCCAATATTTTTACGATCCATCCCACACTCGTCCCAAGCGTATTACGAACATTTTTAAAGCCTCTAGAACACGGCACAAAAGAAATTGCGCCCCGCAAACAAAAGAGTAATTCGAAAAGATCACGTTCGTTATGCCCATAAAATTTTATGTTACGATGCCGGGGTTGGTAGTGTTTGGACAGGGTCGATCATCTCGATCACCGCGATTTTTACGGCACGAAATCATTGCCGTCGCGAGCGAGCGTCTCCCAGTTTCAACATTTTTACGAGATTGACTTTCATGCCGTTTTCGCGAGTCTTCAACGAGCAGATTCGGATCCGCGAACATGGTCGCGGCTATATTATCGAGTTTACGGATTATAGCAGCGACCGTGCGCGGTATCTTCGTGGGGATTGCGAGATAACAGGAATTTCTCGACTAGACCCGAGCCCGTGACAAGAGTACAAAGGCCGTCGATCAATTCCACGAGGAATACTCGGCTCGCGAGGTTAGAGTGCGAAATTATGCCAGTTCTGCAAATAACGACGGATCGAGAATCCTCGAACGCCGATTTACGATTATTCGAGCAGGACTCCCGGTCCTTGTTATTTTTTCTTGTGTCGGCCGCCTTTGATCGTGCTCCTCTACACTCGAAAATGGATCTTCTATCTTTCCGGTGAAAGGAACCAACTCGGTATCATCTCGTTTCGTTTTTCGCTTCTGTTCGAGGTTACGTCTTCTCTTGAATGCGACTAACGAGGTCGTAGGAATTGTGGGAAACTTCGGTCGCATCTCACCGAAAATTACTTGCTGTCGCTTCGTGGAAATGTCTGTCACCAGGAACAGAAAATCGAAACTGAACAAGTAACAGGAGAAATTCAATTCGACGAAATTCAAGTTGAAAAATCTTTTCGACATACATGTATGAATACATTTTCATTAGTATAGATAAAGTTCACCTAAACTCCCGTCTAAAAAAACAATGTTACTGCCATATTGTCGTCCTCTTTATACTGAGAAACTTTGGCCGGTGAAGTTTTTCCATATTTCCCATTGTCCCATGTTCGAAAGTGCAGAGTAGTTGACATTTTGTACAATATCCTATCAAGACGAAAATTCTCCGAAAATGCTACGTAATATTAATTCACCAGTATTAACTGTGCAAAGCATTTTAATCTTACAGCGTGAAGTATTTACATAGCAGGCTGAAAATACATAAGTTTAAAAGCCAACTTTACAAAAACCAGTCTGCACTTACCCCACTTCACCTTATCAACGAAATTTGATCACAGGAAGGTATAGCAAAGTAAACCTCTGAATGAAGTGATTCTTTATAGGGATCAAAAGGACTCTAAACCGAAAGATGGTCCAGAAAGTGCGGGAGAAGAGGCTGAACACGAGCAAGTAGAAAGAATGGCTCTCCCCAGCGAATCACAGATAGATCTCTACATCTGTTAGACCCAGATCCGGCTGTAATACCATGATGTATGTCGCGGTTGTCTGTGCTTGACGTAACTCGCGGCTCCAATTTGGTAAGACAGGCGTGCAAGTCGATTTCCTTCGTGCAACGTGCGCTCAGATACAACCGCGATACGTTGATGCATGGCTTCCCCTATTACCAATACCCTATTGGAAAATGGAGACGGCAGCGGTTTGCGAATTACGTAATTCGCCCCCCCCCCCCCTCCCGAAAATAGAAGGAAACTCGTTGGCTCGTGAGAGGAATATCGAAGAATCCTCGCCCTCGCCTTTTTTCTCTCCCTTGACGTATCGTTCCTCTGATTCGTCAGGTGAAACAGGAATCTTTATACGAAAGGTTCGATCCGTGATCCAGGGAACGTGCAAATTAAAACTTTCAGTCGTATTTAAAAAATGAAATGAGACCTCCCAAGGAGGTCGACACAGTGTGTACTCAGTATCGCACATCTGAAATCTTTGCCTAATTAAACAAGTTACTTTGATTTTAGGAACCTTTGATTTTGGAACCTTTAAATGAATTCACATCCTCTAAAAAACATGCAGAACTTACTCTAAAATTTCGAACCACCCCTAGTTGGAGGATCAGCCACACCTTGGACCAACTGTAATAAAAAGAAATAGACATTTTTAATATGAATATGCATTAATAATACGTGGTTACACAAGAAAGACACAACAACGGGCAAAAATGAATAATTACATTTCGCTGGGAGACATTGGCACATCAGGTAATTTCACGTTTCACTTGATCAAAAATAATTCTACAAGGGAATAATTTTAATTAGCGAAAGGGGTGCATGGAAAATTTCAGTGAAAAATCCGGTCTAATCATGGTTGAATGCGTAATAAGGGGAAAAAGCATTTAAAGGGGAAGTGGTACGATGAAGCGCTCAAGGGACGGGAAATTGAAGACACAAAGTATTTTAGAAAGTCCGAGCGCCATGAACATATTTCTGCTGTGCTGTACACGCTAAATACGCGAGATACGTTTCAACCCTTAACTCGCGAGCAGAAACGACGACGGCTCACGCGTAATGAGCGTTACACCCCATTACGCCACAGTGCCTTGAACACCTTCCATTCTGTGTAGCGTAATCCTGTGACATCCTGTTAAAGACCGTGTCGTGTTGCCGAGTCCTAATACGCACCTGGATGCCCATCGGAACGGTAATTGTGCGTTTCGAATCTCCTTACGGATCGAATTCGAAGACACCGTACACCGCAAGCAGTATACTGTCCTTGCTGTTTCTTAGATCGTGTAGTTCAGGGACAGCGAGTATGAAAACACGTATGCCCCGCAGTGGAGGGAATAGGCAATTTTCTTAGACCCTAAAGCTCTCGGTTTCTTAAATCAAGACATTAATGCAGTTCACTCTAGCTTTTATATTTCTCCAACGTCAGGTCATTCGTTGATTTAGTTAATGAAGCAAATTGCTAGGAAAACAGCAGAGCATGCAAAAAGATTATAAAACAGAACTTGACACAATCAGTTCAACGTATAAAACAGCATTTTTACAACCTGGTTTTACTTCAATACGGTTAGGAGGGAAGCAGAAGATTCCAGGAAAACCTTTACAAAACGCGCATTTTAATATGAAATTTATGGAGGTCTCTGGAGAAAGCGCAAACAAGCGAAAATAACTGACTCGTTGGAAAAAGCGGTGCATGGAAGTGAAAATGCAGCAGCGAGAAGCTCAAATGTATATTTCATAACAACGAAAACGGAACCGTTTAGCTCTCTCAACAGATGAACAAGAGATAAAGCGGAGTCTCCTATCTGAAATTAATGCGTACGACCTTTTCTAATATTCCGGAATACGAACAATTTTTTAGCTGCACCAGAGCTGCAAAATTACGAAATCCAAGTGGATATATCTCGTAGCAGAAACGGTTTTTCGTAGAATAAATAATACAAATAAAATTCGTTTGATAATGAAGAAACTTTACTATAATTTTTTAAGAGAACGGTTGAGTTATACAAAGAAATTTTTGACCTTTTGACCTCGAAATTAATTTTTCATCCTTATCAATTTCCACCGAACCGAGGGTGTAGAATCTCGACACATAACTTCTGTACACCCTGTACAGAAGTGTCGGAAAGTGAAAATTGTTGAATGTCGCCTATTTTTCAGCCGTTCAGAAGGTAGCGAGCGTAATGTTCGCGGTGCTGTAACCTGCGGAATTTCACGGCGTTCGTGAGAGCGACATTCGAGTAACGTTTCTTGCAAGTAATTTGCTAACAGTTCGAAACGCGACGGGCTTCAGCGCGGTGTGAAGTATTAAACACCGCGTAAAGCATTTCCGGCGTCGTTTCCCAGTGGGTCATTGCCCATTCGTTCCCGAAAACCAGCGCAGCCCGCACCTCCATTCGTTTCGTTTCCGTAAAGCCGAGTTCTGGTCGCCCCCGCCCCACCGAAAATTCAATGGAGTTTCTCCTGGTCTGCTTTTAGCCGGGCTAGAGATACCGGAGCATTAGCGCGAGTGCAGGGGGGTGGGGTTATAATGAATATGTTAAACTCGTTGGCTCCCTGGTGTCTCGGGGATCTTGGTGTTTCGCGCCGCCGGAGCGCTGTCGACTTTTGCTCGAGAACGGATCCCATTGTCTGAGCCTTCGGTGCACTACAAAGTGACAAGTAAGAAGGAGGCACACGGCGACGTGTAAATATTACATTTTACATACAAAATTGATTACGGTCATCGTATTAAACAGATTTTCCATCGTGGAAGTGCACAGTCATTTTTATTTACATAAAACCGAGTCGAGATCAAGTTGGCGTGATTTACGCTCTGTCCAGCATATTTTGCATAATGAGTTTTTCAACAGCAAGAAGTACTGACTGTCATCGCGTAACACATCATTATTAAGTTGTTAGTCTTATAACTATACGTATGTAAGAGTCTTGCGTGAACTGTTTTTACACTTTAAAAGTGGCATGTTGCACGGGATACAAGTACTTTGCATAAATGATTTGCTAGCAGACGTCAACACGTTCCAAACACAACATATTTGCGGCGGCTCAAGATGAACGTCAGAAATCGTTCGAAACATTGAAAAGCTAATGCAGCAGTGGTTTGAACACAAGAAAATTACTACTCTTACACATCCTCTTTACTGTCCGAATTTATTGCTCCGTGGTTTTCTACTTTCTAGGAAACTGGTATCAAGAAATTACCAAAAAATAGCAGAAGGGTAGCGCAAATGTGTGTAGAATGCGGGTGAACGTGCACAGCGAGTGCACATTTGAATTTTCAGAGAATTCTCAACGAGAATACAAAATTAGAGAAAAAGACTGACCCTCGTATTTCCGCGCTAGTCGCCCGACTAATAAGCGGTCGAAATTACGCGGAACGTCGCGCACAAAGTGCGACCATTTCGTCCCGCAGGACAAAAGGAATCGAGTAAGGAATTTTACCGAAAATTGGACGCGATCCAGCGGTTCTCCCGTGCCCCTTATCATGACTTAGGTGCACGCGACAGGTTGGTCTTTATTTTCGACAGCGTCGCCTCGTCGACACTTAAATTTCTATAGATCTCGGCGCTATCGATCTCGACGGGGCTGAACACTGTAGGTTCCAAACGATTGATGGCGTTTTAATCTTTTCTGGCGCTGTGTAAGGTCGCACATCTATTTTTAGTATTTTTAAGTGTTGCTCCAAAAATTGTCAAAGTACCGCGGTTTGTTGGTTTGTCGAGTGTGACTCAAAATCAGTTTTTACCACAGGAACTCCTATGTCGAGTCACACACGACATTTTAAAACAGTAGGGAGTTGTTGGCAACAGAATTGTAAAATAATTCGATGCGCAAAGGGTTAAAATAACAAATTGCGAATACATCGGACGGCAACAATTAACAGACTAGGCTACGCAGAGCGGTCCGCAAAGTGTCTCGTGGTGCGCCAACAACGAGAAGACGTGAAGAAGCGTCGAAGAGGAGAGAAGTTCGCGAGAGGGTGGTGCGGGAACGATCGTCGAAGGGTAGGGAAAGGGTGCGAGAGTGCAGCAGCTCGTTGTCAGGGGAGTCTGAAAGCGAAACATCGTTCGCGAACGTAGAAACGCGGACGAAGAGAAGGAGAACGGGCATGCGAACTCAACTGGTCCTTCTTTCGCGAGATTTCCCTTGCACGGCTAACAGATGCTCGCACCGCTCGAATAGTGTTTCAGAACGTCATCGCAGCCACTTTGTCACCGTGTGCTCGAGGACTTTCGAGGCTGCGCGTCTCTCTCTCTCGCCGGAAGAAAGCCGGCTGCGAGCGTTCACGCGGAATTTACGGATACGTCGGAACAATTTCCCTGGGCTAAAGAACACGGTAGAGGAGACCGCACCGCCGGGAAGATTGAATCCGGGGGAACCGCGTTTCGAAACGGAGAATAGGGTATCGAACGCTCGGAGCGTTATATTTTCGAGTCGCGACTCGATATTCACTGGGCAGAGCCATCGGGTCGCGATCAAATTCAGTCGCAACTAAATCGACCGACTCGCGGGGACGTGCAACGATGCGAAAACATCGAACGCTGGAATCAGAAGGACATGCCCGGGCGGCGGGCCACGAAAACTCGGGCCAATTCAGGACCGGGATTCGATATGCCTGCTATTTCCATCGGAATGCGCGCGTTTTCGGTTGCTCGACAATGGTCGTTCAGCGAAATGGTCTGCCTCTTGCGTGTACACCACTTCGACCGTCAAAATCCAATTTTTAATAAAGTGCCACTCTTGGCCAACTGATTTTGAAACTCGTCGTCGTTCACAATGTTTTCTAGAGAAGCTGCATTATTCATGCGCTGGGCCAAATGAAGTTCGTGTAGGCTTACTCGTGAGGCGATCTTGCGTATCTTTAATTGATGATCGGTGAACGTTTGGGAAGCTAATTGACTTCGAACACTGCAGTATTCATGCGCTACATCGAAACAAATCAACTGAAATGTTGTTACATTACTTGTCTACTTGTCTACATTGCATTGTAGATTGCAAAGGGCCCAAAGGACTTGCAGATTGCATAGAATCATGATGCAAGTCTAAATTTGTATGGTCTGTGTCTGAGTCTAATACAAACATTTTCTCTCCGCGTGTATTGTGGTGAGATTACAAGAAGGTCCCTGATAGTGAAGGAAGAAAGAGTGGGGACAGAAGGCTTGCCTTGAAAACCTTCTTGTCATCTCACTACAGTACGTTCATGGTGAAAAATAGATAGGTGAAATACAAAACTATGAAGAGGATAGCAGAATTATAAAAATCAGTGAAAGAAAATGTCGTCTGCACGCGATATGAGTGACAATACGGCTCCGAAATGTTCACGTGGGATCGATGGGTTCACAAAAAACGGGAGAACGATCCAATCAGACGGGTAAAATATCTGAGACCGAACGAACGGTCGGTTCGTTGAAACGTACCAGGAGGACTAAACGATGGCGAACAAACCGAGTTAAAAGGGGCAACCAGGATTCCTCTGGAAAGGGACCGCGATCCAATTACCTCCTTTCCGGCGTTTGCTCGCCCGCGGCAACGATCAGAACTCGGTTCAGCTTTGCAGTCAGTCGCGGCCGGATTCCGCGCGGATACCTCTTCGAATTATCTCGCGCGTACTAATCCATCCAACAAGCTGTTTCGGCTATTGTTGGACCGGCTACCGTCCACCCAAGGTAAATATCGTGCGAGCGACCACCAAGATTTGCAAACACAACGCGTGCGGCTCCCTTTTTTTCGATTTATTAACGTTTGCCGAGCAATTCGTGCGCAAGATACAACCGCGGCTTTATGGGATCGGCGGTGGCGAGCTGTGTAACAAGAAGCGAGACAAACAATGAACCAACAATCTGGATATTTCAATTAGAACTTGTTAAAAGACTTGTACAAACATGCGCAACCCGATCATAACCAACAGCAAACTTTCAATGGCTATTCTCCTAACTGTAGTATAAAAAAAATCTCGACAATAGCGGACTCCTGTCCCGTATGCATCATAGAGAGATCAGTTATCGCGTTTATGATATATTAATATAGATTGAAGAGGGCTCGTGAATATTCCCCTCGCCAACCACGGTACATGTATCTCCTCGCTGATCTCGACCGGGGAGTTTTAAGAGCTAGAAACGCATTCTGCCGACAATGTTATTACTTCCGACGGAGGACAATATTCTGACAGTTTTAAAGGACATCAAAAGAATTTCATTCATTCCGCGCTGCATTCCGAATGAAACGCGAGTATTCTCACGATGGGATTAAAAGACCACGATAACGGAGAAGTTTCATTTTGCGATTACGACCAGCTATAGCTGTACGGTACTACACGAATTCATCGACGAGTCACTGGAAAGCCAAGTTCACAGGTACTCCGATCGTACATGATTTCCATAGGGATTATTAAATATTGACTGGCGGAAAGTTCGAGCAACTAGCAACGACATGAAATATTTCCACTGAAGAGGAAAGGCTTCTGCAATAACTACGCGTTTCGACAACTTCCGCTCCGCCGTGGCTCAATAATAACCTTTTATGCGCGGAAGGTACTTTAGAGTTCTATTTTCATTCAACTTCCTCTGTAAACCAGCTACGCTCTGCTTTTTCGAAATTGAGCTCAGTTTAAACAGAAGTGAACGGTTCTGAAAAACGCGCAACGTACATTTCACAAAGATTTTTTACCGAACGAGTTATTTAATTGTAAAATAATACAATATACGTACGATTAAACCTGCTACATGTCTATGTTAACATTAAGTACTCTTAATGTTAAGTAATTCGCTTCCTTTCTTGAAGAAAGAAACTTCACGAAGAAAATTTTTCGTAAAAAAATGTCTCACTTTTTAGAATCAAGAACTAACATATGACCAGGTGTCTTCGCAGCTCGCGGAGAAATTGCGAAGTACTTCGCGCTACCACGGCCGACTATGACTCATACTGATTGTTCCGCGACAATCGTCCGGCTTTGATCATCGTGAACGCAGTCCCCCGTCTCAGAATCGGAAGGCGAGACCCACTAGCAATTTATCCTTCGAGAAACAACGCTTTCCGCGCGGCTGGGCGGCCTCGAGCCGGATGGCGATTTCAAGCGTTGTTAGCTTTTAAACAATTTCGATTAATTAATAAGAAGCGGTGTTGCAAACGATAATATCGTCGACTCTTTGTTCCTTTTGGTCGGTCGCGCGAGGAAGTACCGTGCGTTTTCAGCGGAACAAGCAGCTCTGCAAAACAGAGTTCAATTACGAATCTGCGTCACGGGGGCTCCGACATACAGGGTGTCCCGCATACCGTAGACAACCGACTCTGATATTTCCTAGTGAAACTACATTGTCAATGTAAGTGACAAGTGAACCTATTTCTTAAGAGTTGTAATTTAATAAATAATAAATATTTCCTAACATATGCTTTTTGTTTGTTCTTTTTAGACATTTCCATTGAGTAGGTATCTAATTACCTTTTTTTAGTGCCATTTTAGCGTTAAGTAATTGCAACTACCAATTACAATTACTTGTAATTGCATTAAAATTACTTGGAAATTGCAGAAATAAAATTACAATTACATGTAATTGTAATTGGTAATTGCAATCAAAAACAAGTTTGAAGAAGAATCAGAAGAAGCAGAATCGATAGATCACGATCAGACGCATCGCCCGACTTCTATCTCTTACGTATTCGCTGAATTTTCAAACTCGATTTACTCGAAAACGAAGCGTCGAACGAACAAATTTCATTCTTTCTTTTCGTCTCGCTTTTTCGTGTAGAATTACATCCCAATCCATTGTCCACGGTACATGGGGCACCCTGTATATCGTCGCTTCTGATCTTAATTGCCTTTTCAATCCCGAAATGTTCATTCGACTGACGAAATTTCAATTAAAATCATCGGCCGTTTTCCACCTCTCCCCTACCCTCCCTTGTCCGATTACCTGGAGCCGTTCTACCTATTGAAATATCCTATTCCCCGTCGAACAATACCGATCCAACTGGCCGGATATGCTTCCGATTTTACCCTCCTGTGATTCGTTCGGATCCTTTTCATCGAATCCTTTATCGGCCATGTTAGCTGCTGATGCACGCTATGCGAGGTTAAATTATTTAACTAGTGGGCGGACCGGTTTGATCGCGGACTCATTTTAATGCGGTATCAATTCCGAAGTGACCGGCCACTGTAGCGAATAAGTGTAACATAACTGCCGAACGATTGTTCCAAACAATCCGTAAAAGCAAAGTCAATGATGATAACATATGAAGGTCAACACATACATATTTAGATTTAGATTCATGGTACAAAAGAGTTGGATCTTTCCATTTGAAGAACTCAAACTGACCTTGAAATCTCCGTAACGCCTTCGCGTACATAAAAAATGTAAAAAATAATTCTTAAGATATTTTTTAAACAAATTATTTATTCTTTAATTAGTTTATACCAAAAGATTCATCGTTCGAAGACGCACAAATTGGATTTTGAAATTTGCATCTATAGTATGTCCGACGAGAGAGAGTAACCCCGTTTCCCGCAGCTTAGAAGACGGTGAGGGCGCAGCGAGCCTATCATCTCTCACTCCCCACTTTCTTGAACCTATTAGGGCGAAGATGCGCAAAGACGAACGAAAACTGGTCTTTCCACGGGGTTACTCTCTCGTGGGATATACTTTAGGCCAAATAGTTTGGGAGGTGTTTCATGAAATAAATTTTTCAACTCCAATTTTGAGGGCTACTTTAACCCCCCTTAAAAATACGTGTCCAAAAGTTCGCATTTCCAAGAAGCGCATCAACTGGTGATTACGATCGGAAGGGACAAGGGTTCGCGAAGGGCTGGAAAATAGCTCGTATATTCGGCAACGTAAAAATCTGGAGGGCAAGATGCCTATAAACGGAATCGTTAGGCCGATCGATCGCCGGTTTTACGCGCAATGCCGCGTGAAACGAGGGTATTAACGTCGGTAATCGCGGGAAGGAGATCTCCTCTCTCTCTCTCTCGCAATTTGCCTTCCCACGAGTATTCCTCGCGCAAGCGAGCACGCACCGACCACGTTTTACAAGCGCGACCCATTTAATAATCGTGCGAGCGACGATTCGTTAACGAGGTTAACAACGGCTGGCTTGTTTTGCGGGCCCGGGCCTCCTCCAATTCCAGTCGAGCGATCGTATCGAAGAGCCGTTCGAGGCGGAAGCGAGAGACAGAAATCGAACGTCGCCGGAAGATACTAGTTTACCGAGTAGATTACGAGCTGAAATTACAGCTCTCGGCTAATCTCGAATTCTACGAATGCGCTCCGAGGAAATTATACACGGGATATTTATGTTACCTAGATAGAGATCTTTAGCTGTTCTCGTTCGTTAACGCGGGGATGCTCGGAGGTGTTGATAGGTTTAAGGTCTGCTTAACCCCGTCTGTTCCTTTAACACTGTTTCTACCACGGTTATACCAAGACAGTGGATTTGGTGCATTTATGGCAAAAATTAGTAGGCGCAATTTAATACAGTGAAAATATTAGAAAAATTTTAAGATACTGTTATATTATTCTCAAAATATTAAGCATAGTAAGAAAGGAAATAAACTTCTATCTCACTCCAATTTGTTGTAATTCACATAATAAATTTTACTGTGACTTATTTTAATGTACCACCAGCACCGATCGTTCTGTATAGTCAAGGATTTATTGAATAATTTCCGTTCAACCCAGCTCTGCAGTCTCAATTTATTGAAAATGTTGAGTTTCTTTTCTTCGAGATTTACAACACGTCTGCTTAAATGTTCGCGATTCAGACGTCACGGATGTTGATAATAGGAAACTGTCGAAGAAACATTTATTCTGTTAATGAGGTTTACAGCTAAAGAATCGTTGCTGCCAATAACAACGAGGCAACAAAGAAATACTTCCATGCGGGATTGTCGGACAGAAATGCTACGTAAATGTTGCAAAAAAAGTCCTTGGTACGGAATAATTGTAAGAATTTGTCGAAAAACATGGTGTCTATAGAAAGTTCGGTCAGTGCAGTTTCCAACAAGAATAAAGTTCGAGCGATTGGTGTTGAAATTCGAACAGATCGAACTTCATTTAGAGTCCCAGTTGGTGCCCTACAATTCTCTCATCGATATAGTGCTTGGACAGTCCAGGCCGACAACAAACGTCCGTCTGCCATGTCGCCAGCATGGAATGGGATGTTTCGATCGTCGATTCGTCAAACGAAAAACCGCGAACGCGCTTAATATTCCTCGATTCGCGTCCTCGAATCAAGTTTCACGCTCATGCCCGCGTGCTTCGAATTGCACGATGCATCGGAACTAGTCCAGCTCTTTTCACGCTCGGTTGGCTTCCGACGGGAAAGTGTCGGACGGGTTTTCGAGTGGCTCCCGATTGCCGGCCTAAATCGCTTAGGAGATTCAGTTCTGCTCGCCTTGGACAGATCGTAAACAACCGTGACGCAACACACCGCCGTGACGGCATTCCGGCTTTATCGAGAGTTTTCGCGATAACGGCTGACATAATTCACTGATCGAAAGGGAAATCACCTCTGTAAGAATTGGGCCGCCCTTATTCAAGCCGGGCCGAGCCTAAAGTTTGCTATGTTCGGACACCCGGAAAGTAAACATGCAAAATTGGTAGCTTATCGAAAAGAATCGTACTCGAGTGATTACTAGACTGCGGATTTTATGCATTTATGACAAAAATGGGTACGTACAATTCAAAACAGTGGAGGTATTAAAAAGATTTAAGGCCACCAGTGTATTAGCTTCACTTTAATAAGATAATTAAAAGAAGAATGAAATTGTTATTTGACTCCTGTGTCTTGCAATCTCAATGCAAACATTTTTTATTTTGCATAAAGATCCGCAGTCTTGTAATGACTAACAATTTTGGAGATACAAAAACAGATAAACATTCTTTTTACTTCCAGGAATAGCATCCATTTTGCAGAATTGAAATTGATGCACTATTTTGAAAGTTATGCACTTTAGAAGAGGTTGTTCAATTTCCTACTAATGCGCGCGACAAATGCTCATCAAACGAAGGCTAACTTTGAACTGACTACTGGACCGTACCATAAACTTTTTACCTTTTTCCTTGCTGGCATACACACACATTCAGTGGTCATATCGTCACTTTATCCATACCTACAAATTACAACCTCCTAATTACAAACTCCTACGAGGAAATTCATTTTTGAGGTTTTGGCCGTGTTTTCGGGGTTTGGTACCACTGTGCGACGGTCAAAGCCGAACATGCAGTCCTCAACCAAATAATAAGACACCCAGCATATTTTTAAATTTCTTATATTTAAAGGTGGAAAGTGTACACTCCGTTATATCCTGAATACTACATAATATCTCCAAAGTAAACACGCTAAATCTAAAATGTAGGTATTGACGCGAACTAAGAAAATTAAATCCAGCTGATTTGAACTTCCCGCGTGCCAATACAACCAATTTAAAGGGACAGTCGAACAACCAATATCAAAGGCACCGCCCGGAGTGTCGTATCCATACTCTTTGGTTATTCGGGATCCCAATGATCATGGCAGCGTTTCGTGAGCAAGAGTGGAGGGTTGGCCAGGATTTTTCAGGTTTCGCGGTCGAGGGTGGAGCCGGCCCGTTTTTCCGTGTGCGCGCGGGCCTGATTTATGGACACGATGGTCGACCGCGATGGTGCATCGCGTTCAAATATCGGAAACCGGTTCATTGCACGCACAGTCGGATACGCGTTGACGTCTCGACGCGATCCACCCCCCCGTATCACCTCCCTCGCGGACATTATTTATGATATAATTATTTAGGAAGAACGGCCGATTTCCCACGGACAAACGTGACCACGCCGATGCTGCTGATATACGGCGAAACGGCTATTACGCGGCCAGCTAATTCGACGCATCGCGGTCGAATGAAAAAATACGAGACAGCGTGGCACAGCGAGCACTGTGGCAGAGACTTTACCTGTGCAAGAGAGTGTAACAAGCACGAGAGAATTCATTGCCACGGATAAATCGCCGGCGTATAACGAATAATTAAATATTTCATCCACCGCGCTCCGCGGTGTGCATTGTTGGCCGCGTAAAGTGAAGGAAGGTGAATAACAATGAACGGTCGCGGTAAGGAAGAAAAATACTATTATTAATCGATGTGCGGAATAAAGGAAAGGTGTATGTATGTATTATTTAAGTCGTGGTCCGTATAGTTGATACGTTGAGTATAGGTGTTCAATTGAAGTTGGCCATTCTTAAGGGGTAGGTTCCTTTTTCCAGGATTGCAAGGGTGCGGGATTCGCCTTCTCATTTTCAATAGTCAAAAACGCTAGATAAGAAATCGATCTCTAGGGCGCTATCTCCCTCAAAAGTCCTATTTTTTCGTTTACGAGGCGTAATTTGCATGTGTAGTAAAGCGTAAAGACCCTCTAGATTCTGTATTTTCCGATCGGTGGAGATCTGTTTGAAAAATTACGTATATCATTGTACATTCAACACGAAAAAGTTTAAATTCGCCATTATAGGGAGGTATTCGAAATTGCTATAAAGCCGAGAAACAAGTGACCTTGCGCGACGGCCAAGACCACTTTTCACCTCGCTCGTTAAATTTTTCTTCGAAAGAATACGCTCTGTTCGTTAGGTTCGTAAATCGGAACGAGGTCGCGTTACGGGTGTTTGTTTTTCTAAAAAGAAAAACGGTTTCAAGACTTCTCTCTCGCGCGCGCGCGGAAACGAAGCTTCGTCCCGAAATTCCGCTGACGGAATTTTCACCGCGAGGCGATGGAAACGCGCGGGGCAAACGACCCGTGAAAAAAGTTGTCGCCGGAAATAATTGCGGATTCGCGATTTCGACGTCGACTCTTGTTCTATTTTCTCCTCTTTTTAATTTTTCCCGTTCGCAGGCATTCCTGCTCCCGTTTCGCTCGATAAACAGCGCTCTAGCCCATCTCTACACGCTCGCATAATCGTTGGAACGTCGATAAAAAGAAGGACGATGTATACGGATTCGATGACGCCGTCGCGTCATCGTTAAAAAATTAGGTCGTCCCAAAAATCGCGAAATGCAAATTAAGAAAATATGTACATTTCATTATAATTTCATGCGCTGTTTAATAATCGCAACACGTGGACGTTAAATCTTTTCAACGCGTCTACAATTTTACTTCATTTATAAAGAAAGGCGTAGTATCCATATATTGGTTAAAGTTTGTTTAAAATCTTCATCACGAGTGTGACTCGTTAAAAGGTTAAGAAATTATAAATAAACTGCGGATCTCTATGCAAAACGAAAGCTTTCTGCATCAAGTTGTACAGAGCACGAGTGCGACAACATGTTTTCGCCACAAATGCATAAAATCCTCGGTCTAATAATAATAATGAAGATAGTAATGCTCGTACCGTGTTGAATAATTTCGCAAAACAAACAGAAAACGCGGAAAGGTTTAATCACTTTGACCATTATCGGACTCGTAGCGATAAGGATTACACAATGTGCGATTACGTGTTTAAGAATTCGTGCCTATCACTGTTTGTTGTGGTCGATATCTTTCCAGACATCATGCTCGATTCGGTATGCATTCGAAACGAGTTAATTCGACCGAGTAATTTATGCATGCATCCTGTGATACTGCGAGTTGAATTGCCGAGGTGTACACAGCAGAAAATGTTCCCAATACGTTCGTTGCATCACTCGAATGTTTAACACCGCCACTCTTGTACCGTGATTATTAATATTTAGATATTATCGGGACACTGCTAATTAGGTATTCGGCGTTTACTACTGACTGACTCGTATCGTGCAACTTTGCCGTTTTGAAACGCCGGAGTCCTTGTAATTCGATCGTTCAGCTTCGGATATTGAGAAAATATCTGTATCGAACTCCGTCAACGCAAGGAGCTGTATAAATTAGATTGTACGAAAAACATTAATTGTGTGTACCGTTCTCATTCAATTCTAGCCATTCACCGAGCCATTCAACTGCAGCTTTTTGTTCGGTATATACTTTATGCTCTAACCAATTCAACTTCAATGCATGCATCTTATTTCTTATACCTTTATCAGTGTACTTTCATGTGGTTTTCATAGTTAATGGAAAATTGCTGATCCGTAGATTTGATGAATTGATTATAGCATGAATAATCTCGAACGTAGTGTAATAAAATATTGAATATAGTTTACCAATGTATTGGTTCAATACACATTACTATACATATAGTGTTTTAGAATGAATATATAGTGCTTTAAGATTTATTTAACCATGCTTGTCCTCCGAAAATTATTGGTTTAATTGATTAATGTTTCAACATATTCGGAAATGTACATATTAGGAATAAATCACAAGCTGTCTCGTGTTCTGATTTGAAAAATATGCTCTTTCGCAAATATGCAAAGTGAAGCTGCATTCGCATACACGCCGAAAAAAGGTAAACACGCGTCGGACAAATATAATAAAAACACGCAGAATTATCCTCGATGATCCGGGACACCTAGTCGTGTTTGCCAACAAAACCCGCAAAAACATCGACTGACATTCTGATCTGCCCTATACGCCGGAGTGCACTATGGACAATGCGCTCGTGACCTTTGCGAGAGTCAGTTAAATCTTTTAACCGATTGTGTTCGATCGCGAACTCTTTCAGTGGAAGACAATTTCCGCTTTCGATACCAGGAAAACTTATTAGTATCTCTGTAGGTCCGTTCAATAATTAAAAATATATTTTGAGTCGTAGCTTTTACTGAAGGCACTTCGAGCTTGTTCAACATAGTATTATTTTTATAATCATTCTGATATAAATACCGACACTTTCAGTCGACACTGTAATAGAGAAATTAAAAAGGATAAGGGATGACAAAAATAGCAGAATAGATTTAGCGTGGATCGAATGAACTCAAGGTTAATTGAATAAGAGAAAAGTCTGAAAAGGTTACTGAAAGAAGGAGTCAAACGCGAACAAGTTAACAGAGTTAACTCGTTTTACTCGTTTCAAAGGTTATGAGGGCAACAGCCTTGCGACTGCGATGCTCCTAGCAGTTCGATGAGACAGGTGGATCAATTGTGACCCGTACTCCGACGTCATCACAAAATAACTTAGCTCCGTAAATCGACCAACGACCAAAATTTTTTACACGCATATTTAAGACTACATATTTGGAGTTTCACCGATTGGAATAAAACAATAATTTATTTAAATGACGCAAAAATAGCTGCGAGTGCAAAGGGTTAATTATATCTTCGATTTTAATTTAACCTTCGACTACCCGGGCCCTGAATTTTCACGTAACTACTGGCCGACCAGGGATATTGCATAATTTTGAAAAATCTATGCTACATGGCTAAACACTTTTTAATAGAACCTTCTATAGCAACATCAATTTTCATTGTCAACTAACAAGTCACCCTTAATAACGTCATCTAATAGTTTTAATTAAACTTATTGCAACGTAAAAGAAAATTTCTATGCTTTCTTTTGGAACAGCACAATTATTGAAAATCCTATTAATAGGCTTTCGGTAGGTAAAGTGTTAATAATATTGGTGTACTTTTTACACCAGCGCGGGTGGTTAAAGGTTAAACATGCTACGAACTTTCGTTGGAGGACAACATATACAATATTTCTAAAAATCCTTCACAAAGAGTTAGCGAACAAACGCTGCTGCTCTGTAAACAAATGGTACATTCATTTCTCGTAGATATGCATACTGCAACGAATTCCAGAGAAGGTCATTCGCTGACAAAGTTCATTCACTGACATTTAACCCTCCAGTGCACGGACTGTGTTTGCGAGGTCCACGAATTTGTATTGTTTCAATTCCTTCGAAATGATCTCGGAATTCCTCGATGATTTCTTGTTCGACTAGTAGTACATAGTTAGGGAAAAGCTAATTTGTCTGAAATGTCTTCGAAGAAATTGATACATTCAACATGCGCATACACGGGAATTCTAAACAGGTCAGGAACGACCCGGTTCCGTGTATCTGACCTTAGCGGAACAACCAGCGAACGGGTGAATAGCGTATATCTCGTCTAACGCGACTTATGCGACAGCCTGTGCGGTGACCTTGAACGTAGCCTGCACGTTGGAGATACATCCGCAGCATACGCGAACAGAGAGAATGCATGTGTACATTGAAGGATAAAACTGGATCGTGCAAATCGGGATGAGTACCACTGTCCCGATGATTTATTGTCCCGTTAAACAAGTACGTGCGGAATGTATTAGGAGAATGTCTTTCGTGGGATGAGACTGGCCACTCCTGCAAGTCCCACGAGAGAGAAACGAAAAACCGCTGGCATCTGTGTGACATAACCTAACGTAGGGCTCCTGTTGATCGCGTAACCCGAGATTTCGGATAGGTACAGGTCCCTTCGTCAACACAAACGGCGTTGCAATTTGCGTGCTATCTCGTTTACGATTCTCGTAAAATGCGAGAGACACGCTAGCCGCCGAAGAACACGCGGCTGGTACGCGTGGTGTGGTCATTGACGCATCAGGTGTCAGTCACCTCGAAAGGGTCTCACGTGTGCGCCTTGTACGTCGATCCTCGAGATCGAGGTCTCGATGGCACGTGCCACCGATCTCGCCAGTTTTCCGCTGACACGGTGTCGAGAGAGTGTTGCATGCGACGGGAATCAGAACGGGGAAAACTTACCGAGTTTTTCTCGCGGTGGATGCGCGTCGTGCACGATCCTCTATCTCTCCGCTGCTCGTTCAGTCGCTTCGCACAAGCCCAGTCACTCCTCTTCACTCCTTTCACTGTTTCGCAACGTGTCCGCCGATGAATCGACAGAGCTCCATGTCCCGGGACAGTCACTTGTCACGAGTGCTGCGTGCAGCACCAAGAAGCACCCAGCTACGAGGAGCAAACCTCCAGCGGCACCCGTTACCGGCACGAACACACTGGGAAACGCGGCACGAACACGACTGCTCCGCACCGCACTACGGATCAGCTGCTACTATCGCAGCGCTGTTGCACGCAGCGGCACGCGCGTGAACTAAGCGGTGGGGGAAGGGCGGAAACGTCGAATGCGACCAACACCACCTACATTGGTGTTGATGCGCCGCGTGATCATTGGTCGGACCACCGCACCGCATCGTCCAGAGAGATTTCAAACCGCGAAAGGCCTTTGATTAATTAAAGGGTGTTAGAATTACAGTGCAATTTCACGGAAACCGCGAGAGTTTTGCGAGACTTAATCGTGTCCATTGCGTGCGTTTATAGGTAGCGAATATACCGAAGAATGTTGTACAACTGTATCGCAGAGGGAGATCGAGATTTCGAAGATTTTGATCCGTTCAGAGAGGTAAGAATTATCTTGAATTATAAAACCGCAAGCGTTCCTTACGAATTTCGTCATATCAATATAAATTATTACATTTAACACGCATATGTATATATATAACAAACGCAGAAAATCCGAGTGTGTGAAATTTGTTAAATATTTTTTGAGAGGTTTTACGTTATTCGTTACACTCCTTTGAAACGGCTGTTTGCAAATGTTTAATTACTTTATGAGTTTGCCGAGAGATGCGGTTCGATGCACGTGTGGCGACATCTGTGTCGAAATGTTCAAGCTGTTAACATAGGCTTAAATGTGTAGTAATTAATTATATATCAAAATATTTAACAATCCAAACCACCGACGAGATGCTATCACAGACGAGATATAGGAATAGACGTGACACCTTCTGGGACTTGGTATCCATAGGAATCTGTAGTACCGACACCTTAAAATGACACTGATTTTAGCGTCCTATACGCTTTGAGAACGGTGAATTCGAGAACTAGAACCAATCCGACTCGGGTTCGACTGATAAAACTTCTACAGCCAGACTGGCCGGACATAGTGATGCCAGAAATGCGCAACATTTCATGCGCATGCGCGGCGATTTGCTCGATATTACGAATTTTTCAAAATATATCCATAAATATAGTCTCTTTTTATTTACGATATCACACATCACTGTAACCATATACATATATATATATATCTTTTGTAACATTTTAATATTTACTTTTCGGTTGTAACATATCCAAAATTAAAGGCGTAAAATATGTTATAATACAATCAGCGCCAGCTCTCCTCATGGACAAAAGAACTTCGTTTAATACGTTCTCCAAGTTAAGCGCACCATTTTTAGCGCCATGATATAACATCGCATATTCTCCAGAAACTTGATAGACAAACATTGGATACTCTGGATGCGAGTCTTTTGTGTGTCTAACAACATCCAAATATGCTAGACCTGGTTTTACCATCAGCATGTCAGCTCCTTCGGAAACATCTCTCGCCTATAAAAACAAGCACATGTAAAATCAGACATATTAACCCTTATCTGTCTCTCGTGTCAATTTAACAGGGTTTCCCTGAACTAGGTTGTACTGTTCTGTTATTTGCTGGTAAATTTATCCAAAACTTTGTGACTTTTATTTTTTTAACCGTTATGTAGCCAACCAATATGTGTAGATTATTTAAAACCTTTTGTATCTAACATATTTGCATACATTCTCATTTTAAGTCTATAAATTAATATATTAGCGAGCGAAGAATGGACATTCAGAGAAATGTTGTAATATATTTAAAGAGACATTAACAAATTGGTGGAAGAAATGCAGTAAGTGGGTATCTGGTTGGCTGCAAAAGGGTTAATGCGAAACAAATAACCGAAAAACCCTAGATGTAAATGTTAACTCGTCAGTTTGAATAAAAAATAATCGAGAAATAACTGTTCACCTTGTTATTTCATCAATTTTTTATCACTGTGTCAATGTGACACCAAGAGACAGATTCAGTACATGAAATGAGCGACGGATGAGAGTTAAAAACGCAAATGAAGTTTTAAAAACTATGGAACAAAATACTAACAGCTGCTCTGGCTGCTAGTCCGTTGCTTCCTGGTGGTAATTGGTAACATTTTCTGTCTCCAAACTTGGGTGCCGATTGCGACGCATCTCTAAATGGTCCATAAAAGCCAGATGCAAATTTGACAGCATAAGATAACACTGCCACTTTGTTTGATAATCCAGCTTTAGCCAATTTTTGTTTTATCGCAGCTATCCTTCCATCCATCATGTCGGATGGAGCCACGATTTGTGCTCCTTTACCAAGAAATTTTATCAGTGGAAAGTTAATTATATTTAATTCTTTTGCTGAGAAGCAAATGTCCATTACGAACACTGTTTGTCATGCGCCTGCAGCAGCAAAAGAGTTAACGGTATAATAGATTTATTTTCAGGGAAAAACAGTTTTACCAGCTGTTGCGTAAGCAAGAGCAATTTCTGCAATTCTTGATATGCTAGCTCCATTGTTTATACTTCCATCTTCGTTTAAGAGTCCACAATGACCATGAACAGTATACGGACATATACAAACATCACATGCTATCAATATATTTGGGAACCATTGCCGTATTAAAGGCAGAGCTTGAATAATTGGATTCTTTAAGCTGTCTGCACTGCTTCCTCTAGAATCCTATAAAAAAAATGCACTTTTAATGGATTCATCATCAAATATTTTGTATATAGTAATTACCTTCAACAAGTGTTTTGGTACTCCAAACAATAATACCGATTGTAATCCCTTAGAAACCAGTGGATGCAACATTTTATGTAATTGATTAATGCCATACCGATAAACGCCTGGCATGCTAGCAATTGGTTCTTTAGCATCTGGCTCATCTCTAAAAGATAATAATTAAATGTGAAAAGTGTTTCCGCATAAACTTCTAACCTAGTAACAAATATATTGTTTTACGTTTACTCTGTTTTGAATAATTAGTTTTATATATCTTACGTGATATATTTTTAATCTAATGTATATGATCTTACTGTATTTTAATATTTTTATATAGTTGACAAAACTGCAACGAAACTGCACGCTTGTCTGATTATATATCTATATGTATGTAGCAATATTTTATGTTTGCCTGCATGCATACCCTATACATATGTATTACAGCATGACTCCAAGCGGTAGGTTATGAATTGTACTTACGAAACGAAAATCGGATACATCAGATTGTTGACAGTAATCTCGACGTTTGGCGATTGCCATTGTCGAAGAATAGGATGAAAAATACCACTGTGAAGAGTGTGCTTCGCTACAACTTCTGACATTTTTCGTTGTTACGTTTTGTTATAAAATCAGAAAGGAAATGAGAGTGCTCACGGCTCATGCTAGTCACGCTCCGGGTTTGGTTTGGCCCAGGCCGTGCCACTTTTGTCTCCACATCATGTTTAGCCTGGAACAGCTCCTACATCATCTTTACCATGGAACAGACCCTACACCATCTTTAGCAGGAAACAGATAGCTTCAACCACCGACGACATCAATGTTGTCGGTTACGTATAGATGGCGCCACAGACCTTGGTTTTTTTCTATATATGTAGAACAAATTATTTATTTATAAATGCGTTTGATAATATATAAAATCATTTAAGGGTAGCACAATAAATAACCTTATAGAATTAAAATTAAAAACATATATTATATTTGTTGTACAATATTTGTTTCTCGAGGCATATTTTCTTAGGAAGGTACCAATTTTAAATTTAAGATATGTACAATACTATCATGTAGCACAATTTTTTATTTCTTTTTTAAACCAATTATTAGTTCGATAAACTATTTTTATGTTATTGTAGGTACAACTACACTACAAATGGCAAAGAAGACAAGAGCAAACTATTCTATTCTGCTAACTCAAAGCTCTTGGTATAAGTAAATAGAATAGAACCTACTGTGAAGTCTCCTAGATTTAAGTGGATTAAATTGTTATCATCGACGCGATTCATAAAGTCGGCAAACGGCAAACATTTCTATTATCATGAAAATTGTTGCTAATTCTTAGAATAGTGCAGCGGAACGTAATGACTAGACTGTGGATCTTTATGCAAAATAAAAATTGTCTGGATCTGTTGCAAGAAACAGGAACCATTTAAGAATGTTTTTTCCCTTAACAACTTGAATAGGTTAAAATAATGTATTGATACCCATCAATTCTTCCAATATTTTTGCTTTTTTCAATTACAGCTACCCACTTTCCTCATAAATCCATAAAATCTCTCTTCATCTCATTTTCACTGATTATGTGATCTTGCATAAGCAAAGTTGCAAGAATTATGCAGAATGCTTTACCGAATTTGATGCCTTAATACCCTAAATTCTATTGCACTGTACTGTTATTTGCTCGATAATAAATTTAGAGATAAGATCGGACACCCGAGTAGTGCATTGTGCTCACGAGACAAACGGTAATACGTTCGTTCATTTTTCTCGTAGCATTTCTTTGTGTTCGATGATTTATCAGTTATTTCTGGAAGATTGTGCACTGCAAATCTTCGTGCATGAACAGTTGCTTTCAGAAGGACTATAAAAGGTAGACGGTAAATGACGAACTTCTTTAGTGCTAACGTAGTCACGATGAAGTTATCAATTATACTTTTACTACTTGGTTTCGTAGATTGGTCTGTTCAAGTTGTGCAGCCACCAAGAGTTAGTACACTATTGGGGCCAGTGGTGGGTGAAGTTCGTAGGTCCAGTTCGCTCCTCAAATACGAAGCTTATGAAGGCATCCCTTATGCGCGACCACCTGTCAAAACACTGCGGTTTCGAGTACGTAAATCAAACATTTATTATTCACTAGGAGACTTCGATTTACACGCGCTGTCTGTCCTTTTCTATGTACACGATCTATTTTACACTGTATTTACACTGTTTTTCATTTTATTTTATTTTCACCTACTTCTTACAGTTCAATTTTATTTCTTTCCTTCATCCACTTCGTAAGGTTTCACTTTATTTTATCTTCATTTGGTTATTCCATGTCTTGTTATAACTTAATCTTTTTTAATGAAGTTGTGCCATTTTTGAACTGACCAAAAGTATTATTATTCCGTAGCCACCTAAATCGGCAAGAAGATGGCAACAGGAATTCAACGCTACGCAAAAGAGTTCCGTTTGCATGCAATATCGATCGACAGAGGATGGTTATAAAGTTGTGGGCGATGAGGATTGTTTATATTTAAATGTTTACGTGCGACAACAATTGATTACGAAGCCGACGTTGCCAGTGATGGTGTGGATTCCTGGTGGTGCCTTCCAGTATTCTAGTGGTAACGAAGTGTCCGAGACTCGATTAATGAATCGTAATATTGTTTTGGTCACTATCAACTACCGATTGGGCCCATTTGGTAAGCTTAGTGTCTCGAATAATAACACGGTCCAACAAATTGCAACGTTTTTTGGGATTTCGATTCTCACTATGCAATTCTTATAGAGATTCTATAAGAATTTCATAGTGAGAATCGAAATCCTTTTTGGCTGTTGGACAGTGTAATTGTGGATCTTTGTGTGCAAAATAACAATTGTTTGGATCAATTGCAACACGCGTGAAACGAACAGGAATTTACTTCTCACTTTAATAGTTTCAATATGTGTAGACGGCGGATTTTTATGCAAAATAAAAATAATTGATTTGATCCCTTAACGATTTTGTGGCATTAAAAATAACATTATAATATTCTTAAATTTTGCTCAACTCTCACTGTTGTATGCAATTTGATCCAGCTAATTTCTTCATGAATGCATAAAAATCTGCACTCGATATTTTCTAATTTTTTGAATCTGTTTCATCCCCTCAGAAATGCATACTGTGTATCGAAAAATGATAAAAGAAATTTTGTTAAGGATTTCTTAGCACTGGTGATCGAATTGTTCCGGGAAATATGGGACTGAAGGATCAGAGGATGGCTTTGCGATGGGTGTCGGATAATATTGGATTTTTCGGTGGAGATCCCAGGAGTGTCACTATCTTTGGCGTGGATGCTGGTGCTGCAAGTGTCCACTATCATTACATGTCACCCCTTAGCGCTGGACTCTTCCATAGTACGTCGCTGTAATACAAAGTTCATAGTAACTTCTAAAGAAACATTCATTCGTGTTTTTATTGCGTAGGAGGAATATCGATAAGCGGTGTTGCACTCGATCCCTGGCCACAAACTAAACGGGCACCAGAGAAGGCTAAACAATTAGGTGCTCTACTTGATTGTCCCACAAGCTCATCAGATAAATTGGTGGAATGCTTGCGCGACCGACCGGCGCGACGTATATCAGAAACTGTTGCTCACTTTTTGGTAAAGTTCATATAAATGTACACTACCTCGTTTTATACGAAACAACTTAGCCATTTTTTAGAGGCTTATAACTCGGCATTGGAAGCAAATGAAGAGATGTAATTTCGCACAATTGTTAAATGTGCTATCATGTCTCAATATTGACAAAACATTAATCTTCCAACATTAGTAGGTTTCGAGATATAGGACCTCAAAAATCGCTAAATTTGTCACTGACTGACTTACTGACAGATCATCAAAGCCTTTTGGGTACTTCCCATTAACCTACAAGCTTGAAATTTGGTACGTAGGTCTACCATAACAAACACTCAAAGAAATAATTATCAATTATGTTACAATTATAATTATGTAAACGCGACTTTACTGTAGTTTCAATAGAGTCGGAGGATATTGGAATAACCTTAACTTTTAGCACTCGAATGGTGACTCTGAGGCGACACTAAAAATTGTATCTAATCAATAGACTTCGGATCTTTATGCAAAATAAAAACTGTTTGCATTGATTGCAAGACACAGGAGTGAAATAAAAATTTCTTTGTTCTTTTAATTTTCTGATTAAGCTGAAACCAATACGTTGATGTCTTTAAATATTTTTAATATGTTCTCTGCTTTAAATTGTGATTACCTATTTTTGTCATAAATGCATAAAATCCGCAGTCTACTAATCAATTACTAAACATTCAGGTATTGTATGAAGTATTATACCAATTGCATATCCATACAATTTAAAAAATCATAGGGGATAGAAGTATTCTAGGTCGGAAGAAATGTTTAATTTTCGAGTTAAACTAGCTCCGAGTGCAAAGGGTTAATTGACAATGGACAAATGAATTGTATCATTCCATGAAAATAAACGAAGTAAACATATGTTTCTAATTCCAGGGTTGGTTGTCCAATCCCATAGCACCCTTCGGCCCAGTAGTCGAGCGACAAAAGTGTCCGCGTCCGTTCATCAATGCTTCCCCCATAGAAATCATGAATAGAGGCGATCTGCTGGATGTCCCATGGATTTCCGGCGTCGTTACCGAGGAGGGCCTGTTTCCTGGAGCAGGTGATTTTATCTCTGCGACGAAACTCGTAATCTTATCTCACTCTGAATGTAAAAGAGGCGTCTTGCTTTCGCAGAATTCGTGGCGAATGACGATTTGTTGAAACAGCTGAATGACAATTGGCTAGATATCGCACCGTATTTACTGAATTACAATGACACGGTATCGCCTAATCAGCAAAACAAAGTAGCGGAACTAGTTCGCGAACATTATCTGCAATCGAAACAGATCTCCAGCGACAATGTGGAGCCTTTGATTCACATGATCGGCGACAGGCTGTTCGCAGTTAACTTCGAAAAAGCTGCGAAGCTGCAGGCGAAAGTTAATAAAAGCCCGGTGTGGACTTACTATTACTCGTACAGAGCCACACGCAGCGTGAGCGAGTCGATTAGCCAGTCGACTAAAGATTTTGGTATTTGTTTTTCCAATTTCTTACCGATTTATCTCTCGTTCCTTAATCTTTTAGATGAATTTAAACGATTCATTGGGAAGTTAAAGACCTCGGTGCAAAAATAGAATTCTGTGTAGAACTTGGTAACAAGAATGTTACATAGAAATGTAGAATTTCAATGTGTATAATTTTACTGAAAAATGGACTTGCCTAGTTCTTGCACTGAGGTCCTTAATTTTTGTCTGTTTAGATTTTTACAGGATTAGATCATTTTTTAATATATACTCTTTTAAATATCCTGTAGATGTATGTTCTCAGGTATCATAATTTCCAGAATAATTTCAGTGAGCTTATTCTTTGATTAGGTGTTTGCCATGGTGACGATATTGCCCTTGTTCTTGACCCAATATTGTCAAACACTAAAAAGTTACTGGATACAATGATGCAGAATAATCTGATTGATTTGTACACTTCGTTTGCAATTAAGGGGTACGTGAAATGCTCCATTTATTTTTCAAGCTTTTCTTTTGAAATTTAATTTTTATTAATTTATTATTATTATTATCAATTATTCCTCTTAACATTCAATTCTTTTTATTCAAACGTTTCAGTACACCGAAAGTTGGACTTTCTAAATGGAAGCAACTGGATGCTGATAGCGAAAAATTCAGTTATTTGAGAATAGGTAGAAGGGGTTTACTACCATTGGATACACGTATGGATTCGAGCAGCAACTTTGCAGAATCCAGTTTCTGGAGTACAATTGATTTTGATGAGAACTAACTGTAATACTATTTACCTGAAATTAAATTTTTCTTTGAGATTGTAAATTTAAGAAAAATTAAATGCTTATAGTTTTGAGTAATTTATTCTCGTAAGTTCAGAAAATAACTCCTGCATATCATATATCATTTTTAAATTTCGTTAGAGTCTTATGATTCGATTACCAATCATTTATAGACTTTCCATGACAAAATATACAATATTATCTAAATTGTTTATACTTTTGTGGCACTTATACCAATTGATTGATGATGCTGTGTCGCGATTGTTTACTTTAATCCTTAGTCACCAGGTGATATGAATACCTTGATCCTCTTGTGTCAAAAAAGAAAATGAAATGAAATCTGCTTATCAGGAATTATGTTAAATTTTGTTACTGTCGTATGGAAATTACAATTAATAGCGTAAAAGTTTTCAGTGACTCATATTGTAATGAATGTAATAAAATAGGAACATTCAACTTGTGTATATGCTTTTTGTTGTATTTAATCAATTTATTCGATATGTTTTTTTGTCTGTCTGTTCGGTACAAGGGAGAGCAGGAATTAGAAGGGATATGCATGGCTTGACATACAAAATCGTTTATTCATATAAAAGGACACTTTATACTAGCACGTACTGTCAAAAAACTAGCCTACTTCCATACAGTCGGTACCACCGAGAATATTCCCGGCTCGCTCGTTTCTTCGTGTATCACATATTATTATTATACGCGTCAAACGATAACGGATTATGTTGAGAATAAAAAAAAAGGGGGGCGGGATAACTCTTACTGTGTTTGTAGATCGAACATTAAGGATACAGGAAAGAGAAGAAAAATTCGGAGAAAGAGAAGAAAGAAAAAAGCGGAAGAAAAGAATCGTGTGAAAAAGAAAAATCCATCACGAGCATCGAGTATATTCGCGTACTGAGCGCCATATTGGATTCGCTATTCACAGCATGATCAATTTTAATCCGCTCAGCTCTCCCGGTTCAGTATTAAATTATTCGTCGGTGGACACTGTTTGCCCGAAGACTATTGGCATCAGATGAAAATTGGTCATTCTGTGCATAAATATTACATTACGTTCATGTATATTTATATTAATATATTATATTTATATAAAGTATGTTGTCTTTATATAAATATTATATCTCGTGTAAAGTCGCGTATGGATCGCCGTGTTGACGAAGTCGGATGGGTTTCGTCAACACAGCGCCCACATGTGTGATCGTCGTTATTAATTACATGCATCCTATGTATTCACCATAATTAATACATCTTACGCTAGTGTTACATGTATATCATATAAACGTAGCGGCGTAACATTCCGATACTCGATTACTTTCAGTACACTATCGCTATGAGTGGTTTTGCGGATTAATTACGATATAAATATTTTTTAGGCTCTCGACTAAATTGCCGGCATCGTTAGCCTGGGAAGAACCGATTCGATTAAGTAAGTACCTTAATCACGATCCAGTCGATCGAATGGAAGTGCGCGATTAACGGGGTTGTGTTCGTGGTTTTGCGATTCGCGAATCGGGGAAGCCCTTTCGTGTGCGTTGGTAACTAGAATGTAACAGCGTGGATTTGCCAAGAATATGCCATTTCGAAGGAAACTGTTTTGGAAAGAATTTGCCGCGTCTCCGCGTACGGTTCTGAGCATATCCGAGTTATCTCGGGGGTGAGGGTGGTAAATATACAAAGGCGTTCAGGGGCGGGTAGGGACGGGGGCACAGAGCAAAGTCACTGTGTCAACGGTAAAAAATAGACTATAAATGCTTCTGTAAAATCATCCTCGAGAAAGTCTACCTCTCGATCGAACGGTCTCGGAGGCCACCAACCGATTTGGCAAGCGAGGATCGATCGAAAATCGAAATGTTAAAGCTTCTCCTCTAAAAACAAAAGACACATACGAGAACGGGATTGAACGGTGTTTCCAAGAAACGTTTCATCAGCTTTATTATCGACGTGGGTGTACGCAAAAAAAAAAAAGAGAAAAATGGATCCTCGAGACAGTGACGGGTAACAATATGGCCGCTTGTATCACGATCGAGTCGCCGCGCCGCCGCGTCGTGTTTCGTATTCAATTGTCACGGTTTCGTTATCGTTCTCCGCGCGATTTATCGCGTTTTATCGCCGTCGTCGTAAAGTCTCGTCCGCAAGGAGAGACACGGTGGTTGTGTTATAAAGAAAAAAGGAAAAAACAAATAGAAGAAAAAAGAACCGTGAGAAAAGGTGAGGAGACTCTCCTCGGTGCTATCTGGAAGACAGCGGTTGGGCTCGTCGTCGTCATCCGAATCATAAATACAGACAGTATGCGCAGTATTTCGTGCGACGATAATACGGTTTCGATTCGATTACACCTAGAAAAAGAAAAACGTGTGTACGGGCCCCGTTTATACCATCTGGTGTCCCGAAGTCTCGAAGCGTGACGTTCTCTCGCACCCGCCCCCGTTTTCACGGCTTCGCCCCCCCCCCCCCCCCCCCCCCGGGAAGTGTGCGTGTACTCGACATGGCGGATAGTATATCAGATTAATTGACTGTTTCACTGATAACTCCGGGGTCGTGGGTGCGCTGAGGCGGGTACACCGGATCAATTATGATAATCCGATCGGACTCGGCACGCGACACTTCGAGACTGGAGGAACAACGGGCGTGGGCCCACGATGATCGCGTACAGTTTACACCTTTCGTACGAACGCGTCGAACATCGTTTCCAAGTAATTAATTATTAGGAGGGTACAGTGCATATAAAGAATCGTATAAATGTATATATTTATATTTATATATATATTTGTGTGTATATATATATAATGACGCCAGCTCGCCGGAGAAGCAATTTCGCGATCGGTCCTCCGCGCGAGCCGCTGTTTGAGCTTTGAGATACGCGTACCTTTCGTCGTGTCTTCTCTTTCTTTCTCTGTGCTTTCTTTCTCTGTTCTCTTTTTTTGTCGTGTCTTCACCGCGTTTCGCTTATTCCTCTTCCCAACTCTCTATCAACATATAAATGTATCATGCACACACACGCACGCACGCGCACCCGAACGCGATCAAGTTTATTGCACGGGGATAATTATATATCGGTCGCGATAAGAGCGATTTCGTTCGTCGCGCGAGCAACGCAGGAAGACGATCGCTGGAAGAAAATATAGCCAGCTCGAGGAAGCAAGGTGAAGTGAAACACGTGGAGAGTAAAACGACCGACGGCCAGAGAACGGTCTGGATCTGCGTCGATCGCGCGACGGATCGCCGTGGATCGTCGCTGTTCCGAGTTTCCGAGCAGCGGCGTTATAAGAGCAACAAAAATTCTCCAGACGCTTGGGCACGCTCGATCGTACGAGGGAATCGAGCGAGTCTTGTTCCTCCTCTTCTTTTACTCTCTACTCATTTAAAAAGACCACTTCGCCGATTCTCTCTCGCACGATCGCGGGCTGCTGTTACAACGTCCACTGCGCGTGCGGGAAATCGTCGGTGAAATTGTTCGACGTGTACCAATCGCATATTTTTTCTCCGTTTTCCCACCGTGGTTTTATCCGTTTGGTTCGCCGGGACCGATTTGCGTATCGTTTGTTTTACCCTTCACCGATTTATGTTTTTTTTCCGTTTTTTTCGTTCGTCTACGCGTTAAATCCTAATGACGATTTCCCCGGGACAGCGAAACTCTGAACGACGACGATCGTGGCCGATAATCGGCGCCGATTGGCTGCCACGAAACGAAAGTAGTGCCGCTGTTTCTTTCAGCACTGACGAAGGCACAGTCATAAGTCTCGTACGTTCGGCAACAATTTTCCCAATCATTTTCCTCTCCTCCCCCGCGACCGTCATTTCTACTCGTACAAAAAAATGGCGTGGGACGTGGAACTATCACGAAATATTCTTCACTATCCCGTCTCCCGTTCCACCGGTTCCTTTCGTTCCGTCACACGTTTGGCACCAAAAACGAGCCTCGCAGCTAAATTCCATAATCTTTTTTCGTTTTTCTCATTTTTTTTTACAAAGTTCCTTTCTTCCGTTTTACCGTCCCGATCGACATACTTCTCGCTCACTCGCTCTCTCTCTCTCGCTCGCTCTCTCTCGCGTGCTCTATCCTTATTTCCTATCTCTCTTTCTTCCCGCCTGCTTGTTTCTTTCTTTATATAACATAATATAATATTATAATATAAACGTTTACGTTTTGGCCACTCAGTTCGTGTTCGCCGAAGCACAATTATTGTCTGTGATCCTGCGACATTTCGATAGTTTAGAATATTCGTTTAAATTCACTTTTATACAACACTGCTCCTCCTCTAGGCATCTTCCTCGTGTCTACTCTTCGTCGGCAGATCCCCGGGATCGTGTTCGCCGGCTCATCTCCTCCTTCTGCTTGTGGCTGCTGCGATCATCTGCCTCAGCATCGGCTCCGCGCTGCACACCAGCGGCTCGCACTTCATGTTTCCATCGCCTCCGCAACTGAAATTCGAAGGTCAATTAATCATCCGCCTTTCCCAGCTTCCGGAGAACTCATGAGGAAAGATTGGATTAAACAGTTTAGATTAAATGTTTAACCTCATCAGAATCCACGGTATGAAACAAGAGTAACGTAACTAACTTCGCCTATAATCAATTATTGATTCAACAAGTGCTTAAAGCTCTATAAAAATCAGTCTCAGGAATCTCTCAGCCTTAGAGTCTAAAGTTTAAGGTATTGACAATTGCAGTTATATTGAACACAAGCAACTAAAGCTTGCTAATTATACACAAGTACTTAAGGCTCAATAAAAATCAGTCTGAAAAGTCTCCAAGCTATTGACAAATGTATTTAGATTACGATCAGACACAAATGTCTAAACACCAACAAAAATCAGTCTCAGGAATTTCTAAGGAATCGACAAGTGCAGTGAACACAACATTGAACACAAGTGACTAAATCTCCCTAATCTCGCGGAGTCTCTCATTAAAAATCCAGGCCAACTTACGTGCACTGAAGACAAGGTCCGGATGCGGACCTAATGACTTCTCCAACGCGGTACGCTTTCCCGCGGATTTGACAACCGCTTCGTTTCGCGGCCCCCTTGTACGCGTGAGCGTGGAAGTGTGGAGGTAACGTGGTGGTAGTGGTAGTCGTGGTTGTGGTGATGTTCAGCGACGTGGCCATCGAGACAGGACACTCGTATCTTGGGCAACAGAAGCCGCTGATTGGTTCTTCGTGGCAGCCGCGGATCGGTGGCGGGCAACTCTGTTGGAGGCAGATAATGTCGCTTCTAAAGCAGAAGCAGAAGTCGCATGGGTCTTCTCTGGGTATCTGTTGCGCTGATACGTAGACTTTGCCGCCGTATCGGCAGGTGCCCGGTCCATAAATATCCTCTTCGCCTGTTTCCGGCTCGTCGGGGTACTCCGGAAGCCAGGGAGTCGTTGGTATCTCAGGAATTATTGGCTCTGCGGTGATCTTATGATCCGGAGCTTCCGTGGACGGTTCAGCTGGCAGTTCCGGTGTTTCTGCTGGCGGTTCCGGTGTTTCTGCTGGCGGTTCCGGTGTTTCCGCTGGCTGTTCCGGTGTTTCCGCAGCCACTGGAGTTACTCCGGGTTCTGTGACGGGTTGGGGTTCCTCTGGTGCCTGGCTCGGCGTAACTTCTTGCGCTGGAAGTTCCGGCTCTTCAGGTGTTGCTGGAGCTTCTGTACCTTCGGCCGGCGATGGTTTTTCTCCAAGAGAAGGTGTTTCCTCGGGTACAGCTGCGGACGTGCTTGGTTCTTCTACCTTTTCTTCAGTAACTGATGGTTTGGATGGCTGCTCTTCTCCTAGAGAAGGTTCAGTCGCACTAATATCCTTAATCAGAGGAGACCGCGTAGTCTGTGGACTCTCTTCTTCTGGCCGTGGTGTCTCTGGTTCTGCAGGAACGACCACTGGTCCCTCGGTTCCTGGTTCAAAACCGCCTTCTTGTGGCGCTCCAGTCGGTTCTTTTGGTTCTGTCTTCTCGGTCGCTTCCGGTCCAACCGCCTCAGGTGCTTGGGTAGGCTGGCCAGCTTCAGTACTCTCGCTAGGAAGTTCTTTCTCTGGTATTGCAGCGGTAGTTGCCTCGCCTTCCGCTGGAATTTCCTTCTCAGGAATTCCTTCGGTTGGAACAATCTTTACAGGAGCTTCAGTCGATGGTGTCTCCTCAGGAATTTCCGTTGCTTCTTTCTCAGCAGGGGTTGACGGTATCTCTTTCTCTGGCAGTTGGGGTTCTGGTGTTTCAGGTGCGGGGCCTTCAGTTGGCTTCATTGGTTCTTCAGGAAGTTCTTGTCCTGCTTCGATTGGAATCTGTTTCTGTGGTGTCTCAGTTGAACTAACCTCAGGCGCCTCTGAAGCAGTTTCAGTCACTTCTGGAGCCTCAGCAGTCGGAGTAGCCGGTTCTTCTGATGGTTTGCCTGTTTCTTTCTCGACTGGTGCTTCCGAAGCAGCTTCCGTAGGTTGAGATGTTTCAGGCACGCCTTCCTCCGATGGTTTCGTAACTTCTTCAGTTGGACTAACTTCGCCTGGAGCAGCTGTAACCTTCTCTTCCGTCACACCCTCAGCCTCGGTGACAGGTTTTTGTTCTTCCGCTTCCGGTTCGGGCGATATCGAGGAACCTTCAGGTGCCGGCGTTGAACCAGCTTCTGCAGCAGGAGATGTAGCTTCGCTAGCTTGCTCTGGTTTAGCTTCGGTAACAACTTCACCTTCGGTAACAGCCTCGGTTGGCACGGTTGGTGTTACACCCTCTTCGGCAATTGGTTTCTGAGTTTCCTCTTCAGGCTTTTGTTCCGCTCCAACTGGTGCAATGGTTTCTTGTTTGATTGGTGGTTCAGCTCCTTCTCGGAGGCCAGGAAGTGCTGTCGCTTGTCCTTCCGATACTTGTTCCAGAGCTGGTGGTTCTGTGACTACTTTCTCGGATGGTGTTTGCTCTTCGATCGGACCAGCAGCCGCTTCAGTAGTTGGTTGCTCCTGGACACCTTCAGTGGGCACAGTCGCTTCCTCGGCAGGTTGTTTGGTTCCTTCATCAGGTAGACTAGGTGCAGGGACTTCTTTCGTAGTGACAGCTTCGGGGGCAGCAGTTGTTTCTTGAGGTACAATTGCTGGTGTGATTTCCTCTACGATAGGCGAGACCGGCTCAGAAGTTTGTTCCTCCACAGATGGAGCCTTCTGGGTTTGCTGTTCCTCGGGTCCAGGTTCTGGAGCAGCTTCTTCCTTCTCTGTCGTTGCTTGAGGTTCAGCGGGGTGTTCAGTTTCAGCTTTAGCAGCCTCAGTAGAACTTGGAACCTGTTCCTCGGGTAACTTCTCTGGTTGTTGCGTGGACACTTCCGTAGGCTCTTCGACACCTTCCGTAGTTCCTTTAGCTCCGCCTTCAGTCACAGATGGTTCTTTGGTTTGTTCCTCCTCGGAAGGCACCGCAGGCTGTGCGATTTCCGTTGGTTTCGTTTGCTCTTCTTCAGATGGAACTGGTTTCTCGGTAGCTTCGGTACTGAGTGGCTCTTCCTTGACTACACCAGGAGTAGTGGCTTCTTCGGATACAGGGGCTTTCGTGGGTGCCGCTTCTTCTTCAGGCTTAATTGCAGGTTCAGTAGTTTGCGCTTCTTCTCCTACTTTCACACCTGGCGTATAATCTTGAACAGCCGGAGATGGTCCTTCAGTTTCAGCCTCAGCTGGTCGAGCAGTCTGTAATTCGCCTTCTGGTGTTGGTTGTTCAGGTTGTTCTTCTTCAGCTGGCTTAACTTCCTCGGCTGGTTTAGCTTCTTCAGCTGGTGTAGCTTCTTCAGCTGGCGTAGCTTGTTCAGTTGGCTTAGCTTCTTCAGCTGGCTTAGCTTCTTCAGCTGGCTTAGCTTCTTCAGCTGGCTTACCTTCTTCAGCTGGCTTAGCTTCTTCAGCTGGCTTACCTTCTTCAGCTGGCTTAGCTTCTTCAGCTGGACTAGGTTCTTCCACACCAGGTTTCTCAGGTTGCGCCTCTAATTCAGGAGTAGTTTCTTCCACTTCGGTCACCGGCGGTTGAGCCTCTTCCGTCGCACTCGGTACCTCAGGTTCTTTGCTCACACCTTCCTCAAGGACTGCGGGAGAAACAGTGGCTTCCTCTCCCGTCACAGGTTTCTGCTCTTCTTCTGACGGTTCTTCACCGGCCGGTTTCACAGTGGTAGGTGCAGCCTCTTTTACAGTTCCTGTAGATGTTTGTTCCTCCTGAACAGTCTCGGTTGTAACAGCTACCGGTTCTTCACTGGAAATCTTTTCCTCCAGACCTTCTATTGGTTGCTCAGTGGA
This sequence comes from Lasioglossum oenotherae, assembly GCA_028455765.1. Lineage (NCBI taxonomy): Eukaryota > Metazoa > Arthropoda > Insecta > Hymenoptera > Halictidae > Lasioglossum > Lasioglossum oenotherae. Next base: position 6,713,624 of record CM052299.1, on the reverse strand, counting down.
CGGTGCCTTAGTTACTTCCTGTTCTTCGATAACAGGTACCGCTGGCGTTTCTTTCGGTAGCTCTGAAGGAGCCTGACTAGAAACCTCTATTTGAGGAGCCTCGGTGCCAGCAGGTTCTTCTTCGGATACTTTAGCAGGTTCGGTAGCCGGTTGTGCGGTTTCAGTTTCGACAGGCTTAGGTGTAGTTTGAGCTTCTTCCTTTACTCCAGGTACAGCTGTTTCCTCCTGTTCCTTCGCTCCCTCGACAGGTGCCTTTGTCACCTCCTGGATTGGGGCTTCTGTAGGCGACACCGTCTGTTGCTCTGTTTCGTATTTAGGCGTTTCAGGTTCGACCCTATGGCTACCGGACTCCAGTGTCCCAGGTGGTGTCGAATCGCAAGTGTACATTGGACAGCAAGTGTCTTTTCCAGCGTGCATCGGCATGCAGTTGGACAGATGGCTCGGCGGCGGAGGACATTCAACAAGATCGCACTGTATAATGCTACTGATGCAGCGACACTTAAGTTGGCAGGGATTTGCGGGAGGAACGGCAGAGTTGTTGCTGTAAGACTGCCCTTCCACGAGACAGTTGCCTTCTCCTGGAATTTCTGCTGGTCTAGCCGTCGGATATTCCTGAGTCGCTTCTTCTTGAGGCATCTCGGCAGCCATCGTAGACTGTTCGATCTGTTCGGTGGTTTCTTTCGGTGTCACTGCGGGTTGTGGTGTGGTTTCTCCTTCCGGTTTACCTGGTTCCAAAGTAGGTACCTCCGGAACCTTCTCTTCACCTGGTGCTCCCGTTTCCTTCTCGGCTGGAAGTTGGATCGTGGTAGCTTCTTTCGGAGTTTCTTCTGTCGCAGCTTCTTCGGGAACAGGAGCCTTCAATCCTTCCACCGGCAACGTGGCTGCTTCCGTCGATGTTTCGGGACCTGCTTCAGTGGAAGGCTCTTCAGGCTTCTGGGGTGCTTCACCTTTGGTTGATTCTTCTGGTAAAGCAGCTGCCGTTGTAGTTTCACCTAGTACTTCTGGTTTCTCAGTACTTTCTTTTGGAAGTTGAGTTGCTTCATGTTCCGGAGTTGTTTTGGCAGGTTCAGTGGACTCTTCAGAGGGGATAGGAGCTTCGCTGAGTTTCACTTCTGGGGCAGCGGTGTGCGCTTCTTCAGCGGGTGGAACTGTTCCTTCAGCAATGGCCGTGGAAGATTCAGGTATTCCCTTCGAGATTTCAGTTGACGTTTCAGGTTCTTTAGGTCCAGCTGGGCTAGCCGTTTCTTCCGCGATAGGAGCTTCCGTAGGTGCCGTAGGTTCTACACTTTCAGATGGCTGTTCAGCAGATGGACCTTCCGTGGAAATCTCTTGAGGTGTAATTTCACTTGGCTTCTCATGTTCCGCAGGCTGCTCAGTGGGTCCTTCCTCAACCGATTTCTCAGTTGGTTTCTGTTCTGGGACTGTTGCTTCTTCCGAAGGCGGTTGCTCACTCGGCTTCTCTTCCTCAACCGACGGTTTCGTTGGCTCACCTTCCGAGACAGATTTCTCAGTTGGTTTCTCTTCTTCAGGCTTTTCTTTTTCAAACGGACCTTCAGTTGGTTTTTCTTGTTCTGCAGGCTTTTCAGATGGCTCCACTTCAGCTTTAGTTAGTTCCTCTTCTGCCATGGGCATTTCAGTTGCCAACTCTTCTTCAATGGGTTTCTGTTCTTTGATAGGTTGTTCAGTTGCTTGTCCTTCCTCTAGTACCTTTTCAGTTTGCGTCTCTTCTGTGGCAACTTTACCTTCTTCGAGTGGTGCTCCTTCGGTACTCGCTTCAGTTGGCTTTTCTTCCTCAACAGGAACTTCTTCTGTAGGTTCTTCAGATGATTTAGGTGCCTCCACGGGTTCCTCAGTTGGTTTCTCTGCCTCAGCAGGTCTTTCTGATGGTTTCTCAACCTCAGCAGGTCCTTTCGTTGGTTTCTCTGTCTCAGCTGGTCCTTCCGACGGTTTCTCGGCCTCAGCAGGTCCTTCCGTTGGTTTCTCGGCCTCAGGAGGTCCTTCCGTTGGTTTCTCGGCTTCCGCAGGTCCTTCCGTCGGCTTCACTGCCTCAGCGGGTCCTTCCGTTGGTCTCTCGGTTTCCGGAGGTCCTTCCGTTGGTTTCTCGGCCTCAGCAGATCCTTCCGTCGGTTTCTCTGCCTCAGCAGGTCCTTCCGTTGGTTTCTCTTCCTCAGATGGTCCTTCGGTTGATTTCTCTACCTCAGCAGGTCCTTCCGTTGGTTTCTCGGTTTCCGCAGGTCCTTCCGTCGGTTTCTCGGCCGCCGCAAGTCCTTCCGTTGGTTTCTCGGCTTCCGCAGGTCCTTCCGTCTGTTTCTCTACCTCAGCAGGTCCTTCCGTCGGTTTCTCTGCCTCAGCAGGTCCTTCCGTCGGTTTCTCGGCTTCCGCAGGTCCTTCCGTTGGTTTCTCTGCCTCAGCAGGTCCTTCCGTTGGTTTCTCTGCCTCAGCAGGTCCTTCCGTCGGTTTCTCGGCCGCCGCAAGTCCTTCCGTTGGTTTCTCAGCTTTCGTAGGTCCTTCCGTTGGTTTCTCGGCCTCAGCAGGTCCTTCCGTCGGTTTCTCGGCCGCCGCAAGTCCTTCCGTTGGTTTCTCAGCTTTCGTAGGTCCTTCCGCTGGTTTCTCGGCCTCAGCAGGTCCTTCTGTCGGTTTCTCTGCCTCAGCAGGTCCTTCCGTCGGTTTCTCTGCCTCAGCAGGTCCTTCCGTTGGTTTCTCTGCCTCAGCAGGTCCTTCCGTCGGTTTCTCGGTTTTCGCAGGTCCTTCCGTTGGTTTCTCTGCCTCAGCAGGTCCTTCCGTTGGTTTCTCTGCCTCAGCAGGTCCTTCCGTCGGTTTCTCTGCCTCAGCAGGTCCTTCCGTTGGTTTCTCTGCCTCAGCAGGTCCTTCCGTTGGTTTCTCGGCTTCCGGAGGTCCTTCCGTTGGTTTCTCGGCCTCAACAGGTCCTTCCGTCGGTTTCTCTGCCTCAGAAGGTCCTTCCGTCGGTTTCTCAGCCTCGGCAGGTCCTTCCGATGGTACCTCTGCCACAGTAGGTCCTTCCGTTGGATTCTCTACCTCAGCAGGTTCTTCCGACGGTTTCTCGGTCTGAGCAGGTGCTTCCGTTGGTTTCTCAGCCTCAATAGGTCCTTCCGTTGGTTTCTCTGCCTCAGTAGGTCCTTCCGCAGGTTTCTCCACCTCAGCAGGTCCTTCCGTCGGTTTCTCTGCCTCAGCAGGTTCTTCCGTTGGTTTCTCTGCCTCAGTAGGTCCTTCCGTCGGTTTCTCTGCCTCAGCAGGTCCTTCCGTTGGTTTCTCTGCCTCAGTAGGTCCTTCCGCCGGTTTCTCTGCCTCAACAGGTCCTTCCGTTGGTTTCTCTGCCTCAGTAGGTCCTTCCGTCGGTTTCTCTACCTCAGTAGGTCCTTCCGTTGGTTTCTCGGCCGCAGAAGGTCCTTCCGTTGGTTTCTCGGCCTCAGAAGGTCCTTCCGTCGGTTTCTCTACCTCAGCAAGTCCTTCCGTCGGTTTCTCCGCCTCAGCAGGTCCTTCAGTTGGTTTCTCCGCCTCAGCAGGACCTTCCGTTGGTTTCTCGGCCTCAGCAGGCTCTTCAACTGGTTTCTCCTCTTTCTCGGACTTCTCGGTTTTCTGTTCTTCAGTCGGAGTCTGTGTTGGCGCGGGCATCTCACTGACTAGTTCTCCTTCCGTAGGCTTCTCAGTTGGCGTCTCTTCTTCAAGAGATGGCTTCTGAGTGCCTTCCGGTACCTCTTTCGGCAATTCTTCAGGTGGCTTCACACCCTCTTTGTCCTCCTTTCGTTCAGAAATTGGAGGTTGGACTGGCTTTTGTTCCTCGAGCGGTGCTTGTGTCTCCTGTTCGCCTGCTACAGTAACTGTTTCCTCGGTCAATGGCACTTCTACTAGTGATCCTTCAGTCTGAGCTTCTTCTTTCATTGGCTTCTCCGTCTTCTGTTCCTCTTCAATGCCAATAGTGGATGGTTCTTTGATCAGTGGTCCCTCAGTCTGCTCGACAGACGGTTGCTCGGAAGATTCCTCTTCCGTCGGGTTCGTTTCTTCAATCACAGCTACTGTCGGATGAACTTCCACTACCAGAGTGCCTTCCGTTGACTTCTCACCCTTCTCCGCTTCCTCAGGCACTGGCGATGTCTCAACTTCCGGAGCTGCTGTTTCCTTTGGAATCTCTTCAGCAACAGGTTTCTCGCTTGCTTCTTCGCTGACTGGCAGTTGTGAGGTACTCTCCGCTTCACCTTCCGCAGCCTTGACAGTGGATATAGGTTGCTCCTCCTCAGGAGTGGGCTTCTCAGTCACTTGTCCTTCAGGTGCCTTTTCTCCAGTAAACGGTTTCTCAGTCACTGGACCTTCAGGTGTCTCCTCGCCAGTTACTGGTTTTTCAGTCGCTGGAGCTACAGGTGCCTCTTCGCCAGGTTTCTCAGTCAGTTGTCGTTCAGGTTCCTCTCCCTCGCTCACAGGTTCCTCTCCTGGAATTTGACTAGTTTCTGTAGGTACTTCAACGTGTGGAGCTTCTGTGGTTTGAGCCAACGTGGCTTCAGCGGCTCCCTTACCCTCCGTTACTGCTTCCTGCGTGGCGGGTTGTTCCGTTGGCTGTTCCTCAGCAACAGGTGCTGGTGTTTCAGATGGGTGTTGAACTAGCTCCTCTTCCTCACTCGATACAGGCTTTGGTCGTTCCGCTTCCTCACTAGACCCGCCGGCTTCCTCAGATGATGTTTCCTCAGATCCTTCAAAGGTAAGTCCCTTCGTTGGCAGTTCTTTCTCGATGGAGGTCTCCTTCGACGACGGAACCTCGGACGAAGCCTCCGTGCTGACTTCCTCCGGTGTAGTTGGTTTTATAGGTTCTTGAGTCTGTTGAGGTTCTTCAGTCTCTAGACCTGGGATCATCTCTGTAACTTGTGGAACTTCTGGAGTCTGTGGTTTCTTCGGTTCTTCACTCACTGGAACTGTAGCTGCCGCTTCCTCCGGCGTTTGACTTGTTTCTTCCTTAGCAGGTGGCAGGTACGTGGTCGGAGCCTTCTCTGGAGCTTCAGTAACCAGACTACCAGGCACGTGGAATTCTGGAGGCTTCATATCAACATAGCCCTCCGTTACCTGCATTTCAGGGACAGCTTCCATCACCTCAGCAGTGGTTCCAGGTACGCGTTCCGTGACAGGAATGCCGGTTGGACCTTGTGTTGGTATTTCAGGGGCTCCTTCCTCTTCCAAAATCTTCTCCGTTACAGCTGGTTCTTCAACCATGGGACCTTCAGTCGGAATCATGTCCTCCTTCTTAGGAACTACTCCAGGCATCTCGGACACTCTGTGATCGTGCACTTCCAGTTCTGGTTTCTTTTCGGGCACTCCTTCCGTAACTTGTTCTTCAGGTTGCTCAGGTGAGATGCTTGGTTCAGTAGCCTGTGCTTCGACACTGACTACTGGCGACACTGTTTCTTGACCTTCTTTGCTAGGTGCTGCTTCCGTGCTTGCTGTTTCTGCTTCAGGCTTCTCTGTAGGTACTTCTGCAGCTGGTGCAGCCTCTTCTTTCGGTTGACCTTCGACCGGTGCCTCAGTAGTTACTTTCTGTTCTGGTTCAGATGTCGAGGGTCCTTCCGTACCTTTAGCTCCTTCCGTCACTTGTTCTTCACCCTCTGTAGACACTTCAGGAACGGTTTCAGGGGTCTTCTCTTGACCTGGCGCTTCCGCTGCTTCCGTTGGTTTTGGAGCTTCTTCAGTGACACTCGGTTCTAATCCTTCCGATGGTTTCACTTCCTCTTCTGGTTTTTCAGTTGCTTCTTTCGGCGCTCCTTCAGTCTGTTTCTCTTCAGGTATAGCTGCCGCAGTTGGTTGCACTTCTTCAAGTTTCTCTCCCGGTGAAGTCGTTTCTGGTTCTACTGGAAGTGCTTCCGTGGTAGCTTCCTTCTCTGGCTTGCCAGTTGCTTTTGCACCTGCCTCTTCCAAGGCCGGCGCTTCCGTAGCTTGACCTTCAGCTTCGACAGGTTCAGTCGCTTTAGCAGCTAGGCTCGATTCCGTCGAAGCAAGAGGAGATTCGGTGCTGATTTCCTCCTTCAATGTTACCTCAGAAGCTGGAGTAGCTTCTTCGGATGGAGTGATCTCTTGAGGCGCTTCTTTCGGTGCTTCGGTAGCCGGAGCTGCTTCGGTGCTTCCCTCTTTGTGATCCTGTGGAATTGCGTTATCGAAACCTGGGAATGTTTCCTCCGTTGTCTCGGGAATTTCAGACTTCTTTCCTTCTTCCTCTACACTTGGCACTGTCGCTTCCGGAATGGATACCTCGGAGGACTCTTCGATACCTGGGAGCGGAGTGAGTTCACCTTCTGGGCCGCCTTCGTCTTCTGTAAAGGGGAAAGATTGATAGAGATGTTGATCACAAGTTCGATTTGTTTGGTGTTCAGAGAAGTGGTGAAAGTTCTTACCGCATTCGTAAGTCTCCGGACAGCATTTTCCTTCTGGCGGCGGCAAAGCAGTGCAGTTCTTTCCGTGCGTCTGCATGGGAGTACCACAATTCTGTACGGCGCAAGCGATGTCGCCTCGGAAGCAGTAGCAATGCTGACAAGGCTGTGTCGAGTAGATCAGGTCACCGTCCTCGTAGACCTTGCCCTCGTGGTAACATTGCGGCGACGCTCCAGGCGCCATTGTCGTGGTCATGATCAAGCCAGGCGTTGGTTCAACCGTCGTTGCGAGTTCCTCGTCGTATTCTGTTTTAAATTGTATCCATTGAATAGTTTCGTCTCTTATGGTAAAGTCAACCAATCCCGTTTATTGAAAACATTGGAAACGTTACTGTATACAGGATGGGGCGTCACATTTTGCCACCTCAAATATCTTTGTTGTTTTTAAAAATACGTCAAATGTCTGAAGGACAAAGTTGAATGGTAAAATGGGGCTTATACGATACCAACAAATTTTTGTTTTTATGTAATTTGTTTTTTAGAGATATGAAGGTGACCTTCATTTTTTTTTAATGGAACGAGGTATTTTTTAATACATCAATCGATGCAGCTGGACATTCGTTATAAAAAAGTACTAACCTATGTACGTCGAAAAGTTAGTAGTTCAGGAGATATTTCAATATAAATAACTCTAAAATACCATTACTTTTGAAAACATTGATGGTCAAGCTATTGGCTTATATGATTGGCGGAAATGAGTTTTGCTATTGAAATTCGATAGTATTAAATATTAAAATAAGTTCATATGATATTGGCACTATTCAATAGTACATCTTATTGAATCAACATATATTTTTTTTCTTTCGACAGGATTCTTTTCTCAGTATACTGATCATGATAATCCTGTGAAAGATTCTTGTAGGTGCTTACCGCAATTGTACTTGACTGGACAGCACACACCGGGTTGATACACTGGCTTGCACCCAGCCACGCGCAGAGTGCACTCTTGCATCACGCAGGTGGTCCTGTTCCTGATGCAGTAGCACAGCTCGCAAGGATTCTGAGGATCGGTCGGCAATTGTGCACCGTCCGCGTAGAATCGATTCTCAACGTTGCAGCCATAGTTATCACGGAAGCCGACCGCTGTAGGACCGGAACCGGAAATCGCTGGCACAGTGGTCGTCGATGTCAACAGTTGCACCGGCACTTCTGGACAGGTGATCACGGGACAGCACTGATCGGGACGCTTCTCCACGGTGCAATCTTGGCCGATCGCTTTCGTGAACGGGCAGACCCTCAGGTAACACATCAGCATCTGATTGTGACACGTGCAGTTCAAACATGGCTCGTTCGTCACGATTCTGTCGCCCTCGTCGTAGCGCTGGAAGTTGTAGTAGCATCCGGCTGGTGCTGCGTGATCGAACGATTATTAGAAACGGGTTTTCCTACGGTTTTCATTGCGATGTCGAAATAGCACAGCATGACGATGATTAACCTCTTAGCGAACGTCAAACTAAACGCGGAGTTTTTATATAACATCACTCAATAAGTCCCCGGTCTGAAACATATATGGCAACATTGTTGCTAGACCCACGTGATTTCCGGGTAGTACTAACCTTCAAACAGTACGCGTCAAAATTTTCGTGGCATTCTGACCGTTAGTTTAGAGGTTACAGCCGTTTTAGTGACCCCAGTTTTGTAATTTTCAAGACAATGGATAGAAAGGAATTTCGTGTGTTGAATAAACACTGTTTTTTGATGGTGAAAAATACTGTTGAAGCCAAACAGTGGATTGATAAACATTATGGGGACTCTGCACCAGGGAAATCAACTATTATTGACTGGTATGCTGAATTTAAACGCGGTCGTACAGGCACCGATGATGCTGAACGCTCTGGTCGTCCAAAATCGGCAGTTGTTCCGGAAAACATAAAAAATGTCCACAAGATAGTTTTAAAAGACCGTAAACTGAGATAGCTGACTCTTGAAGGAGAGTATGTTGATGAATAAAGTGGAATTTCTAAAAAAAATTTGTTTTTCTTAGTTAGACCGGAGACTTTATGAGTGATGTGTTAATCCTGTAGATTTTAACAAGACGATGTCGAAAACCCAAGTTTTAATCTTGGGAATCCACTGGTTTAAAATTGATGCGATTTTGATCGTTTTCGACAGGCAAGGGCGCCGCCAAGCACCCGGTGGTGTCGGTTAGGTAGAGTGGCTATCTTTGAGATCATTAGATAATGTAGAGCGGCGATCATTAACTTGGACACATTTTAATATAATTTAATTCAGAAAATTTGGATAATTGGCGATGTTTCTGATTACGCCCATGCTCAGAATTGGATGAAATTTTGAAAATAGGTTCTTTTTTGACTAAAATAATGATTGTCTGATATGAATTGTTTGATATGAATAAATATTTCTAGAGTTAATAGTACATGGGATAAACAAGTGGGCAACGGTAGTAGTGTGTCGTAGCCAAGAGGTAAATAAAATGCGAAAAATCGTGTTCTGTGGTTCATTAAATTTATGTATTATTTATATAACCGATTTGAAATTGTTCTTCCTGTTCTACAATTATTTAAGCCAACGTGTAACTACATCTCTGCTTCTTTTATGTATATTTTGCACTAGCAGTCGTAGGTGCAAATAATGTTTCGCAATTAAATTGCTGATTTTACAAATGCATAAACTCTGCAGTTGTAATTAAAAACGATACACTCGACTCGGATTAAAATACAGTGCAATTTTATGTTTTTTCAAATGTCTTAATAAATTTTTACCACTAATTGGATAGATATGCGACTTGTAAAAATTCATTTGATTTAATGCAATCTAATCGCGAGTCCTGTAACAGCAAAATCATCGTTACGAAACAACGGTAATTTAAAGTTCGCGAAGCGCACGATTCTTCTACATTTTGAACAAAAGAAACGCACTAGAGGACAAGGTAATAGCATGCAGAGTATAATAGGATCCGTTAATTAGTTTCAACAAGCAAGAAAGTTAATGAGATAGGTTTTACGATTGAATAGGAGGCGAAATGGTAAGGTGTAAACACGGTTTACAATTGAAATCTTTATGGCGCGATAATCAGCTGCCGCTGACGTTGTTACTATTCATCGAAAGAATTGATTGGTTGTCTCCTGAGCGTCGTCGAGACAGCAAGTGTTGTCCGATACAATTAACATTGCGCCAATAGCGTGTATGTGAATTGACGCAGTGCAATAAAAGTTCGCATATCATCAGCATACGTACCTCCATTGTATTCCGCTATTAATGTGCTATCGTGGTCGTATAGTGGAGCTGTAACAGAAAGGAAAGTCATTTTATTATTACACCGGTCTGCGTTTATTGTTGCGCATTCTATTGTTAATGTTTACAAGTTCAATTCTCCCATCCTGTTCGACTGGTACTTTATTTACTTAAACTTCATTGTTGTATTGCATATGACTAGACACTGCGGATCTATATGCAGTTTTGTCAATCATTTTATTAAGTCGAGAATAATGTATTGATATTCTCCATATAATTTTAATGTAATGGCATAATTTGTAGCATATTTGTAATTTTCACAAATGTTCTAGTACCATTTATAAAGATATATTTTGCTCTAATATAATGGCATAATTTGTAGCATATTTATGTAATTTTCATAAATCTTCTAGTGCCACTTATAAAGATATATTTTGCTCTAATATAATAGCATAATTTGTAGCATATTTGTAAATTTCTTAAATCTTCTAGTACCATTTATAAAGATATATTTGGCTCCATTTACGGGCTGTAAATGGACTTACACCATTTTCATAATTAGGCAACTGTAAAAATCATTTAATTTCAATTATGAAAAATTAAATATCACCATTTCTTTTATTGGTCAATTTTAAATTGAACAAGGCATTTTGGCATTCTTCAAAAATAAAAAGTTTACACTAAATTGATCACAAATTATGTGATATCTCATTTCGTTTAAACAATGTACGTACACCAGTTTCAAAATAAACGGTGCAGTTAATGAAATTATTTTTATCAAAATTAATTGAGCCTGAAATTAGGGATGAAGAACGGCAGGGGAAGAAAGAGAAATGATTACAGATTGCCCCAACAAATTTTCCACAAGATTTGTCAATAGCGAAACATTTAGCACTTAACAAACCCGTCGAAATTGATAAATCAGAGTCGCTCGCGTTTCATTGTCAGCGAAACCATACCGATTGCAGCGGAACGGTGGCCGCGCGACGCGAGAGTAATCTGGGGAACTCCATTTCCCATGAAATTCGTAGGGAAACGAGTCGTGTCTCTCCGGGTACATGCAGTTTATCATAGTAATTACCGGCGGGATGCGTTTGTCCGGAGGGTGAACCGGCCTTAACAACGGAGTGAGTCAAAGCGTCATATGGCGCGAGCGTGCGTGGGCGAATTCTCGTTAACACCCTCGCCCCCAGTCGAACGAATTGTATGCCGAGTGCGCACAGAATACAGAATTCTCTCCTGGGTTCCTATGTACCATATCTATATGTATATTCCATGTTCCCTTTACCCGCAGACGACGACGACGACGACGACGACACGCGGACGCCCCGTGAAAAACGTTGCTGGAGCCCCTTTCCTTACGCAAGTCGTTTTCGCAATTTCTTTCGGATTGAAAGTGCTCCGGAGAGTTCGATTGTTCCTGAAACGCGACACACGACACCCTCCCCGCGATATCCAGCCATTCTTCCGACAAGCACAATAACGCTCCTCTCTGTTCGCCGATAGGATCCTGTCCCTACTTTCTGCCTCCTGTCCCGAGAACTTCTTTCCACGTTTTCTTAATCAACGCTGCAAACTTTTACGCGGGCGACCGAGACAACTTTATCTGACTGTGGTAACGACTTCATTATGCTGCTTTTATTACCCGAATTTGTTGAATATAACCGTGTAAATCAAAAGGTAAATTAACACATCGACAACCGCCAGATTTTATGCATTTATTCCAGAAGAAGTTAAGAATGTTGTTACACTACTTTTGATTTGACGATATCATTAAGAGAAAAACATTTAAATCCGACTTCTGCTTCTCGTAGTCTTCTAATCACCAATTAACTCTAATTCTATTACGTGGGTGTAATTCTAAACAGGTGAAGGATTAAAAGAATTTAGGAAATTGTCTATAAATCTATAATTGTATTATAATATCTATAAATTGTAAAACGCTTAACTGTTATATGTATAAGAAAACAGGTTTAATTTTATGTGCACAATGTAAAAAATATTAAACAGAACAAAAATGATCTGGGTTGAAACAGATATCTTGATTTTTGAATTTAAATTGTTTCGAGTGCAAAGGGTTAATTTACTTCAGATCTAGATAGGATACTGCCACGGAAAATAAGATTCCATGCGATTCCACTTTCTTAAAATTCGTCTACAAAACTTGAAAATTGTATAAACATCCGCATTGTAATGGTAATATTAACGGTTTGTGTTCCAAATGAGTCGCTTTTGGAGAAAGAAGCGAATAACGATGCACCCGGTGCGCACAGGATGTCCAGGGCGTACAAATTTGGGAAAGGGTATGTGGTCTTCATTCGGGAACTTTTTGCTTGGACTTTTTTCTTCGAAAACCGACCAGGAACTCCTTGAAATGCAGAAAACGTATCCGCGCACGGATACGTGCATTGCGAGGCGAAGGATTCGAATGTCCGATGTAATACGTTCATTGAATGGACAGACCCAGCAGATTTATTACAAGACAGCGAAGATGCGTAGCAAATCTTTACTTCGGCTTTACAACGTGATTTTCCAGAGTGATACGGGACTGTTTCTATTCGACAGGATGATGTTAAAGCGAATTTAAGCATGTTGTTACAACGTTTACGACGTATTAAATTATATCAATAAAAGTAGTGAATCTTCAATTAGCTTCTGTCCCGTACAATTGACTCGGAAAGTTTTTATTTTGCACGAAGGTTCTCGTCCTTGTAATTAGGCTTGAATAACTACACTAAGAAAAAAATCCTGTCGAAACAAAAAAAATATATGTTGATTCAATAAGATGTACTATTGAATAGTGCCAATATCATATGAACTTATTTTAATATTTAATACTATTGAATTTCAATAGTAAAACTCACTTCCGCCAATCATATAAGCCAATAGCTTGACCATCAATGTTTTCAAAAAAGTAAGATATGGCCTCGAACCAATTCCAGTATAAATCAATACATTCCCCAAATTTTCTTAACAACATATCTGATTGAAGGAAAAAAGAAATATTACGAATAATAATATACGGTATTGAATCAAATACTATTTTCAATCATTTCATGATAGACAATTCAAATACATCACGATTTGCTGCTAAATTTCATACTACTGAAAAGAATACATTGATATTAATCGAAGTAAAAAAATGACAATAACACGCGTGTTATTGAAGTAACTACTTTTTTTTCTCAGTATATTCTTAGTCGTACTTAATAAAGCTACACCTGACGCGACCACAAATGTTTAACTTTTTTTGATGTAATCCCGCAGATTCTGACGAGAAAATGCCAAAAATCCAAGTTTAACGTTAGGAATTCACTGATTCATGTTCATAATTTTAAGCGTTTCGGGTTCTGCATCCACACCCGCCATGAGTACGTTGGTTCTGCGTATAACTTGCTCATTTTTACCAGAAATGTATAAAATCTGCAGTCTACGTACAACTCGTACGTTTCAAACAATACTCCTCATTGGTTCCCTCGAGGTAACTAAAATTGGTGCCACCTAGTTGCAAACCGATCGATGTGGGAACGTAAAAATAAATTGGCAACAAAATTACGGCACTCCAGATCGGAATTGCGAGGTCTAGAGATCCGATTAGCTGGGCAATCGGAAGTCGTTCCGCGATTGGCAGGCGCTAGGTTGAAATGCGCGGCGCGTGCGTTTCCGCAAGGTGCTCTGCGGACATTCGTTTCCGTACGTGCGTTTCAGCGAGCCTGAGAGTTGGTGTGTTCATATATGTGCATATACATGTATATGTATACAAGATATACATATATATACATGTATATATATATATACCCTCGAATCAGCATTCCACGTCGCGGAGCACGCAGCCGGCGGCAATGGCGGTGGCGGTGGCGGTGGCGGACGATAGTTTCCAGCGAATTGAATTGTACTGGGAAGGCTTAGAGCGGGGCCCGTGAATGGAAGGGCCCATCGTGTCTCCCTTGAGGAGAGAGAGTCCCACGAAGAGAGGTCCCGGAGCCGCGTGCCTCCACGTTACATGGGCCCAGGCACGTACGTACGTGTAACTCGGCTTCTCCACCGAGACGGTTCTTGTCTTGCGCGGTGCCTGTGCTAAATTATTGCAGCGGGCCTGGCCGGGTCGGGCCGGGCTTTATCGAGGTGTCGGTGAGCCGCGCGTGATTACAATCTCGGATCACGTGAAATTTACGCGAGTCCTCGACCCACCACTTTTTTATCGCTCCGACCCGTTACCTGACGTCGCGTCGCGAGACACGCCAGCGCAACAGGTGCGAAGAAACATCATTTTTCTCCTTGCCGTTCGTTTTTGCCGGCGAACGTCCGCTCTTGCGAACACTTAAGCCGCTTTTTCTCGATCGATGAGCAAATCGGAAGGAATTGACAGGTGTAACGGTATCGTGCTCTACGACGATGCCTCGCTCCGTTGGCATGCTGCGCAGCTCAGCGAGTATCGCGCAGCATCTCTGTTGCTGCTCGATCATTGAATTCCAGCGGCAATTAATCAGCCGCTGGTAACCCAGACGCGGGCTTATCGCCGGCAACAATAAACGAGATCTCGCCTCGAGGGTAAAAATGGCCTGTGCAATTTGCATGAACGGTAATCGAGGTCAAGTCGCTGTTGCATCTCGTCGGGGAGTGATTATGTAAGTCAATGTTCTTCGATTACCGGTGCCCTTTCCTCGTCGCTCCGGCCTTCGTCGGCTCGCGTCTTTCTCTCGCTTTCAGCGGGCAACGAGAGAGGGAATGACAGAGATGGAGGAGGAAGCGAGAGGCTGGAGCCGTGAGATGCTGAGGAGGGAGAAGGAGACGGAGGAGAGCGAGAGCAAAGGCATCGCGTTATGAAATCATTCCCGGCGGCCTTGCCTCGCGAAAGTTCATTACCATCAACCGCACACGCTCCGATGAGCAGCTGGCTCCCGGCTCCCGGCTCCGCGACGCGTATCGCGTGCACGAAATTCTGCACTGCGAGTCCTCCAAGGTCGCGGTTACCCGGCGCACCGCAACCACCGTCGTGGAATCCGCGACCATGAAAAACCTTGATGGGATAATTTTGTCTCTCGCTAAGTAAGCCCGATGAAAAGGCTCATTACCACGGGGTCGCGGGGTTCCGAGGAACCCTTAACCCGCGAGAGCTACCTGCGGGTAGCCAAAGATGGATCCTCCAGAACGCGGCTTTGACGATGAGGACTTTTTTACCTTATTCGAAATTAACCCCTTGCACTACATCTATCAACCTCGTTGTCGTTCGCAATTTCTTGCAAGAAACCAGTTTAATGCGTGTGTCGATGTGCTTTTAATGGAATTTTTATCAAAATAAAACAAAATTTTTTCCGCCCGTGGTATTGGAAAAACCACAATTTTCTTGGAATTGTGCAAATTCAACGAATTCTTTCACGGTTAAGAAACGCTCGTACCACAATCTCCATAATTATTCCATATTCTGCAAAGTTTCAGCTTTCATTTAAAAAAAAAGTTCATCGCTCTATCTCATTTCTATCGAAAGTTCTTTGATTTTGACGCAGATTTCGTCGGTTTGGCCCATAGTGCGCCATACCGGAACAGCCTTACGTTGCCACGGAGCGTGCAAGAATACGGAAATCCGTAACGATATTCAAAAAAAGTTCGAAAGTTTCGAAACTGTTCGACCAAGATTCGAGTATACTTGCAAGTATTATTTACGTTTACCACAGTACTTAAAGGGTTCGAAACTATCTGGCAAAAGTTCGAGCATACTTGGGAGTACTATTTTTTTTTTTCGAAGTACAAGTAGAAAGTTCGAATTCCATCAATCAAGGTTAGAACCTGTTTGCGAGGTACTTGATCCCATCCCTACATAGCACCCTTTATTCGCTACAAAAGCCGTCTAAACAACTCGGATGAGGTACATATAACGCAGACTCATTCCGAGCGTCACTACCGAGCATTTCACGGCCAATGTCTAACCGTCTTATCGGCCATTGTCAATACAAGATGTCATTCCGAGGCGTGTTCGCGCTACCTAGGAGACAACGATTGCGCGAATGATAAACGGTTATCGTCGGGAACAGAGCGTGGAAAACTGAACTGCTCGAACGAGGATCGGCAAGTATCGCCGTTCATGGACTACCAGCAGTCAATGTCAATGTCATTGGTATCGAGGCATGTTACGTGGAGAGAAGTTGACCGACCGGTTCTGGCGTAACACGCAACCGTGTACGCGGCGCGCGTGTGTGCGTGGCCGCAACGGCTGCAACGCGACGCCACTATTTCGAGGACAATCATAAATTAATTTCTATTTTCAATCGAGTTCATTGCCGCCCGCTCTGCCGTTACGGGATACTTTCTAGCGTTGATCGATCAACCGCTGAAGTCACTGTTCAACGATCGAAACGACGACAGCTGGAAATCCTTATCGGTTGGTGAAATGGCGGAGCTTTTATAGCGCTGGTAGAATGTGGACGCTTCGTGGAAAACGAGATACGTGTAATGCATTCACATCAAACCACTCTTACATTATCCTGGAAATTGTAAACCGAAGTTATGAACACTTCACACAGATCGTTAATTGTAATTGATTATTTTTTTCATCTGTTCCATTTCTTGAAATATTTGTCGTGACACAAAACATATTTTACTTTCCATGAATAATATTTTTGTTGCAGAATTGATTTTTAAAAAATTTTAAAAGACTGTTTTCATCCGAGCCATTTTTTGATATATTTGTTGTGGAACAAAACATGTTTGATTATTATGTAGAATCTATGTTTGCAACGCGGATTTTCAGCAGGGCCCGACGCATCAATGAAACACTTTATCATACTCTTACGCATCGATCTGACCTAAGTACAGATATATCATCCTGTCATAATCAATAATGGTCTGTTCAGCTAGTTGGCTCACCGGTGTGTCACTTCATTATAACCGATAAAAACCTAGAAAAAACATTATTCACCTGTAGCCGTCGTACGATAATTAATGAAACACGCGATGCGGAGCATGATGAACCTACGACTATCTGATCGCAATTAATAGAAGATTATCAATCTACGGTTCTACATCCTGCCATGTCCAAGCGAAAGAAAAATCATCCGAGTGCTCGCTTCTCAATCACATCTCATTACAGAAATGCCTTTTAAAACGATGAAAATAGAAACACGATAGACAGCCTGGAGGTTATTGAACGTGATGAAACATGTTAACGTACCTGCGATCGATATTCTACCGTGAGAACTTGATCGTTCGTGTTCGAAACGATATCCGGACGTTAGGGCACGTCAAATCTAAAACTACTTAATTTTCTCTAATTTACAAGGATCCCAACAGTTCGTAAAAATCAAATAGGAATATAATGGATCATATTTAAATCATAGTTAAAAACAGGTAATTCTTAATAACAATCGGATCTGTGATTTTTCTAAATAAAAATTTCATTCAAACTTTATCTGTAACAATCTAAATAATCTAAATCGAAATCGTGAGAACTGAGAAATGGTTCAAACAAGAAATAAACAACATCTTGCAGTTAAGGATGTTCTGGAGGTACAATGGGAGACAAAAGTGCAAGAAATTCGAAATCCATCAATATATTGGCGATAAAAGCCATTCATGAGTATATTTTTGTTTTTGAGTGTATTTTTCTTTCGAGTTTCTAGTTGCGTTTTTTCAAGGTTTAAGGGGGAACTATACCCTACTGAAGTAACTAGAAAGGAACTCGAATCTTACTAGATTTTTGGTGGAAACATGGATTTGCGGGAATCGATTTTTTGTCTTTATTTGAGCATATTTTGGGCTGGGTGAGGACTCATTCTGTAGAGGAAGGTTAACTACAGGGTGGCCATCTCATGATGTAACAAGATTATGTTTATATCTAATAATATGAGTGCCCAAAGTAGAGAAAAAGTCTAGAAAAATAACCGCAGATTTCAATGTATTCTCCTGTCTCAAAGAGACTCTTTTGACTGATATGATGAGATGACCACCCTGTGATGAACCTTCCTCTATGAAATGAATCTTTGTGCAGCTCAAAATATGCTCGTATAAGGACAAAAAATCGATTCCCGTGATTTCATTCACATTAGCATAGATTTCCCCATGAAGACAGAGGTCCTCTCTGATGCAGAGCTAGTCTAGAGCCAATTTTAGATCAGTTCATTTAGACGAGGTGGCGCCTAATGAGGAGGACTGTCGATAAGTGCTACGAGATTGTGCAACATTTCGCTGCTGCACTGGGATCATAGCAAAACTGACACAGACGAGGTAGATATTCTAATCGGTGGCACTAATAAGAGAGCGACCTGCCCTGTATAACGGCATTCGCGACGAGCTGAATAGAATATGGAAATAGTAAGCAACTCCATCTCGTGTTCGTAAGGCAGTTGCGTGTTTATCAATTGTTTATCAATGTTACCAAAATTTTTGTTTGCACAGACGTTGATAACATTGATAAATAGTTCCTTTCCAGTTATAATCCGAGGGTATAGTTCCCCCTTAAACAGGGGGTTTGAAGTGGAATTTTATGAATTCTCCATAAGAAAACGTGTGTTGAAATGTGCAAACTTCAAGTTGCTATAATTCTTAAATGGTGCAGTGAATCGAACCCGAACTTTGGTAAATTGCATTAATTTAGTAAGAATTATATCTTGTTAAATTTTCAAAAATTTTGCTGCGTCTTTATATACCTTCAGAATATCCTTAATGAGGATAATGTTTATCGTGTATCAAAATCCGCATAATAACTGCATAATGATACACGAGCAGATTCGTTTTGCCCGTGACTGCCGTGAGTTTCGCAGCCACCTATCTTATCAGCCATTACGTTACACGCATTTACACTTTCCAGGAGACAAGGATTGCGCGAATGATAGCCGGCGCTTTGTCAGAGGATTCTCGTGCACCGGTTCAGCAGCCCGAGAACCCGAAGACGCGTTTCTCAGGGAAGGGATGCTGGGATTCCGTGGTTGCGCAACGGCTGCCAGGAATTAACACGATTATTTAAACCGTGTCACGGCGGAGTTGCACCCACGCGTTCCGTTATACCCTTCGTCGGTTGACCGCCGCTGACCTCGCCACCTCTGCAAAGTAGTCTAGAAAGCGAAGAGAAGGAGGGAAGAGAGGAAAGAACACAGAAAGAGGAACACGCGAGTTCTCTCCCGGCGCGGGTACACAACACGTCGCAACGGGTCCTTTCTGCGGCCCCCTCCCCGGCTTTACGAGCTTCCCTATCCTACCTTCGCCCATTTATCCTCGTTTACCGGCTGTTTCCTTCGTTAAACGGATTTTCCCATGCGTTCGGTAAATAGAATACGGGAAAAGCTTGTTATGATTCACTGTTCGAGCCACCTTCTATCTCGTCCCTCTGACGCTTTCAGCGACCCACCATAAAATATCGCGGTCGAACCCTTTCCGAATCGAGTGAACCGTCATTCATTGCAATTAGCCTGCGCATCTTCACGCGAAATAAAAATTGTCCAAGTCAATTGTGCAAAGCAGAAATTAAATGAAATTATATTTTCTTCCTTGAATTTTCCTCGTGTCTTTGCAGTTTCGTATCGGACCTATTCATTTTTATCGTATGTAAATGCATAAAATCCGCAGTCTAGTGAATCAGACTGCACTTATAACAAACCATATAATAATGTATATAAAAATGGTCATATAATCAATACACATCAACAATTTTATGTTTTGTCCACTACTTTGAGTAAATGTCGGCAGATGGGGGGAGGCAGCACGAATCGAGGGGAAAAGTTACCCCATACGACAAGAACAGGTGTGGGAGAGAGCCAAAGCAGGATAGAATGATCACTATTCTTTGGCCAGTAAGGGGTGGACCGGGTCCCTCAATTTTGAGTCCTGGACTGTGAGGTTTTTTTAATGGCCCGATGCATTCGAGAGTACCGTGTCGTTCCCTTCTCCGTAATGCGTAAATGCATGTTCTCCCCAACAGTCCTTAAACTTTAAATAAAGAAAAAAGAAAGGGGGAAAAGTTACCCCCTCTCTGCCAGTACCGGGACCACGACAGAGACGAAACTCGTCACGTGGCCGCGCCGCGGAAGCGTGGGGAATAACATTGTAGAAGGGGAAGGTAGAGTGAGGGACAAGTCTTGATCTGCTGTAAGTCCATAAGAAACGATCTAAGGACACTTCGATAATGTCGTCTGTTAGAGTGGTTGTGTGCGTGACGGAGGGGAGAATACGACACAGGAATTTTCCATGTTATTTCAAGGTCTCCACGGTGACAGAGAATAATATAAGGATTCGAATGTCCTGAGGTGGAAAGGAAATAATGCCAGTCCTGTGCACGCACAGGCCAATTCATTCTTCAACATTTTATACAACATGTTCGCTACGAGCGTCACACATTTGGGACGATCACGATTTTCTATTCAACGCGGATAAAATCAAAGTAACGAATTATTGAACACCGTTCTCGTTGTTTTTAATTATTAAAATCATTAAAAGAGGAAACACATTGGACCTATCTCTCAGAATTGATCCGGAAAATTTTCATTTTGTATAAAGATCCGCTGTCTAATTATACCGTATAATATTATGATATTAAAAAAGGAAATACATTGGACCTATCTCTCAGAATTGATCCAGACAATTTTCATTTTGTGTAAAGATACGCTGTCTAATTATACCGTACAATATTGTACTCGATATCGATTGCTATTCTGAATGATTTTCATATTTTTCAAAAATCCAGCAATTAATACAACGTCGCGAAAAAATTGTAGAAATTTCCAAATCGGGCTCGAACTTTTGCAATCATCTAACACTACAGGTTAGTGTAGACTATGTAGAACGGTAAAAATTAACATTGGCTCCCCAGGTGTTCGGAATAAATTAC
This sequence comes from Lasioglossum oenotherae, assembly GCA_028455765.1. Lineage (NCBI taxonomy): Eukaryota > Metazoa > Arthropoda > Insecta > Hymenoptera > Halictidae > Lasioglossum > Lasioglossum oenotherae. The sequence continues at coordinate 6,693,188 of CM052299.1, read as the reverse complement.
TCTTCCGACCTAAGGGAACAATGTCCTCCGATTTTGGCAGTTTCGAGCGTGGGTTCGAGCGGGGTTACGTAAGGGACGACAAAAAAATAAGGCGTTAGGAAAGCCAACTAATTATGCCGGAGTGTTTGCACGACCACGGCGTGCCCGTGTACCCTCGCTAATGGGACTCGGACCGCTACGTTTACTTTACCGCTCCTTTACACGTCCCGAATTTTAAGCACCGTCCGAATTTAGCGACCACGTGCTTGCCAGCCGACGACCCAACGGCGAGACGACCAACGATCCTCTACAAATTCACGGCCGACGTTAGATCAATCAATTATTACTATAACCAGGGACGATGAACATCCGCAAACACTGTCCGAGACTCTCGTAGCGAGCAAATAAACGCCACACGGTTTGCACAGCCGTTTGATGGGCGAGCAGCGCGGCCGAACAGGAATATTAACTCGATTTTAATTACGCGGGATCAGTGTACTGTAATTAATTCCTCGAAAATGAAATACTGCTATTAGAGTCGAATCTGAAACAAGAGGTTTCAGGCTTTCAAACCATCGTTTAACGATATCGATATGGCAATTTTTGACGGAGTTATGATCACGTAAAATGGGACCAATTTTTCGGGTTCGCACAAGTGATCCCTCAATTCTTTTGAGGGAAGTGTATTTTATATATTTATATTTACTAGTTGTACCATATAAGAAACAGCTGAAAAATATTGTTTGAAATAATCGTCCAAAAGACAATTCCTAAATTATCTTATCGGAAGTGACTTGTTTATTTTTAATTGAAATTGGCATTACTATTTAAAACTTAATGGAGAAATTCTTAACTGCGGGTCGTAGGTTTTTTGAAATCTAGTAAATCATCATCTCGATGATTAATTTAAACAGTACTTGTAATATTGATTTTTGTCAGTCTTCATCGCTTTTATCATTTTTAAAAATGTGATAACTACATTGCAGATGTTGTGTATTTATAACAAATTAAGGGGGAGATGTCGTTGAAACGGAAATACCGAGAATCGAGATACCGGGGCCTCGATTGGTCCCACTAACATATCCGACAGTGTCAGGAAGTGTTGGAGTGGTATCGACAAGGACCAACATGGCTCGGTTGGAGCGACACTCGAAGATAACGACACTTTGGCCGGCATTAAGGCATAAATATGGAACGTCCCGTGGGTCAGGTGCGACGACATGGACCGTAAGTGGACAACGGTGAGGTACGCGGTCAGTGACATCCCGATGGGCAGGCCACCTCTTCAGGGCTTACAGGTTTGACCAGAATTCACAGCATCACGTGGATGCAGGCAAGTACAGGAACCGCTATTCGTGCAGCTGTGTGACGGCCGGGGACGCGGATTTTTTCTCTTTCGTCAGCGATCCGTAGTCTTCCGCGAGAATTTCGAAATCTGGTTCTGCCATCCCGTGGCGAAAGAAATCGATTGTCTGACAAGTTTTTGCTCGGGCGTGCACGCCTTCCGTGTCTCGATCGGGAATTGTCGACGATTTAGAGAACGGGCGTTCAATTTACGCTCGAGACCGATCTGTTTCGCCGAATTTAGTGTTCCTCGGAGTTCACCGGTCTGACTGTCGGAGCTTATTCTACTGATTTCACGGGTTCGAGGACATTTTAAGCTTTCGTTCCTCGGTAATCGCTTAATGAAAATCTTTATTTAACGCTGGAATGCTCAGGAGAAAGTTCCACGTGCGAAATGGAGTTTTTAAAATGGTTCCTATTATTTTGTCCGACGATTTTGTCCTATTTCTTAAACAACTGATAAATATCTTTTAAAAAATCACTGTCTCTCTACATCTTTACCATGTTAAAATATATTTCAACCGAACAACAATCAAACGGTCAGGTAACTTAATAAGTCCTCTTGATCGAAATACGAAATACAAGATCTAGTGAGCTCGTCGAGCACCATCTTATTTATGAACTTGTACATGTTGGAAAGATGTCTGTACTTAAAACAATATTGCACACATTTTTCTACCCAGCTGAGGAACTTCAACTATCATAAAGTACCTCAATAAGCACAGGATGGTTCTTTATTATTTGCTGACGATGAGTGAGGAAGTAATGATGCTTGATTTAATAAGATGTTTGTACTTAAAACAATATGGCAGACATTCTTCTACCCACCTGAGAACTTGAACTATCATAAAGTACCCCAATAAGCACAGGATGGTTCTTTATTATTTGCTGACGATGAGTGAGGAAGTAACGATGCCTGATTTAATAAAAAGGTGGCAAAGCAACCGAGCCGAGTAAAATTGCGTTTCTGCGTTAAAGGAATGGACCGACTCTTCCTTTCGCACAACGGCTTCTTCCGGCTGCAGAAGTTATTCCGATCTCGTTTCACGGTCCCCCGAGTCTTCGGCAGGCACGGCCGGGGAATAATTTCGAGTAAATCGTTCCCGGGCAAGAAGCGTTTATGTTTGATGCTCGCGGGTTGCGTGCTCGAACGAAGGCTCGCGTCCGTTTTTCTCGAGGTTGTTTCAGCGCGGCGAGAACATCGCGATCCGTTCTCCGAATGCAAACCGTTTGTCGAACACGTCGAAGAGAACCGAGTCGCTCGAAAGGGAAACCTGGCGCAAGAAGAGCCTCTCGAAGACTGTTCTGCCGCGAGGGACAAGTTCGCCTAGCGAGATGTCCACGAAAAAAGAACCCGGCGAGAAACCCGAAGAATTCAACCGTGCCTCGACGTTTATCCACACCTGTTGTTCGGTGAATTAGCAGCGGCCAATTGACGTGGGGGCACCGGCACACGGTGGGGGACAAAAGAATGGCGCATCTCCGATCGGCACTCATCGACCATGCAACGTTTTTGCACGTCCACGCTTTTCGAGGTAGCCGGTCGTTCCGCGAATCATTCCGCGCCCTGTAGGCCGAACGGGATCAATTCCAAATTGGCGCCGATGGATCGCGACGGCGATGCACCCGGGTCCGGAAAGCAATTACTGGAATCGACGTCCGGTCGCGGATTTTTCGAGTTTAACCGACCACGCTCGCGTTACTCGATTTTTGAAACGTCGAGACGAGAATTTTCGCTGGTGTTCCACTTATTCATTTTTTTTGTTATCACTCCGTCAAATCCACGGTCTACTGATCAAATTTACAAGCCGGCGGTTCGCGAAGCCAGTCAAAAATAGCTGAACGTTCTATGGAACACTGACAGTTCTACAATTATTGAAAAGGAAAATTGTCTGTATTAATTGCAAGATGTAGGAGCTACACAGAGATTTGTTTCATCCTTCGTTATTTGTGAAGTACATTTTTCATTTATTTTCTTCGTATAACTTAATTGAAAACATTATCACACGACTGAAGCCAAAATAACAATCTAAACAGTAAATATCTTGTTCGATAAATGAATAACATTTTTCATACTTGTAATAAACAATCACGAGGAACTCCACTAAATTCTCACAACCTCGTATTTTCGTGCCTGAATTCACCAAGAACCGAAGAATGTGTTCCAACGGGAAAGAACCACACGATTTAACCTCATAGTTAAAATCTAATTAAGAAATTTATCTACGTAATTAATTCACAAAACATTCCTAAAACCTGTGTTTGTCTTGAATTAATTTATACGATTTATATCGTACACGTGTTTCGAATGAATTCTGTCGATTAGAATGCGTAACGAGATACTAATAACGTAATTAAAAAGGTCGGAACGGGGATAGGAGTGCCGAGTCGGTAGATTTGAACCGTTCGTCGCATATTAATTGTGTTTTACCGTTTCGCAATCGGACCTCCAGGTATCTAGAATCCGAGGATAAGCTGCTGTAGATATTCGGTTACAGGAGCCAGTTTCCGTATGCAGTGATTTACCGGTCGTTTCCCATGAACCTGACCTCGGGGATTCGTGTGACGCAATCGTGATGCAGGTGAAAGTAGCCACAGCCTTTCCGAACGATTTCCGACGCGACTCGTCGCATCGGGCTCATGCAGAGACGACTAATCGGTGTCGGTCGTCGTTCGATCGATCGAAACCGACGGGGGATCGAGGATACACGTAATCCGAAACCGGCTCGATGCAAACGGAAGAAGAGGCTTCCACGATACCTTGAAGAGCGTGGCTCGTGATGGAGAGGAGACCGCCGCTCTGGAACGACTCTAGAGCCGTCGAAGAACGAATATGGTGTGCCAGGTCCATGGGAAAGCACCTTGGGCCCCCGGGAGGATGCCAAAGGTGAACATTATGAGGTAAGACTACTATTCCGCTCGGGGAGCAGGAAGGACAAAGATAGGTTCGATGTCCTGACGGGACCTGGCTAACTCATTCGGATATCGGCCGAGTATGGCAGCCATTGTTCTAACTTCAGGCAGTGTTCGAACAATTGTGTATGTAATTTTAACACGTTCTTCGTACTTAAATGGGGAACCTTCTGTAAAATGAAATTTTTGAGCATTTTTTTTTTGCTTCAATTGACAGGATGTTTCCTCAGGAATACGATAAAAAAGTTAGAAATCAATCTATGCATTATTTTTCAAAAAAAATTCTTGAAACACAGGCCGTTTACATAAGGATCTCCCCTTAAAGATAGTCAAATTACGTTGCATTTAACAGAACACAGAAATCAACGCTACACCTTCTGTATTTTGAGATTAGGTCTACGATCTTGTATAATTTTTCTAGTGTCATACATGGTATTTGAACTTTTCTGCATACTCTAACTAATCAGGGAGTAATATTTGAATATTGTTGGGTACGTTTCGCAGAATTGTAATCGTTGTCTTGTGTTTGTTGGCATATTTTCTATCAACCACTTGGAGACTTCAATGCCTGGATAAACGACATCGTTTCTAGTTATGGGAAACTATGACAAAAAGATGTTTTCTCTCGTGCTTATTGACTAAAGAAAGTCAATTAATTTGTTCTTTATAACCATTTATCTGTATGCATTTTTAATTCTTTTAGTCGTGTATGTACTTCAATATTTTTCTAAGTAATTCAATGGCAATATCGACAGGTCAGAACAACAATTTTGAACATTAACAAAGTCAAAAGAATTTAATGTGTATATAGATTTAAAATATCAGATGATTGCATATGTTCGTGCCCGATTTAAAAATAAAATTTAATTGTTAAATTTTAAAGAATACAGCTTTATTAATCAATTATATATAATTATAGATGTTTACCGATTATATTATATAATTTTCTGTTTTACACTCCGTCGTGCAGTACAATTTGTGGCATCTGTGAAAATCGGGCACGAACTTATGCAATTATCTAATAGTTAATAAAACAAGAGTTTTGAAATGAGCGTCCATAAGATAGTAGGAACACGGATTCCTGCGAGAGCAGATTTTTGCGTGCGACTGTCTCGGTCCCAGAAAGCCATAGCTCAGATTAGGAATCGAAATCTGCCGAAGGGCAGGCATTGTGATGCCGGCTGGCTCGTAGAATGGTTCCTTTTTCCTCAGAGAAACGTACACAGAGAATGGGACGTATATCCGAGAGGAACGTTCTTCCTCGTGGAGACTACTCTTTCATGCAATCTCACGTACACCTGTTTGCTGCCAAATGAGTTACGTTTCAACGTGTCGGGCGTGTCAGACCGTTCGGAGGAAGATAAAACTATCGCGGTTTGGAAACAGGTTCCTATCTGAGAAAAGTAACATCGACGAATTCGCCGTAGGGACTCACCAGAATTAGTTTGCGATGCCAGCAGAACAGTCAGACAGAGTATAATCCCGGGTCGATAGGGCCCGGCGCTCAAGGCCGACATGTCGGCACACTTCTTCCGTTTCCTGAAACCAGAAAAATCTGCCGTTAGCTAATTTCACTTAACTGTATCGTTCGAAGTACGAGACTGAACAAAGTCGGTGACCGCTCTATTCTCGATAGCGAAAACCACCGCTAAAAATAATGTCTCCGCAGGACAAACGTTCACAGCAGAACGAGTTTCGGACGACCAGATTTGGACAAATACATTCGTCAGACACTATTCTTAGTTCTTCGTCGCTGGAAATGGCATCAGTTTCAAATGGTAAGTTCGACGTCCTGTGAACGCGACGCTGTTAACCAAAGTAATTTCAATTAAATGTTAACGATGCGGAATAACATTTGTTGCGTTCTCTTATGTCAAAAATAAAGCATTTCAATTCTTAAACGATGCGTTCTTAAAAAGTTTCTTAGACAGTTTCCTTTTTAGTTTCAATAATTACTCTTCAATGTGTGCGATCTTTCTTATGTCTCAAATTGAAAAATATACTCATTACTAGACTGCGGATCTTTATGCAAAATAAAAAATGTTTGCATTGATTGCAAGACACAGCAGTCAAATATAACAATTTCATTCTTCTTTTAATTATCTTATTAAGGTAAAACTAATACACTGATGACCTTAAATATTTTTAATACTGTTTTAAATTGTACGTACTCATGTTTGTCATAAATGCATAAAATCCAATATAGAAATATTTTGCAACGTTGGTGGGTAGCAGTTTTTTTTAACTTGAACACATCGTAACAATATATTTCTCGATTTTTTATAATCATTTTTGATAGTCAATTTCTTCATAAATGCATAGAGATCCGCAGTCTGCGCATTAAAAATGCATAAAATCCGCAGTCTTGAAATATCGGTTGTGCTGCGAAACAAAATGAAGAATCTGAGGACAAGGAAAATCTCAGTTGAATGAACGAGTGATCGGAATACAATTCCGAACGGTAGCTGGGGAGGATATTGGTCATCGCTCGCGATCGCGTTTTCTATTATTACCGTCGCGTCTGTGAACCTGCAAAGTGTAACAAGCCATTGTGCGCCCTCCGCTGAATATTAAGGCAACGTTTATCCTGTCACGTGGCATTCTAGTGTAACAGTCCTGCTGACAGTTGGACGTGCGGTAACTGCGATTTGGCCGCGAGCCAGTCGCATACCTTCGCACTTTGACCGGCGAATTCTCGTGATATTTCTTCGGGGTATGCAGGTCGTCGTGACTGGCGAGCGAGCACGTGTAATTCGGCGTGAAGTGAAATGTGAAAGTGTTGAAACCCTCTTACCCCATACCGGAACCAATCTTCTTTTGAAATTATTGTTATTCGCCATATTTCCACAATTTCTAACCAGGTTTAGAAATTCATCTGTATTATAATATATCCGATTTTCATTAACTCTCATCCCTCCCTCATTTCGCGAAGTGTTAAAACAGTAAACAGTTATTTTTCGATGTATTTTTTATTCAAATTGATGAATTCACTTCCCTTGCCTTACAATATCGTGTCTGACTCGTTATGAATGTTCTGAACAGATTCTGATAAAAATATACAGTGACTTCCATTAATATTCGGACACTCTAAAAAAGACGATAACTTTTTTAATATTGTACTATACGATTTGAACTTCCTTCGGAAGCTAAAGCGATTAGTTTACTACAGGATGTGAAAAGAAATTTTCTCAAAAATTGCATTTGATCGGAATTGTAAGTAAAATACTAAAAGTTGCATTTTACAACTTTTTTATGCGGGCCTATATTGAAATTTTAAAAAATATGTTTTGTAGATCTGTGCCAATTAAATACACGGTGAAAGTTTCATAGAAATCTCGGTTGATGCGGGGAAAAACGACGGGCATTGAAAGATGTTAGAATCCTTAGAATTACTGGAGTTGGAGATCGAAAATCGTGAAAAACTGCAATTTTTACCATCTTTAAATGTTTGTAGATCATTACAACGTGTTTACGTGTTTCCTAAATTTTCCATATAAGCCCACATAAAAAAGTTAGAAAACACGACTTTTAGTAATTTCTCTGCAATTCCGACAACTTGCAGTTTTTTTCAAAAATTTTTGTCACGTTGTGTAGCAAACCAATTCTAAAAATCTAACATCTCCAAAAATTTCAAATCGTATATTCCAATATTTAAAAAATTATGGTCTTTTTAAGAGTGTCCGAATATTAGTGGGAGTCACTGTATGTTAATAATTTCCCTTAAACCGAAATAAAATTCTATTTTCGTTTTGTTAATATACAGCTATTGGAGAACGTATAGGCATACAATTTATATCGACATTCTCCTTTTTTAGGAATTTACGATCTACAAAAAAAGTTCTAATAACTGAAACCGTAAGATAAATCATAGGGCAAGGGGTTAAACATTTACATCCTACGTTTTTCGGTTAGGTGTTTCGCGTAGTATTCGGGCAGTTTATGACTGTAAATTATGAAACGGTTGGAATATATCTTGAAGGAGGTAAGTTGCGTTAAAGAATTCATAGTTAAAAACTGTAATGTCTCCTGGAGGTTAGGTGGAGGTGTGCTCACATTCAGCGCGGCAGTATATCACAGTGGCTGCACGATAAAAAGACAGTGTCAGAAGTTTCTTATCGGCTTCCACGGTCCATTACAGACCCGAAAAGTTTCCCAGAGTCGGTGCATAGTGTGCCGAGCGTGTAATGGATAAGCTGGTCGAATCGGCAGTCAGGAATTCGTGAAAGGTTGAATCGAAGGAAGGAGGAACCCCGGGCTGGGGAAACGAATTACGTATGTTAGAAACGAAGCTTCATAGATCTATCTCGGGGAGGGGAGGAAGGTCGGCGGGGTTCCGGAGGAGCAAAAAGAGGAATCGACAGGAAGAGAAGGTGGACTTTGGTGAAGCCGGCGGCATACCAGTCGCGACAGCGGCTTAATACAAAGGGCCACCGAGATAAAAGAGCGTGGGCAGTTTCTCTTCTACCCGTCGACTTCATCTCTCCCCGTGCGTCGTCCGGTGCTTCCTTCCCAGCTGCGTCTCATTGTGATCGAGTGGAAGGAACGCGGCTCGTGACACCTAAGTCGTTCTCTTGCGTAAGTGTGTGTATACGTGTGCGTGCACGTGTGTAGGACCAGAGAAGATATCCCTTCGTTCAGGGATCGAAGCCTGTTGTAAACGCCACTTTGCAGATACGCGATCGGTAATGGATTCGCGGCCGGATGAGTTTCCTCCAGTGTTTTCGCTCGCGGCGGGAATCGAGGGATAGAATCTCGCGGGCCCTCGAACCCGGCGAAAATCTACGTGTCATTGCGTATTCAGGATACGGCCCATTGAACCGAGGAATTCGGTGAATGGGTATGAACGCGCATTGACAAGTACGCACGCCTCGGCTCGGCTCGGCTCGACCCGGCCCGACTCGCTCAAGTATTCGCTGCCGAGAGGAACGTAGCCGCCACTCGACGAACAGCGGAGGCGGCAGAATTCGCGGGATATGAAGGTCAGCCTTCTGGAATTCGCTACTCGAGCTCTCGCCTCCTTCTTGCTACACTCCTGGACAAAATGATAGTGCTAGCTTCAACTTCGCGGAAACTACCCCTGACAACAAATATTCCATCACAGTCTATTAATGTTATATTCAATGTGGGAAATGGTTCCAAGGGTGTGATCAACCCCTCGTGTTTAAAACATATTTCTCCGCGTGGCAAAAATTATTCGATCACGGTCTATCATTTTCATTCAATTTAGAAATTTTTCGACCGTCATCTTCATCGTTAGAAATAATTGTTAAAATGTATCCCAATACTTTTAGAAATTCCAATTGCTCATAGTTAATTATTTTATATTTTCTAGGCAATTTTTCTTCTACTTGCCCAGCGACTCCTTCACTATGGAAAATACGAATGTATCACGTTTCGAAATTTCTAGATAGTTTTCGAGGAACTAATAGACACATTTTGTAAGGGGATAATTAATAGAAGTGTCATAATGTTGGCCAGGAGTGTACCTTGTCGATCGAGAATGCTTTTGCTTTCAAGCTCGAAGATTACCGGCACCGAGCGATCGGAAATGCTTGCAGGAAGGAGGCTGCAAATCTTCCTTGCATCGCTCGAATATTTGTGCCTCGAATACCTGGTCGCGATTTTTTGAAGTTCTTCACTTCGCGAGAGGCCTCGGTGTACTCGACGGGAACAGATTCTACGGAAGTTTGGTGCGAATCTTAATTATTTAGAGTATTCATGACTTCGAGGTGTGGCTCGGCTTCTCGAATTCCTAGTCGAGATTTTTTCAAGTTCTTCAGCTTCGTGATGGTTCCGTGTCTACGGAGTAAATTGTTAGGAAGTTCCGTGGAAATCTTACTTATCTGTACAGTTCGTTGGAGAAGCTATATTTTCTATATTCTATATTTTTTCTAAATTCTAATTATTGTTCTTATATTTTCTAATTTTACCACGTTTTTATTAGCTCGCTTTCTTGTCTGTCTGTCTGTTTGTCTCTGTTTGTTCTGTACAAATTTAAAATTTAAGTGGGGCATTTGTTTTCCAAGTTGGTTTCTAGAGCTGTCCATAATCATCCCACAATTTCTCAATCTCTTTTTTCCAACATCTATTCAAATAGTATATGTATCAATACATGAAACTTTGTATTCAAATATATTATCGTATAATAGCAACATCTAATCAAAATAAAACAATAAAATCAAGATGCTTGTATTCTTGAATTAACATTTTGTTGGAGATAAGTAAGTGTCCGATGATTTATGGACGGGAGTGTATAAGCATGTAATAAATAAATGTTCCAGTTCGCAATAATGTGAGCCAGCAATCAATGTCCCAAGAAGCGAGAATGTTCCAGAACAAAATGGCAGATGATGGGCCATCTACGGGGCAACATTTCGATTTGGTGGATGACAGGGTTGGCAATCGGGCCACGGTATCGGCACGTGAAATCGGTAGTATTAGGTTGCGGCAGAGCCGTATCGAGAGCGCAAGTGAAATTAGTCGCGGTTCGACGAGCCGCGGCCACAACCGGGTCCTGCAACGAACGAAAGTAACGCGACTCGCGACGAATCAGGGTAAATCGAGGCACGGTGGATGCCCGGCGCAGGATCCCGAAGAAAGGGAAACACGGCCGGCATGACAGGGGGGGACCAGAAAGGAACGGGTTGAAGCGTGACCGATACCCGTTCGCCTCCGCTAAAAACGACGCTCGCATTCTCATTCACAACGCGTAGTACAGGCGTGTCGTTTTCTGGCTTGTCGTAACGCCGTCCGAGCCGGTGTTAACGAACACGCTCGCGCGCGCTTGAGAATGCGATAATAGTACTGGAATCCGTTCGGTCCCGAGGGACACCGACAACAGGCGACACCGCCGCACAGTGTCCCGAATGGCCATTTTAGATGGAAAAAAAATCATGTCAGAAAATAGATATAACTTTCCTATATTCTTCTTTGGGAATGTTTACTGAGTCTAATTATACTCATAATAATCTAGGTGCACGGTAGTGCACCAGCCAAGTTCTCGCATTACCTCCTTTTACACGAAACAACTTAGCCGTTTTTTAGAGGCTTATAACTCGGCACTGGAGGCAGATGGAGAGATGTAATTTTGCACACTTGTTAAATGTGCTATCATGTCTCAATATTGACAAAACATTAATCTTCCAACATTAGTAGGTTCCGAGATATAAGATCTCAAAAATCGCTAAATTTGTCACTGACTGACTGACAGATCATCAAAACCTTTTCAGTACTTCCCATCGACCTACAAGCTTGTAATTTGGTACATAGCACCATAACAAACACTTGAAGGAATAATTATCAAAGTTTGACATTTTCCACCTCAAAGGGGTTGTATTGAAAAAAAAAAACATTACGAAATAGGCACGTAGGAGAGAACATAGCAGCATAACATACATAAGTATACGTTTTATTAGCTTTGAAGTCGCAACAAATATTGATGAAAAAAACAATCGCTCTAATACATTGAATTTGGATTTTGTCTTGCAGATTAGCAAAGGATTTTCTTCGTACGTTCATAATCGTTACAAAGAAAATTGTATGAGAGCAATCAATAAAAATCTTTAAGCTTCCATGCGCGATATTTTATATTAACATAAGTCAATTTACGTTAATGTTCACCAAGTTGCGTATGAAAGTTTTAAACGATGGAAGTATTGGTATTTTTAAAATTCACTTAATCGGTGTACTGCTTCGAATTGCACTTGCTCACTTCTATCATAAACGCATCGAGTAATAATAATATAAAGTCCAAGCGTTTTTCATACGAACGTCGTTAAATTAATGAATGCATTTAAACGTTTCCGAGCTACGTTTCCTCTCCATTAATTTTCTCCATCAGTAACAAACTGCTTCCTTCATTAAGATTGTCACAAATAATCGGAAGAAACGAGCGCAATATACATAACATCGAAACGAAGTAATTTCTGCCAGGAAAACAAATTCTTACCGATTTAATAAACGCGCCAGGAAAATTGTACGATTGCTTTAATTACGTCAAGATAACACGTGAAAGGTAATACACATACAGCTAACCGATCGTAAGTATCACGATTATTAATATTTGTAACGGCACAGGAGTTAAGATAGTATCGGAACACATCGAAATGAAAAACCGTGTTTATCGTTCATTATCCGTGTCCGTAAATCTTCACAGCTCGGATCATTTCTCGCGATGTATCTTCGCTAATGTAACACGGTGACGCTACCGACACTGCTGGACATTAAAACCTTTTATGATAAATCAATATTGATACGAATCAGAAACCCGAGAGACCGGCATTTGCATAAGGTAAATGGCTCGCGGAGCTGACGCCCGTTTACAGCCGCTGTTCTGAATTGATATCTGCACATTATAGACACCCATTTATCGGTGTGGAACACTAACGAAAACAGGTGTAATTTCATTAATACGAGCGTTGGAACATTTTTAAGCTGTAAATAAAATTTACATGTTTCTCGAACCGTCTTTGCGTTTCTTTAATAACCTGCTGTATTATTCATCTATGAACTGATTTTTCCAAATTCAAATAAGATGTATAGAACCTCGCTATAAAACAGCTGATCAAATTATCAGAACCCCACTTGCATAATCTACACTGAATTCTTATTGTTTCTTAAGACTCTAATAAGGTGAAGTAGGGTAATTGGTTATTTTTATTACAATATGAACGATATTTCTCTAGCTTGTATTTATTAATGTAGTATGAGTTAGTATGAACTATTTTCTGATTACTTCAAATAGTTGGCAGTCGTTTGCAACAAAATTGAGAAATAATTTCGAGTGTAAAGAGTTAGCCGAGCAGTTTCTATTTGCAACGATTAGAGTGATGTGATACCGTAGGATGTTCGAGGATGTGATAATAAACGCGATCAGCACCACGAGCAAGCGCTCGATAAACAGCGCGACGAAGGGCGTTATGATTCTCATTATACCGAGTCTCGTGTGAACGTCAGCGATCGGCTAACAAGCCGATTACTATTGCGAAATGTATAATAGCTGGTCGGCCGGGGCGTTATCGTTTGGATCGGCGAGGGTTTCCCGGGACTACCGGTGCATCGTCCAGGTAAATTGGATTTTAACCGCGGAATTTATTAGCCGATCGGATAAGAGGACAGTTAGAAACCGCAGTTCGAGACAACAGTCCGATAACGATCGTCGAACCTCTCCCATCGGGGATAACAGCTGTTCGCGCGATAATTGCGGCCGCATAGAGAGAGAGGAGTTTGGCTGAAGAGTAGTGGAAGGTGCATACACACAGGTAGGTGCACCCACAGGTCCGGTGAAATGGGGTGCCGGTGCCGGAGGTTCCGTTAGAGCCCGGAGGCTGCGTTCGTTCACCATTACCGTGGAACGCGGAATATGATTACCTTCACCTGGGAACAGACTGAGCCCGGTATCCCCTCCGGTGTAGGAGAAGAGACCGTGGGCGAAGCTTCCATGTGGATCCGGTGTCCCGATTCGTTGTCGATGCTACGACGATGTTCCACGATTATCTCGAGGAGACCTCGCGGGGAGTGGGACCTCAAGGGGGGAAACGGTCCCCTGTGTCAGCGGGCCGTGAGATCGGGACCGTTGCCGGCTCCGATTCTACGTATTATCACGTTTTTAACTATCGGAGGCGCAAGATCCATTGATATCTTGCACAGATCACTTTAACAATCTAAGAATGAAATGTTGCCGACGACTTCGGAGCCGATTGTGCGGCCGTTTTAACGTAAGAAAAATTTCAGGAATTACATTGGATTTTTTGGACCACGTAAACAGGAGGATATCGTTTCGATAGTTATTTTCAATGAGCCCAACTCTGTACCTTCTGTGAAATTAGAATTAAAAAGTTTATGGCGAAAAGTAACTCGTATCTTCAAACAATTCCACTCAAATAAATGTAATGGATCAGTTGGACTTTTAATTGGTAGTTAACTGAGAGAATGTGTTTCAGATGAGTAGAACTCATAGATTCTTAATCTCAATCCGGAGAGTAGCTGAAGAGAGTGGGACCTTAAGGGGGAAACGGTCCCCCGTGTCAGCGGGCCGTGAGATCGGGACCGTAACCGGCACCGATTCTACGTTAACGACAAACGAGCCAATACCGACGGGGGCCACAGGGCCCATTTACGCGTGCAGCTAATTCGATTTCGCGTTGCGTGTTATGCAAATCGATGATCCGAAGCGACGACTTGCTCGGCGCGGTTGCGTGCACCTAGCCAACACCAGCGTCGTCATCGTCTTCTTCTTCTTCTTCTTCTTCTTCTTCGTGGACGATGGCCACGGAACTGGTCGGGAAATGTTGCGCGATAAAACCACCTCGATCGTTCGTATCTACTAATTGGAACACCGACAATAATTCAACCAGCCAATCCCGAAGGGTTATACTCTTTATCGCTTCCCGTCCGCGTTTTATGCTAATCGAAGATTCCGCCGCGCTTCGCCCTCACTCCGCCCCGGATGAGCGTTTTTCAAGGACTCTCTTTATCGCCGTAGCCATTTCTAGTTTTTACTCGCGAAGGTGTAAACCGCGTCTTCTGGACGTCGCGCTCCCAACGTTTCTGAAGAGCTGCGGTTAGGCTCGAAGACACTCTGGCGAATAGATTGAGGATTTTAAGCGTTCCCGAGGAAAATGAGCAATTTATACTATCAATAAATTAACGCAAAACCCTCAATTATTGTAGACGTTGAAACTAACTACTGCAAACAATTTTTCTTTTGCGAGATCCGCATTCTGCCGATGAGTATAGTGGAACTAGCTTATCTTCTGATCCACTGCTTACCGATCAGAAACCTGAGCTAGTTCTAATACATATATTAGGGTAACACAAGTACACTGCCGTACATAAATCACCGGACACTTACCTATCTTCAACAAAATGGTAATTAAAGAATACAAGCTTCAAGATTGATTTTATTGTTTCATTTTGATCAGACGTAGCTGTTACACGATAATATTTGAATGCGAAGTTAAATATATCCATATTCTCTTTGAACAAATGTTAAAAAAAAGAGATTGAGAAATTGTGGGATGATCGTGGACAGCTCTAGAAATCAAATTGGAATTTAAATTTCTCTACATTAGAAGAAATTAGTGAGTACCATTTTTATTTGATAATATAGGTCCTGTAATAACGAAACATCGTCTGCATCCAAAATTTGACTTATGGACGGGAGTGTATGTGCTTTGGCCCCTGATGAAGCCAGCTACTGCTTGAAAAACGTAGCTCCACACCCGAAAGCGTGGAAACATGCCAGACCATGAAAGTTTGAAGCCTCCGGTACTTCGTGTAAACCGTTTAACAGCGGTGTTGTGCCGTTGACAGGACTCGCGGCGGTCATTTCCGACTTGGTAATGCCCCCGAACGTACCCGGTATCGTTCCCGATCGTCCAATCACTAACGGACCCATCCGCCTCACCTAAAAGGCAGAGAGCGGACCCGTCGACGCGCGATGCTTCATCTTACCCCGGTGCGGTGGACAAGGCGAGATTCTGCCGGCCGAGCACTCGATAATTGACAACCCGGACTATCTTAAATCCTACACACCGAAGCGAGCCTGGATGGCCAGCTTCGGCTGATGCCCATAATGCGTCCTTGGGAACCTGCTCGGATCGGGCAGCTCGCTTCCTACATTAGCCCGCGAAGAGAGCCCCGCGAATAATTATTCACTCCGATCGCATCGTAATTGCTTCCAAAAGTGTCTTCGGATAAGATCATCGATGGGATCTTTATTCAGAAGCGTCGTTAGTTTAAGAGGAGCCGTTTTGTACTTAACGGTGCGATCATTATGAGACGGAAGCCGCGTTGTGAACACCGGCCGAGCAGCCCGTTCGGAATTCTAATAGTTTGATCCTTGGCTGAGGATTATGACGAAGATCCATCAGACCGTTCGGGAAGATGAAACCTTTATCAAGAAGTTTGGAACGAAGATCGGCGAAACTCATCTTTCTTTATCCGAGGGGAAGGCTATGCAGCAGTTAGGCCATTTTATGCTTCTTGTTCGAATAGCAGTTCCGTTGCTGATTCACCGTTTGCGGTGCAGGTGGTCTGTTTTTAACAAATTCGAATCATTACCTCCATCATACCGAGCCACTTCGAATCGTTACCTCCATCTTGAGGTAATAGATTCAATAAACTGTAATGAAAATTGATGCCTAAGAATTTGAAAGGATTGCCCGCTTGCTAATGTTAAAATACAGTAAATTATTCGGAAGAAGTACCGTTTTCACGATCGTCAACCTAAACGATCGCGCAAGTGCTTAAGTTGCTTCTCGGAGCCATCTTCTTCGTTAAAAGCGAAGATAAAGAACTTTAACCTTTCCGATAGGAAAATCATTTAGTGCCAGGAGTCGGAGGCTCGAAAAATTCGCGACAAGCTCGTGCACGTGACAGAAGAATCCTCGTCGAGGCGAGTCGAATGTAGGATCGTGATCCGCACGTTTCAGTTTATGGGCGGCAACGGGTTCAAAGGTCACGGGATCAGCGCGAAGGTGGACACTCGCAGGAGGTGAGGCTGGTAAATGACGTTATGCAAATTGCCGTGCAAACTGCGATGTCCCGTGACCCTGCTACCATTAGCCTCCCCCAGTAGCCGATACCTTCCCAGCCTTGTCCTGGGAATTGCGTTATTATTTACTGGAATTAGCATTATGATGTTTCCTCTTGTCAGTCGTCCACGCTCTGAATCTCCGTTGTCCCGAGAAGGAGTTTGGCCCATGGAGAAAAGCACTTGTCTCATCCTCGAACGAGGACTTCCGCATGCCGGGTGCTGAACAGTTCAGGACTAGTCCCCGCGGCCACACGACAGGTTGACGGCCAGCGGCTCGTTACGCGATCATCAGCGAGTAATCTCCGCGCGAAAGGAGCCGTTCGCCTCGCGAACCGTGTTTCATCTGTTTCGCGGGGTTCCGAGGCTCTGAGAACCTTCTCCGGTTGTGGAAATTAGCTGCTACCATCGCCTACTACCAGCCAGCTGAAAGAAGATCCTTGTGCTCGGCGAGGAACGCTCGATCCTTCGAACGTTCGAGAGATCTTTCAGATGTACCGGTCGAATATTAACCGGATTTTCTATTGTACAACCGCATAGTTGTTCCTATCCAGCAGGACCGAGTGCCGTTTCGAGTAGACGTGTCTGACACTCTGTCTGCATCGCCTATTCTACTTAAACCTTTCTCGACAGCGGGAACGACGAATATGCAAATAGGACTGACTTGCATTGGATAATCTATTATCATCACTGGACTGCGGATATTTATGCAGAATAAAAATTGTCTCCATTCATTGTGAGAAATAAGAAACGATGTTTCTTATTTTATTTTTATTTATATTATTTATTCTGATTCCTTAATCATTTCAATAAATTGCAGATAATAATGTCCTTGAATTCTTTTGAGCTTACTGTTTCAAATCATTGTCGTTCAAATATTGAATTTTTAGATATTCATGTGGGGATACTTTTCCGTGTTTGGAAATGAATTGTCACTGCGATATATTAGTCCAGTCGTCAGGTCGAAAAAAGGGCGTCTACCTGGAAAGTATTCCGAACTTAATGAAATTTTGGCACGTCACTTGGAGGTACTCTGGGAAGTCGTATCTGAGTTTTCGACCTCGAGAACCCTGTGCTAACTTGGGGAGGGGGAAAAAGCCACGATTTTGTTACCTGTTTTTGGTATTTCGTCTATAACTCAGATACTATGTATCCTACGAGCTTTTTCTTTTCATTTCTCGGAAAGAACATTAAATTTCCTTGAAATTTCACTGTTCCAACGTATTTTTCGACCAGGGGTCTCCAGGGGTGAGAGGATGCAGCACGATTCGTCACAGTCAGAATCATTTCGAATAGACGCAATTCCCTTGGGTAGGCTACGTCAAGATTGGGAGGAAATGGTGCGTGCCATAGGCCGGTTAATCTAGTACGCCGCGATTATTCAAGAAAGTAGAGTCAGTTCGTGGGACGTCGCTTGTAATCGTGCAGGGATAGGTGATTATCGTCGGGGAACGAGATTGAGCAATTTATCTGGTTTGGAGCGTCAAGAAAGATGCGAGCTGGATGGGGGAGGAAACCCTTAATCGAGTCGATAACGTTCTATCGGCCGGCCGACGTGGTTTATGGGAACGTATTAGCCAATGACGGAGTGAAACGCGTGAAATTCATACGCGGCGTCTTCGGAAATCCCGTGAAACCGATGCAGCGGTGTTTCTGGGGGGAGAAAGAGAGAGAGAGAGAAGGGGAGGAAGGGAGAGAGAAAAAAAGAAGGGAAAAGAAGGAACGAGAAAACCGGTCGATCGGTTCGGTCGGGGCGAATTCCAGGGAATCACCGAGTGAAACGCGATTTGCCGGTGCGAGCCGACCAAATATGGCGGAGAGGGTAGCTCTGTTCGGCTCCTCGGCTCCTCGGCCTGGTGGATTCAGGTGAAGACGAGGAGTCGGGAGGTTTATCCTCGACCCCACGTAATTCTAGCTCAGGTAGATCTATAAATAGAGGGCCGTGTACATGATGCCGACCTGTTGCACGAGCACCCTCGTGTGAACGCCGAGGCCCTGAGTAATCGAACCCCGTTGTTCCCGACGAGTATCTTCTGCGAGCCGCGCGGTGCCGCCGCCTCACGTTCCATCGTTTCATCGTGCCCAAAAGCATTCGCCGACTCTTCGAGAGGTCATTAGGCGTAATGAATACCCGATAGCCCCTTAACCCGCAATATAATCACCACAAGCAGTTCTAAACACGGCCGGAGCGCGCTCGAATCGCCTTGCCTCGCCTCGCTTGCCTCGCCGTGCTAATGACTCCGACGGCAATATCCGACGTATCCGCGCGGCTCAGAGTTACGCCGACTATTCCCGATGTTATTGCCGCGTTACCGATTTTTCTCGATCTTTCTTGCTACACCGCGGAATAACCCCGCCTAAGCCCTCGCTACACTAACTCCGATGTCTGCGCCCTAGGGGGACCTAAGGATTTCACTGATCGGATCACTTTAACCACTCCGTGCGTTATTTCTGTATTTTCTAAAACTATATTGATCAGATCTACACATATAATATTGTAATTATTAAATCTGTGATCCATGGCTGAAGATTTTTCGGTGGAGCCATCAATCTGAGTTTCAATTGTGAATCAACAAGTCGTCCCCAGTAATATCGTCTAATAAATTTACCTGGACATTTAAATTCATTGTACATTTATTAGGTTGGCAACTAAGTTCGCGACCACCACATTAAATTAATCGCTAAATGATATACAGTTAAAAAAGAATGGTCACTGAATGAGGTTAGAATGATACAACAAAAGAATTACGAAGCAAAATGTCGCGAATTTAGTTAACACAACCTAATATATACGTACATGAGAAAGATTAAATCAATGTAAGGATGTCAGTATCCTATTTCTAAGTTATTGAAGCGATTGAAGAAAGAAACACATTTCTATCTCCTGTATCATAGACCAAAGCATACAACCATCTTGCATAAAGATCCGCAGTCGGCTTATTAGCCGGTCCAGTGAAGTTCAGTCAACCAGAAACAAGTTTTTGTTTAGGTAGAGTTAAATTTCCGCCGTGGGGTTACGCTCAGCGTCTATCCATCTTCTTAAGAGACAAGCCTAGTTAGCTGGAACGACGTTGAAAAATTCCAAAGTATCGAAATGGCGGCGCGACGAATCGCTCCGGGGGCCGAGGTATTATCATATTCATGACGAGAGAAAGAGAAAGAGAGAGAAAGCTCCGGTCGTTATTAATAACGTTACGTGGCACGTAAGCGGTACAAAAGGCCGAACTCGTTGACCACACGGCAATGACACATTACGTCAAGTATGCGAATCAGGTAGGGCCCAATTCACGGGCGAGGTTAATCGTTTCCCCCGTAATGACTGCCATCATCCGATTTTTCTGATGGGGTACCGTTCGGGCCGCGCCGAGGCGAAGGTAGACCGAAGGAGTCCATCAGGGTATTCAAAGTCCCCCCCATTTATCTTGCCCATCCTTCGAGTGGTGCGTCGCCGATTGAAACGTCCCCTCTGTGTCGATCGATCGTTCGATCGCTCAGCAGCACGTAATAACGAGTATTACCGCAAGATGCGGCGATTCCCCTGGTATTATAATATCTCGCTGGAAGATCGCATCGGGGCCGGGTGCCCAACAGCCTCGAGATGAGAGAGATACTCATCCCTTTTCCCCCTTCGTGTACCACCTCTACTCTCCCCCCCCCCTTTAGGGCCCACTCCGTTGCTCGCGTTCCCCGTGGTAAACGTTTTTTCCCCCGACGCGGGTACATGCGTGCAAAAATTGTTCCGCGTAATGCCACTACCATTAGAGAGCGCTGCTCCGGCGCATCCATTACGGTAATTATTAAATTCGAGCGATTTGCTCGTGGCACGATCGGATTTTTCAAAGAGCCCGAGAGCTCGTTTCACGGTCCGCGAGGAATTCGCTCGGTTTCGGTTTCTTTCGGCGCGAGAGGGAAATTTCAGCTTATGCGGTCGGGATTCCGTCGGTTTCGATTTTTGCGGTCGGCGGGGACGCGATTTTTAATACCAGCGTCGGCGGTCTGGCAGACTGCGGATTTTTATGAAGAATAAAAACGTTTTCATTGATTGCAGAACACAGGAGCCAAATAGAAATCGTATTCTTCTTTTAATGATCCTATTAACCCTTTGCAGTCGGAGCTATTTGAACTTGATAATTAAACATTCGCGAATATCTCAAAATTTGAAGACAGCTGTGGAAAATATCAGACACGAATTAATTGGAATTACCAGATACAACTTAATTGAAAGTCTATATATCATTCGGCTCATCTTAACAACAAATTTCCATACAAACTCATTCAGCAATATTTTGCTTGAATGCGCACTATTGCAAGAAACATACGTCGGATCAGAGACGTCATCATACATCAAGGGAAGTATACTTCCCTCGCACAACTCAATTGATTCGAGCCTGAAAAATTGGAATGCTCGCATCCCCGGTCACGCTAATGGAAAATTAGCGGAAGAAACGAACGATTTGCCTGGGGGTTCGTTAGTTTCAATCTAGGAAGGCGCCGCGAGGTATGAACGTTATCCAGGAGCGAAGTCCACTGCCGAACAGCCTTTCGTCGTACAATTAACTCGATATTATTACCTGGCGCATAACTCGACCATAAGTTACTCGCATTCTTCGCCTGGCTCTCTGTGCATATATATATCTGCCTTGTGCATCTCCCGAAAGGTAATAAAACCGTAATTCCATCTTCCAGCCCGGTGTCGTTCACCTTCTCTCACGGAGGAGGGTTCCCGCCTCCATTTCCATTCCTACGGTTTCGTGTGTCGTGAGTGGAACAATGTTTTCCCTCCGGGAAACACCGTGGAAAAATTCACGTGGAACGACGACGAAACGGTTTCCGCTTCGGCTCTCGATATTATTATTTTCCCTTTCCGTTCCCGGGCAACTTTTTTATGGCGGAAGTCGCCTCTTATCTAATTTCGACAGCGCCACACGGTTCCCTCTCCGACAGAGAACCCTCCCTGGCGGTCCCTGTCGCGTCGGCAACCAGTTTACACGATCTATTAACGCCTTTGCCGATTTCTGTCCTCGCTTTTCCCTCATCGACAAAGGCTGCTGTTAGCAATTTCGTAGTCTCCGCCGACTTCGGTTCACCTGTGTGATCAGCGTTAAAGCAAGGCGAGAAAGGGTAGCGAGGATGAGGAGGAGGGGAGAGGGGGGAGAGGGAAGAACGTTAGAAGCCGCAATAAAAGCGGGTCTCTCCCTTTTTTGTTTGACGAGAGCCTTTTCCACCGCGTCTTTCACGTTCCCAAGGCTCTCCTGCTTCCCCCGGCGCTACCCGGCCAACTCTCAGGGTAAACTCGCCTTTGCTGCCGAGTTTCCGGCGAGAAGTGCCCTAGCTCGTGTAAACACGAACCCAGAGCCCTGGGAATGCAACGCGTCGTTCCACGGATAATCCGTAAGTGGCTGTTTTGTGTCTGGCTGGCGTGTCGTGTCGTGTCTATTCAACTCGCGAGCCCGCGTTCCTGAGGTACGCACCGGCCAGGAACGCATTAGCGTTCGTCCGGACAAAACGCTGCACGGTTTATGATGTGGACCGTACTCTCCGCTCTTTTCAGCCGTGGCTCACAGTGTATCTTCTACCAGGAGTTCTCCGAGTTATGTCATGCCACGAGTGACAGGTGGAAAAACGATATCTGTGGTGTAGTGGACTTCGAAGTCTGTCGAATCTATTTTTCTTATGTGGTTGAATCTGCTTTTCTGAGATCAACGTTGTTCTTATCGGACTCGATGCAAATAGTTAAAGCAATGAAAAAATTTACGATGCTTAATAATACTTGCAGCTTTATTTATTCTTTTTTTTTGGAGGTCTTGTAGCGCCTTTTAGAGACTTGCGAAATTAGAATGTAGTTGGAACGTTTGGAAAACTGAAGCTTGTCGTGCACGATAAAGCTACTGGGATCAAGCGAAACTTTAAATTCGAATTCCTGAAGCACAAGAACCAAGAAACACGAACTAAGTGCACGCTGCAGATCGTCCGCAAGCTGCAAGGTCCGCGCCAGTATCATCTGCGCGCTCCGGTTTACTCGTTGTTCAGCGTAATCTCAGGGATTCTTCGTTCGATCGCGCCTCTCCCTGTAATCTCTAGCTAGGGACCGTTTCCCGGATGGTTGCGATTCGAGACGCGGTAATTGGAAAATTAATTTTGCCACAAAGTAGAGAAGCGAATCGCGGTGCTGGCTCGTGGAACAGGTTTCTGGCCTGGAGCCGCGGCGCGGCGCGGCGCGGCGCCATCTTCGTCTATGCAAGATCGTCATAGACGAGCGCTAATCCAATTACGCGTTCTTTCCATCCCGGAACGTTCGACACGATACCGCGAGAGAGGCGATTTGGATTAGCTGGTCGATCGTCGAGGCAATTTGCACGGAATTAAAATGGCCTCCGATCGAGGGAAGCGTTGAAGCTGGGATATCTTTTGCTCCCTCGGCCGGGGTAATTGGCCCCGACGGATGATTGCGCGACAGGTGTAGCCGGAGTGTCGCGATCGCGATCCTCGGACGAGTACCAGACTGGTCCTCGGCGATCACGAAGCGGCGTCGGGGCGTTACGATCGTTCGGTTGCCTATCAGATCGCCTAATAACAGGAAAGCGTACGGCGATCGCGGTAATTAAAACACACCATGTTGTAATCTTCAGTTCATTAAAGCCCATCAATTACGGCGTCGCGCTCTTCCCTCAACCAGAGCCCATCGAACAGCGAATCTTGCTCGGGCTATGCATAATTCAGATCGTGTCTCGCGATAATGGTCCCCGGGAACCGTCCACTGGAATCGATAGGTTCCTGGAAAGGGATTCTGCGTGATTTAAGGGTTCGCCGCCTATCCCCCACCTTCTCTCCACGTTCGTTCACGGTTCTCGATTAAAATTTTTTGCCGGCTGTTTCGGAGATGCGGGATTTAGTGCTCGTTTTTGCCGACCGCCAGGACCCACGATGTATAACCGATCCTCTATTATGTCGGACCGATCTCCAGGAAATTAATTAAACGGAAATGTCAGAGATCCAGCCGTCGCGCGGCCTGTCCGATACGCTCCCAGTTCCACAGTTGCTCGATCTTCGTTGGTGGTATTCGCTGATTTCGTGCGAGCGGGACCGATTAATCTGCGGAGCCGCAGGTATTTTTAGAAGCTTGAAGAAATCATTCCATACCTTCTCGAAGAATATTTCTTGACCGTAGCGGGGTCTTCTATCTTCTCTTCGTTTTCAGAAACAAAGACAATAAAGAATATCACCCAACATTTTTTAAATTCCTGATTCAATTCGAAATAACTGGTTCTAGTGTTAATACAGTAATCTGCTGATGAGGGGACACGATTAGTAGACCGTGGATCTTATCAGGTTTTAAGATTAAAAGAGATAATCTCTAATGGAACGAAATCCATCTGTAACATTTTTGGAGACGCTTCAAACTGAATGAACGCAATGTGAACGATGAATGTTACAAGGTAGAGAGACTCGGAGTGTATTAACGGTTCGATGGGTTCCTTTACGGTGGCTAGAAGGCCATCCTTTGGAAGAATGGCTTTTTCCCAGCGGAGCGTCTTGGGAAAAGGGAAAAGAACTGGTTTTACGGGCGACAACGGTGGCTTATCGGGGGCTCTGCGAAAAGCGAGCGCGAAATTTCTCAGGAATCCTGAGCGTGGAGGATTCACCGCCCATTTCGTGCCCGGCCCGATGTCATTACCCCCGCCGCGGCATCGACGTTCGGATTTATAACGCTACTTAAGCTCTTCCTTACGCTCATCGGACGTAAAGAAGAGGCGTAACGTCGACTGGAGCAGGGTAATGCTTCCACATGACGTAATATTTTACGTTTCCGCTGGATGTTTCTCAACTTCCTCGGACAGGGTACCACCCCTTGGCGCATAAAGGGGAGCTATTTAGCCCCGGATTGTCGGGGCGAAATAAAACAGCCCGTAATTGCTTCCTGAAGCAGCTCCGACGAAAGTACGTCTGATTATTTCTCGATCATTTATCTTCGACCGCTTTATGGCGCATCGCGATCCTCGAGAACCTCTCTCTCTCTCTCTCTCTCTCTCTCTTTCTGAAGCCGGCTTCCGTTATCGTGTAGCGCTTCCTTCTTTTTCCCTTCTTTCGCCGCGGCGCGTTATTATTGGCACATGTGGTCAGTTACGATCTAAGGAGCGCCGGATATTGTCCGTTACGGGGAGCACCGGTGATTAATTATTATGCAAACTAGCGGTATCCGCGTTCTTCGTCCTTTAAACCGCGTCGAAGATGCCGCGCCGGCTCGCATCTCGCCGCGGCCTAATGGCACGTCTTTAGAGCGCCGCCGGGACATTCGAAAGAAATGGCCCCAACGACGCAGACTGACATTCCTCGGGAGGCGGGTGCAGAACGTTCCGAGAACTCTTTCTTGGTCAATTGCCGGCCCGGCCGCCTCGTGCCCCGCCGCTTTTATCGCGCTGGAATTACGAAAATGGTAACAAACGCGTCCCCCGATCGGTCCTCATGGAAATCGTTCCAGCAGTGAGCCATCTAAGGCCCGTAGCCGGTCATCTTAATCCTTTGCACTCGAGTGGTGTTTCGGGGAGCGCCACTAATAATTCTATATATATATATGTATATATATATACACATACATACATATATATACCATTATTCAATAAATTACTAACCGTATTTAATATTTTAACAAACTACTGACGGTATTGTACGAGGTATTATATCAGTTTTGTATCGATAAAATTAAGGAAATCATATAAAATAGAAATATTTCATTTCCAGAAAGAAAATTCTCCGAGTGCAAAGGGTTAATATACTATTTTTTATCGAGTGTATCAGAGTCACGAAGACTATCTTCTGATTAGGGGCCGAAATAAGACACGTTAACCCTATCGAGGCCGGGATGATCTATCGGAGACGATACAGTCGGGGATTATAGTTGATGTCCTCTATTACCAGTCTCCCAGGTGAACAGTTTAGAGCGTCGCCTATGTAAATGGCCACTTAAGTCAGCGGCGCGGCGAGTGTCTCAGAACTTGTACGAATTCGACGAAGTAACGGAAACGATTTATCGAACCTCTATTCTAGCTCCGATAAGGAGAACATCTACCAGAAAGTGACATCGTAATTAACCAGACTCGTTCTATAATGCCCAACAAAGCTAAGATGTGAAGTATCAGGGATTTTATTGTTAAATGCACTCTGAAGCTACGCCGAAGAAGATGGGCGCGCTGGCTGCTAGTCTAAGAGGATGACAAAGCCCAGTTTACCGAGAGTTATACATCAGGAATGCGTAGCATGCTACGATTCCGGAATGTCGATTGGTCGAGGTGGATTACAGTCGAGTCTCGAGGGCCTCTTAACGCCTTTTCCGAGCTTGGGCGTGCAGCAACGCGAGGAGATAAACGCGTCGAAAACACGAATAGCTGAGCAATTTTCCTTCTCCAATCTCGGATGGTCTCGAATAGTTCTTTGAATTCTCAAAATTTTTTATATTAAATCATCTCGTAAGTATTGAAACCTTTTCTTATATTTTTGGAATACCAAGATTGCAACGTGCTGAAGACTTATGACAACGACCCAGCATCTCTTTGGTAAAACCAGGTGGTCCAGAGCTGATGTATTTATTTATGTATTTATGATCTATTATGATGTATCAACGGGGAACATGCACTGGCATGGTTAACCACTAATCACAGTCCGGATAGTGTATCCAGCAACAGGCCAGAATTTGATGCAAACACGGGGACGCGCATCGCGTGTACAAACAGGGAATAATTAGAATGATAATGGAAGCGTGCCCTTCGCGGTTCAGTCCAGTCGGTGGAAGCAGCAGACTGACTTCAGTCGGTTCTTTGTCTTGTTTGCACATCGGGAAACCCTCGAAGTTACTGCATCGCCGCACTGTATGTTTGCCGTACGTTTACATGGAAAGCTTGAAATACCGAGTTTACTTTGGGCGCGGCGTTTCGTGGCCAGTGACCGTCTTCGAACCTTCAAGTTCAAGGCACCAGTGCCACTTAGCGGGACAATGTTGAGGGTAAACAGCCGACCGGATTGGTCGGTTGTTCCCTTCAGCGTGGGAAACACGAAAAAATCTCTTCGCTTTTCAAGCTTCGCGCACCGTCAGCACACGGAAAATGGGATGAGGGTGCAAAGAGTGGGATGAGGTTGCAAACAATCGACTGATCTCATCGCATCGAAATTTCAACCTTCTCACCGACGATTTTGTGGAAATTTCATCAATTAGACAAGCCAAGAATGAAGATAATCTCGGCCTGCCCATCTTGGAGTCAATCTCTCCAGGATGAATTTTAAAAAATTTTCTTTCTTCGTAATTAGATATACTTTATTTACATTGGTAGGATGAGGTTGCAAAGAGTCGACTGATCTCACCGCCTCGAAGTTTCAACCTAACCTCTTTCAACCTCTTCACCGGCGAATTTTGTGGATTTCATCAATTAGACAAGCCAAGAATGAAGATAATCTCGACCTCCCAATCTTGGAGTCAATCTTTCCAGGATGAATTTTTAAAAATTTTGTTTCTTCGTAACTACTAGGTATGCTTGATGGACATTGGCGGCTTTCGTCCATTGAAAACTTGAATTTTCTTTACAAAAGATGTATTGCATATTATAAATTCAATTTTTGTGACATCAATGAAACTGAAATACCGTGCGGGGTCCTTTAAGGGATCTACTTCGAGAATAATCGGAAAGTTTGCTTCCGAACCTCGCGAAGAGTTTCGTCCCCGGGCACTCGAGGTGTTAATGGAGTCGTTGAGAATTGGAGATATAAGTACAAAGGCTGAGGATGAACCTGAGGAAGGAACCTGCCGTCTTCCCCGGCAATATCGGTTGTCACATCGGGTGACGAATCAGGAAATGACGGGGGCAGTTGATCGAGTCGCGCGTGTTCGAACAACCCGTCACCTTCGTCTTGGCGATTCCCCGTAAGGTCGGGGTGAAGGAACCTTAATGACTGGATATGCCGAGAGGACGAGAGAGAAAGAGAGGCAGCGAGTTAAAGAAACGGTGATCCTGTCCTCCCTGGAACAGGCTATGCGCACCTGTGTCGAGCTTTACCGAAGTAACGTGCCCGATCCCTTAGCGAGTCACGATGGCCAGTCTTCTTGTACAAGGTTTTCAGATCGACGCGACATCCCGACTAGGAAACCAGTACAAGGAAGTATCGGACGATAGCTGGAAGAGCTTGCGCTCCTGGGAAGTAGCTACGACGAATGTACATGAGATTTCGCGGAATCGAACGTGACTCGTCGAGTTTTGCCGTCATCGGAACCCTCAGGACCATTATTGTCCCTGTACGCGTCGCCAGCCTCGTCGAATAACTCCCGAATCATTTTACATAAATGTTCTTCCGTTCGAATCCGTTCAGAAACCTTCACCAGGATGCCACCACCCTTTGACTGCCTAACTCGATTGTTTGACAGGTAAAATCATTTGGATCTTCACGCAAAATAAAACAGGAGCCAAACAGTCTCATCGTGTTTTTAATAATTTCTATAAAATGAAAATAGTACATGTCCTCTGCCTTAAAATCCATCTACTTGGATCTTAGATTCTCTTGATCGTACAATGAAAATTTTAATATGGAATGGTATGTCATAGTTTTGGAATTATAAATGAAGAATTGCACATGATTTAATGGAGAATTCATTCATAGAATCATTTCCAAAGAGCGATGCGAGTACGAGAACGTTCTTTCTGTATCATTTCACTCAGAGAACCATTTCGAAAAAGTTTTATATGGAGAAGTGACACGCAGTTTAAACGTAGACACGTTAATTTGTCACCCATGCTCCTAATCCTGACAGCGTAATAATAAAGGAAGATATTGTTGCTATCTCAACAATGTATCAGAATGGACTCCGACCATATCCCCGGACATTTCGACGGTGAATGAGTGTCACAAAAGAGGTGAGACGTAAGAGGACCATTATATCCTGCTGGTCCAGGTGTCAGGAGAATGACCGCGACAGGTATCCTAGATGATTAATACCCGACCATTCCGGCTAGTTTGAATAATTTTCACTGTGATGGAGCGCTATGGCTGTGGTATCGGTGACACGACGCAAAGAAAACGAGAATGCACGAACTGGCGAGACATCGTTGTTCCGGTGGCCCCCTATAAATAAGCGGCGAGCTTGATGATCAATATTCGTACGTCCGGTTGGTCGAACGATCCGACGGGATATTCCTAATTGAATTTCATAAGAAGTAAATATTTCGATATACGTCCGTGCACGATACCACCTACGCTTTCAATGTCACGTAGATTTTTCCTGGCGAACGTGGGTGGAACTTGGACGAGTCGATGGAACTGCGAAAACGAAGTTGTCGAGCTTTTGAACATTAAATACGAGAAAGTCGATGTTGAAAACACAATATCCGATGTACACAAGATTGTGAAACCAATTTGATTTTACAATTTACAATATTTTTGATTTTTCTTTTCTTAAATTTATTTAATATTTTTGATTTTCTTACATAGTGAGATATTGCAGACAGTTTAAAGAACAGTTAAACTCAGGAATTTTTTCGGAGAAAATTAGTGGACCTTTTAAAAAATAAAAACGTGTACATCTTTTCACCACGTTAATTGTCCAATACCAACCCCGAACGTTTGCACAAAATCAAAATAATTGGCGAAACTGGAATGATAGAATTGATCACAACTTTTACATGATAAAAATCCGAATAAAGTTCAACAGAAATAAAACGACTTTCCAATCCTGGTCAAATACGTGTCACTTATGTGTGACCAACGTGGCAGATTCAATTTATTCGAGCGTATCACAAATAGAAGTGAGTCCCTAATCTTGACTAACGATGTGTCACTGACATGTCAGTTGACGTGCTAAAGCACGGCTTCGTTTTAGCAGACGAACAAAATTGATATTCCACGAAGTACGACGTTCCAGCATCGAAATCGATCAGAAAAATCTAACATACAAATCGTTAAAAAAATCTGGTTCGATTTTTCCGAGGCACAGAAGAATTCGTAGCCGACAAGAGGAAGGTACAGTTACGTCGCGTCGCGGAGATTCGCAAAACTTAATATTTCCAGTCACGGTAGCGGAAATAACAGTAACCAGGATCTATTCTACTGACCCGAACGGTTCCCACGAACTCAATAAAGAATCTTTTTAATATCTTCACACGGGGTCTGAGGAATCCTTGAAAAAAAAAGAGTAGCGTTATCAGCATCTCATTGTTACTGGGGCTTGGAGAGGGGGCGAGTGAAAGAGAGGGAGAAAGAGAGAAAGAGAGAGAGAGCCGTTGAAATGGCATACCGTGGCGGCGGCTAGGCTCACGATCCGAATAATGTCGGTCGGTGTATCCGAAGGAGGCAACCGGAGGTGTTAGTGGACTATAAAGAAAAGCAGAAGAAAGGTCGGCTCGTGCACGAGCCACACAGCGGGACACTGTTGTCCCCGTGGCCCAGGTGCAGGGCCACCCTCGTGTCCCCCTTCGTGTCCCCCCTTGTGTGTTACCTCTCACAGGTAAGAAGGTAAGAAGCAGAAGCCACACGGGGCAGAAAAGGTTACTCGTCGAGGTGGTGGACCGGTAAAGATCGACTCCTTGGCCCCCGAGGACAAGGCTCACGGGAAATAATGTGGCGACGGTGAACCGGATGCGAGCTTTGCGAACCACGAACGAGGACCGTCCAGAGCTCAACGTATACGGACCCCAGCGCAGTTGTCTTACCCCGTGTAAGAACCAGATACGATCTCCATCGACTTCTGCCGCCCATTGGGGCCCACCTTCGGGACAGGTTCATGCGACGACAAAACCTGTCGACGCTCCCGACACGTCAGCCTTGAAAGGATGATAATCGCCGCTAAGGACACTCACGAAACCGTCGCGTCGTTAGACAATCGCCGCTGGTAATCGATACCTTATAAATGGTATCGTCCTCCCCCCGGATAGTCAACCCTCTCTCGATCCCCGCGCAATTGTAATTAAGTTTTACGGCCATGGCCTGTCGATGCCGAGATAGTTGCCAGACAGTTTGCCGGTTCACGATCTATAATAACATCCCTCGCAGCTCGGTAGTCTTTCTTTCGGGCAGCTTCTCTCTGCAGGCTGATCCTAACGGACGGGTTAAGCAGCTACTATCGTTCGTTCAGGAAAGGAATCGGACACCCACCGGACGCGAAGTTAGTGTCACTTTTCGGGGTTAATATCTGAGTCACGATTGGCAACCGTTGGGCGTCAGGGTTTATGCGCCGTTCACGCCGGGGACCATAAATCTTTATTGCACGCGTTCGTAGGGTACGGTACTGGGGAGCGTTGTGCATCTGTGGCTTGTCAAAATGGCTGGAAAATCTCCACATTCTATTAAGTATGCAATTCTGATCGTTTACTCGAATATTGTCGAATGTTAAAAACGTACCTTTCCACACTTCGAAATCATTGAACCGACAGACAAATTATTCGATTCCAGAACTTTGCAATTAACGCGGATTAATCGAATAATTCAGCTACACCTTGCAAATCGAACTCCTTTCGGAGCCCCGGGTCTCCAGTTAGCCCGGCAGCAAATTTTACGGTTTCCCACGGACCCTAAGCGAATCGAAGCCCTAGCAATCGGAGGCAATCTGCGAGACCCGGGTCGAAGTTTCATCTCGATATTCCTGGGTACCGAGGGTCGCGTCGCGTCGCGTCGCCTTAATACAGTAAACGACAGGCGGCCGGTGTCGATCTCGGAAAAGTAAGGAAACTCGGCGGGCCGGCAAGGTGAAACGAAGGTAAAACGACGACGACGTCGAAGCCCGCGAAGGGAGGATCTCGATGGAAACGGGGAGAACCAGTCGTCGGATCGAACCGGGGGAAAGGAAACTTCTCTGGCTGGACTCGGCTGGAAACCAGCGAGGTGGAGCACACAGTCTGTTACTATCTTATTACAAGCCTCCGCAAATGGTCTTCATCAAGGTAAGACCGTGTTCCAGCAGCCCGACGCTTCCTCCTTCTTCGTTTCTTTCGTATCTTCCCTGTAACCCCTTCCTCCCGGCCCGTCCCTTTCGTATAGCACTCTCCCATTTTTTTCCAGGTGATCCCTACACCGTCAGCTCTCCGAAGAGTGTGAGAGGATAGGATAGAGAAGAAGGTGGATGACTTTCGTTCGTGGTGGTCGGCGACTGGACAGAGGATAGGTCTGGCGACGAAGGAGATGAGAATGAAAGAGAGGTCGGTTCGACGTTATTAATCTCGGAATGGCCATCACGCGCGACGACGCGACGCGACGACGGTCGTGGTGGTTTCGTCGTAGCGCATCAGGATGGATAGATAGGGGAGCACCATGACTTCCAGAGTTCATTCTTCATGGTCGAGTGACTTTTGCGTATATACAATGTATACGAACCAGCGGACGATTAACGATCGTACCTTCGTTGCGCTCGTTAAGCGACAGTTCCTTTTTCTTTTTCGAGATGAGCGAGCCTCGGGGGTGGGGGGAATCGAGAGGTGACCACCAGTTGGACGATGAAGAGGAGAGCCGGAGGAGGAGGAGGAGGAGATGAAACTGGTACACACCGAGATCATCCCCTTGGCCGAAGACGAATGATCCGGACCCCAAGCTGGATACATTATCGCTCGTGTGTGCGAGCACAGGCTGCAGCACGAGCACGGGGCGACACTTTCGTAGAATCGTGGATCGAGTCCGTGACGACGATGGCGATCTGGAAGAGGTCCTCGAGCCAAGGTCGTACGACTAATAATAACTCGCTGGCCAGGAATCGATTTCCATCACGACCAGACCCGATACAGACCACGTAGGACGACCATTTCGCCCTAGTCCTACGCGATCTCTCGATTCGACGATCGATCGGTTGCCCGATCGGGATCCACCTTATTTCACGGCTTGCGGAACGCGTGGGATTCGTGGGCGTGTCGGGTGACAGCGAAAGTTGGACCACTCTATTGCTTCATCTCTAACTGTATCGAGTTATGGTGTCACTCCGGGCCTACGAATATAATCGAATGATCTTTGCACAATGCCCGAGCAATATACACGTGGAACTTACGGCAACAATTATAAATAGAGGCGAAAGTGGAGCAGATCGTTTGACGAAAGTCCTCGTGTCGATTATTCATCTCAAGTTTACCGAATTGATTAATTTTTAATGCGTTCTCCATTTTGTCTGTTACGAAGTGTCTATAGTTCAAGGGCTCAGAAAGCAATCAGTGTAAGTCGAACTTGCACTAGAAAACAACCCCGGGTCCGTGCTGTTTCTTAGATCGTGCAGTTCCCGTTTTCTTCGCTCAAGACTCTACTGGTGCAATAGATACAAAATCTGTAGTTGTTGTAAAGACAAGGAACTGCATCAAGGAAAAAATTCTCCGTGCATAGCACTGTTGTGTTCAGCGAGTAATATCGCGGTATTGAGTTAACTTCACCTTGGTCGACGTCTCTCGAAGTGAAGAAGATAGGTAGAGATTGCCAAGGTAAACGAATGAAATGCGTAATGGCCGCCGATCAGGGGATATTTATCGCATCGAGGAATTCCATTGGATTTATCGAAAACGGAACGTGATCGGGCAACCGTGCACCGCTGCGGCCGTTATATAATTTTCAATTAGCTCGGTGATTTTTTTTCCTCGATTCTCTCGCGCGAATAATCGTGAGAGAATCCTGACAACAATCGTAGGAAGTGGTGGGTAGGGTATGGCCAGGCACGGGTACGAAGATCCACGGGCATGAGTACCAATGATCGCGGGGATTTCCTATGTGTCGACGGTTCCGCTCTATTTTTTTTCTGACGAACCGTGGAACTCCGCTGGCTAAATGAACCAACAGAAACGAGACCTGTCTTTGAATGGTTCGACGTTTAACATTTTCTGTTACATTTGCATTCCATTGTATCGATAGTTTCGAGTATAATTGTTCCGTGTAAGAGAACACCGTGGAAGATATATGCATAGGTGTAATTCGAACGAGCCGCGTCGAGTCTCGGTGAGACAGCGCGCGAGAGAGGAAGAGAGAAAGAGAAGCGTACACTTCTCGAGGATCGTTCCTCGAGATCGTCTAATGGCGTTAAAGCAGAAACTAAGCACCGGTTAGAAAATTTACCGTTACGAGGGGGCCGATTACCATTCGAGATTAGTTCGCGGGCCTGAGATCGCGTCTATATCTGTCCGTAGATGTTACACGCTCCTTTTTCTCGTGCGTTCGAGATTAAAACGGCCTGGCTCGCGTGCGTTTCATCAACGGTAAAGTTCCATCAATTCGCCCGGAATTTGTATCTGCCACGGCCGCACGATATCGTATCGCGCTGCGTTCCCCTCCCCTCCCTCCTTGTTCGACCAGTTCGTAAATCGCTGTACCCGGCGATCCACCTTCGCCAGGAATTAACCATAAATTGTGCAATCGGACGGAATTCAAATTACGCCCCGTTAGCCGGCCACGGACTCTCCTTTGCCAATTCCCGGACGCGATAACAGTAAGAGCGACAGGATTATCAGGGCTACCAGCCGCGCACTATGCCCTGCCCAGTTTCACAAAATGCCAGACCCGTTTGTCGAACGAATTCATTAGCCAGCGACATACCTCCCCCGCAAAATAAAAAACATTATTTAAATTTAAAGTGTTATTTGCTACGGTCCTTGAAATTGTTTGATCGATAAATCCGCATTTCTTGTAGTGCGTACTGCCGATTGAAAAACCACCAGCATTTTTTTATTTGTCACGAAACGTCTCAACTTCTGTATCCTATATTCAATTTATTTATATTATACTCCATCTGTCCTATAATAATAGTAGCAAGTGAATATTTAAATACGAATTATTGGTGAATGAAGCTGTCAGTTATGTTGTAGCGCAAAATTGCGGAGCCTTCAATCAAAATCAATGTTTCATGACATCTGTCTTTTTTTTTCGACACATCCGCCAATTTTTAGATTAACCTAATTATTACGAATTATAACTATTTTTCTAACTTCATCCGCGGATCGTGATCAGTTGTTTTTTTTTAAGTTGAATATCAACCCATTGTAAAGGTAAGATGAAAAAAACAAGTTATGCTGGAAGCAATGAATAAAAAAGATTACATACAACAAAATTGATCTGGGTTGGAACAAATATAATGATATTGGAATTCAAATTGCTTCGAGTGCAAAGGGTCAATTCTTGTTATCATTAAACATAAACACTAAAAACTACTGTGATACTTTACGAGAATAACAAGATTCATTTAGACTTTTGCAGGAAGCAGCTCGTACATTTTATGTGACAGTGAGTGAACGGTAAATGTACAAGAAAAACAGATTAAAACGGTTCTCATAAAATGCACATATCCAACCGGTTTGAACAATTTATTGGTCGCGAAGCAAGTGCCAAAAACTCTCTAGTCAGACGTACAGTTACGTCCACTTTTTGTGGACCGTCCAGTACGGTCGAAGCTTCGTTAATATTCCGTTAAATCGGCGTTCGAATGACGTCACGAGAAATCCCCGAATCACCGTGGCTGTTGCGTCAAGCAGTTTCGCGTGCCCGCGAAAAAGTCACGAGGCTGAAATCACGATCTCATTTCTCATTAACCGAACACCGTACGGCCTCGAGCGAGCCCACGATGAGCCCGAAGAACAGTACGAACGAACGGCCCCTGGTTGATCTGATCGCCTTTAATTCGCTGTATAATGTTACGCGCTATTGTACTTAATTCCGCTGGCTGTTACGGTACCAGCTTCTCCAGAACACCCTGTGTGTGCCGGCGGATTCTTTTATTGCTAACTATAATAAATAACCGCGCAGCCGCCTTCGAGGGTACGCCGAATATGGAAGGATTCGCCGGGAATTGAATCGCGGTCGTCCTAGCGGAACGCTTCGATCCTCCGGCCTGCGATATTGCCTCCTGTTCTGTCGTGTATCTGGATCGAGAGCAGCCGAAATAGCTTCGGGAATTCTTAACTTCGAGGGACATCCAACTGTACATTCGACATCTGCGGGAACATCCAAGCTCGAAGACAAAATTCAATTGATTGTTCCGCGGTACTGAGACCGTTTAAATTACAGTAGTGGGCAAAAGTTTAAGGACGCCCTAAAAAAGACGATAACTATTTTAATATTGTACTATATTATTTGAACTTTTTTGGGAAGCTAGAGCATTTAGTATACTACAGGATGTGAAAAGAAATTCTTCAAAACATTGCAATTGATCGGAATTGTTGAAAAAATACTAAAAGTTGCATTTTTTATTTTTTTATGTGGGCCTATATTGAAAATTTAAAAAATACGTTCTGTCGAGCTGTGACAATTATATGCACTGTGAAAATTTCATCGAAATCGGTTCGTTCGGGAAAAAACGACAGGCATTGACAGGCACTAACTGCATTTATTGCAGTTAGAGGCCGAAAATCGTGAAAATCTGCAATTTTTACCATCTTTAAACGTTTGTAGCTCATTGCAACGTCGACCGATTTTAACGAAATTTTCACGATATGTTCAATTGACATAGATCTACAAAACGTATTTTCTAAATTTTCAATATAAGCCCACATGAAAAAATTGAAAATGCAACTTTTCGTATTTTTTTAACAATTCCGATCAATTGCAATTTTTGAAAAAATTTCTTTTCACATCCTGTAGTAAACTAATTGCTCTAGCTTCCCAAAGAAGCAAGAGTTGAAAATTTCAAGTCATAAAACAGGCTC
Organism: Lasioglossum oenotherae; assembly: GCA_028455765.1. Lineage (NCBI taxonomy): Eukaryota > Metazoa > Arthropoda > Insecta > Hymenoptera > Halictidae > Lasioglossum > Lasioglossum oenotherae. The sequence continues at coordinate 6,656,789 of CM052299.1, read as the reverse complement.
CACATTTTTCTAATAAACGAACAAAATTCGCGGTCTCACAATTACATCGCGAGCTTCGACAAAATTAAATAGACTGCATGTCTAACAAAAATGGGTAGATGAGATATAAACATCGTAACATTCTTTCCAAAATTATGAATCAGAAGAAACTTTCTATGTAACAATTGTTTACAATATTACAGTATTTTTACAAATTCGCCGAATCCGGCTCCTGCGTTTGACCGATTATATCGACGCTCGCAGAGTTACCGAATGGCGCCGGTGTTATAAAAGGGAACGACAGGGGCCATTACACGGCTTAATAAAACGGCAATCTGTTACCGGTTACCGGATTATTTCGATGAATAAACGGCGAACGTCGCGTGCACGACCCGCCTTCTTTGTCCGCTGGACGCAGAAAGAATGTCCGAGGGACGAGGAAACAGAAAAGGAGAGGAAGAGACAGAGAGAGGAAAAAAGAGACGAATAGGTCACCGACCGACCGGTTGTCACTGACAATTCCGTCGAGCGACAGGTATGCCTACATTATTAGAGGGAACTAGGCCAATAGTGCAGGTTCACTAAACCACCGTAGACTGGATTACACCTTTAATTTCGTTCGTTCCGGGACCGGGCCCGAAAAATATTCCAGGTCACCAGTGCTTTGACCGAATTACACGAGAACTGTGTCTCGTGCGCGCTTATTGTTATTCATCCGCGAAGGGTTCTCTTTGTTACGTATTTTGCTATTCTTTGGGACTTTCTTCGCCTTCGAGACCCGATGAATCAGCCAGCTGATGAAGAAATTTTACGTTCCCGTGAAATGTATGAAATTCTATGATTTTGTAAAATGTAAGAAATTTTATGGTTTTGTAAAATGTAAGAAATTTTATGATTTTGTAAAATGTAAGAAATTTTATGATTTTGTAAAATGAAGAAATTTCATGATTTTGTAAAACGTAAGAAATTTTATGAATTTGTGAAATGTAAGAAATTTTATGATTCATTATTTACAACCTATTAAAATTATTAAGAGAAGGGATTATATTTGATTAGAATTGATTGATTAATTATATTGATTATATTTGATGCAGACAATTTTTATTTTCCGTAAAAATCCGCGATCTACTAATGAACAATTATGTATTTAGAACTCTGCCCAATCTGAAGTTCAACGAGGTTAATCGTACCTTATAAAGGTATTCTGATTGAAGAAATGGTCCTAGAAAAGACAACTCCGACCATGATTTATGTAAGGGCGAGGTGTTTGTTAAAAAAAATGGTTTTTCCGCCGGCGGAGGGCTTTGTTAATGAATACATAGATGACGATCGTAATGCGAACGAAATCGAGTCGGTCGATTAACGTTCTGGAACCCGTTTGTGCGCTCGTGCAATACGTGCGACGAGTCCAAAGCTCGTTGCTCCGAGGAGATTCGTGCGCGCATTGAAATTCCCTCCGATCTCGGCCGGGCAGAGTAGCCGATTTTTATCGAGAACACGACTGGTTACCGTGCAGAGCTCATAAACCGCATTCGACATCGGGGCACGGGCAACCACGTAAGGAATACGAAGTATCACAAGGTAAACCCATTCGTGGTATTTCAATCGCCTGGACAGAAACCGTTCGAAACCCGTTCAGACTTCGGACCGTACGCAACGAGGCTCTCTTGTAAAACCGTGCCGCGTGTGTTCCTCGACGACCGTCGCGTGTCCACTACATGATCGTCAAAATACTCTATGTTTATTTAAAACTATACCACGACACCAACATCACAGACTCGATAGAAAATCAGCAACCACTAAAAGTGTTTAATTCTTCTTTAATCATTTACATTTTTAATTGTATCACTTTTACTTTTCATGATGGTTCAATTCAGGGCATTCGGGTTATGGTACAATTTTAACCAGAATGGTCAACTTCAAATTCTGACTACTTTTAGTGTAATAAACGAAACGAAGCTAACTGTATTTAGATTGTGGTACCATTTTGTTAAAATGGCAATTTAAGGTACCTTAAATATATGAAGTACCAAGAAGCTGCAATTTTAAGAATTTGATTGCTAAATGAATTGTTCTGTTAATGTCTGCATTCGAAACAAATCGTGGGTGTATTATATCCGAGAAAATAAAGAGAACAATGACCTCAGATTTAAATGGGACAAATATAAAAATACTTCTGATGCAACCTCCTTAAAAATGTATTAAAACTATCTCCAAGAATAGACTTCAATGCCTATACTCTATTCTACAATTTCAGATAGTATTGAACAACTGGGACCTCACAGGTAATCTCCAATGAAAATCTGTAACGACTGAAGAGTACTCCTGACACGCGTCGACGATTACTATCGAACTGCTTCCTCGAAGTTGCACCGGCTCGTCGAGTAATCCGTGAAACCGACGTAAAATCGATATTCTTTCGTTTTTCGTGATGGCTCGTGGCACTTGCTCCTCGACGAGATTATCGAACGTTTCTATTCCGGTGTTCATCCTCGGTCGAGTCAACGACCGAACTTTTCGAATTCTGTACGGTACGGTTTTCGTTCATTCACGTCCTGCGAATCGTATCCGAATTCCGAGATAATCGTGGGAGGAACGTAGACGAATGTGCTTCGAAGATTCGGCGTTCGTGTCGCCACGAAACCGTGACGTTGAATTAGCACTCGACGCAGAGGAACGCGTGCCCGGAATATTAGAAACGTTATCGACGGTACCGCAAACTCCGTGCGAATGGCACCACCCCGATGCCTAGGCAACCAGTTTCGAATAATTGGTATTCTATTCCGACGCTATCTTGTATAGCAAATGCCACCTTAAGCTGTCACGCAAGCTTTTATCAATATTTAACACGTTGATTGGCGGCCGAACATCTTCCCACGGGAGCCGAACGCAAGATGCTACGTGATGGAAAAGTCATTGTACGATTCTTTATCATTGAATCGTCTACATCCCATTCTCATTGTCAGGGGAAATGCAAATTCTGTTGGATACAAATTTATTTCTTCTCTTAATAATGTTAATTAACTGGATCGAATATTGTGATTTTCTAATGCGGCCATTTTTCTTATAAATGCATAAACAAAGAATTGTGTATTAAACTTAAACTCGTCTACACATCGACATCTTTAGAAGTACGCATATAATTCCTGAATGTATAATTTAATTAGGTACATAACAAAATATTAGTACATATTGTCCATTGTTTCTCACATAACCTCAAAACCTAAATAATATACAATGAAGTAACCACATTATTAAAGTATGTATAGTCCTTAATGATTGTGTTTCGTTAAAATAATGTTTTTTTTCAGGTTTTACATAAATTTAAAAAATTAACTAATTAGATTAAATAAATAAAATAAACTAATTAGATTTTAAATAAATTGTTTGGCTACTTTTCGATACGAAGGACTGTATCCAACATGGCGGACGATGTGGATCGTTCGTATAGTATATTCGTTTATAAGTATAAACGACCGGGAAAGAAATGCTCGTTTCTAATGACGGAAAATTCGCCGAAGCCCAAGAGGAAATCCGTCAAGATCATTGGAATTTTTCGACCGTCAACGTTTACCGGGAATGAATAATTGATCGGTTTTTTTTCGAGCTTCCCCGGTATACGGTGAATACAGAATTTCACGGGTCGATGGGCCGAGACTCCGTGCTCGATATTTTTAATAGCTCTTTTCCAATAGCGGCCGGGCCGATGTCCGACGAGGAAGTCTTCCTTTTTGAAACGTTATGTGGCACGTCGATGGAACGAACCCACTCTTTTGATACACGATGGGTTTTAAATAGTCCGACGCTCAAAAGGTACACCTTCGTACCGCGACAGAGGTGTAACGGGTCACGTTCGTTGACACCTTTTGACACAATGATCAGCATGCTTCAGATTCTAAACTTTCACGAAAATTCTGATGCTCAACACCGTTCGTATTCATGCAAATGCAAAATTTTACGAGGCAGTTTGTACAAACCGTTATCTATAATTATTGCCTGAATTGATCCATTATCTACACCCATTTCTAACAAAAATGAGTAGTTTTTTATGTTATTTTAAACCTATTAAACGTATTAAGAAAGAAAATAAATGTCTAGTTTACTCCAGTATGTTGCAAATAAGGTAGAAAATTTATATTTTGCATAAAACTCCGCTGTCTAATTATCTACATGGACTGTTAAAGAATCATACGTACTGGCCATCACGCAGTACGAACTCAATTATCGTCCCGCATAATTCGAGTCACCGACTGGGACATTAGAATAAAGAGAAAATAAACGAAACGTGGAATATATTAGATCCATAAATCTCTGTCCGAGATTCCCGGATCTGGGAATTCGAATAACGCGATAAAACTGGAGTCCTTCCGTGAAGGTATTCAAAACTCGTCAGCAAGATGGCGTGACGTTATCGCTGACGAAGACAGATACGCGGCCGAGCAAACAGCGGCAGATTAATTCTTCCCATTAAGCAAAGATTAATAACGAATTCCAGAACTTGAAGTCCACTGTTGACTATTGTTTGAATTTTGCACAGCGTCACGCCATTCAAACTACAACCTATCGATCTAAATTGCAGGGAATTTGAGACAGATGGGGGAAATTCGGGGAACGATTAAGGTTTTCAACGCGCCGCGCCGGTGAGGTCGAAGTCACTCAGTTTAGGCGGAGAAGAGGCGGTCACGCGACTCGAATTCGTGTCATCTCTCGGTTTTTACCGTTCCGTGTGGGCCTACGTGATTCAAAACGGTTGCTCGAGCGAGGAACCGAACGCGAAGAGTCGCGGACACGCACATATTGTAACACCACGACGAATTTCTTGCCCAACGAGATCCCCCTGCGGCCTGTACTTTCACTGCGATAATGCGGCGCCGGTTTATATTTTTGGTCGCTGGATTCACGAAATCGTCGACGCTAATCGGCCGGCTCCTGCATGCATCGTTTGCTCGCCGAGCAACTTTTCAGGAACGAGCAGATCCGCTGCGGGGAATCCCCTGCACGCCATTGCCGATCGCGTGTCGTGCCAAGAAGTTGTGCGACACCGTTTTCAGACCTCGTGAAATCGAACTAACTGCCCGCGATAAGCCTCTGCTCCAACAAAAATTAAACGAACGGAAGAAAAATGCCGGAACACGACTTTGCTACTCTGGAATTGCTAAGGTTCTAGTTTCAATTTAATCATTGGAACTGGTGTACTTTTAGTAGCATCAGTTAGGTTGTAGGTGCATAATGAACATCTTTATGCAAAATAAAAATTTTCTTGTTCAAATGTGATCTTCTTCCCTTAATAATTTGAAAAATTCTTTGTCTTGCTCCAGCTAACCATTTTTGTCACAAGTGCATCAAATCCACAGTATACTTATGAAGATGATGAGATTCATGAAGATCCTACGAATATGTTCACAGATTATATCATAGTGATTGCGGTACATTCTTTCGTCACTGTGATACGTAATTTATGTATATAATTTTTATAGAATGTAGACATCTATACAAAAGTAAAGTAAGAGCGAATACCAGATTTTTTCATAGTCATTCGTGTACAGAAACAAGAGGTCGAAAGATTCAATGTATTATTCGAAATATGCCGTGACCGATCCGAAGTTGCTCTTCGCTTTCCGCTTTTTCTAGTATTTGAGATTCGCGTCGTTCCTAACGAAGGCGACCGAGAAGTTATGTAAAAATCTGTCCCCTTTCTTCCGCGATGGATCGCAATCGAGCGTCGGATCGATTCTCCACGGTGATTGCTCGCGGTTCGCGTGCCTCGGATCCGCTTCTTACTTACACTTCATTACTTTATTTCATTTTCGTCGTCGCCGCGCGTCTAACGAGCCACCGAGCTTCCCCGCAGCTGTTGTCCGTCGAAGCACACGGCCAGAAGACGGTCTCGGTAATTAGCGTTTAGTAATTAGCAATTAGCCGGGTGAACCGTATGCAAGAAGCCGGGTAATCAGCGTATTGTGCGCAAGGATGAAGGAAATACGCATGCAAATGGGGGCCGGTGGTAACGATGGAGCAGAACCTGTCTCGTTTCCAGACGCTTTCTTTCCAATGATAAACCATTCCACTTTGGAATCGGTGACTAAAGGCTACGCGACAACGTACCGAAGCTTATTACACACCGCTGGACGGGTAATTCCACGTAACAAATCGAGAATGAGGGTCCTTGAGCGAATCGTGTCTGCGGACCTTCAAACTCGATTTCTAGCCGCCGCCGCCGCCGATGCTCGGGCCTGCGGGACTCCAGTACCGTTTTCTTCGAAATAAATATAAACATAAACTATAATCGTTCTTATAAATTTTCGTAGATACAGTTAGCATTGACAAGAGTAATTTCTTGGCTTCGTAATCGTGAAACTTTGAGAAACCCTTTCCTCATCGCTTAAGGATCATCCGAAAGGAAATCATTGCAATCGGATAAGCGAATTCCGGTGACAAAAATTTCCACGGATCAAGAAAGTCGATCACTTTGTTCTCTAGCATCGAATCGGCGCCTCGTTGAGAGCTCGCCGATGTCTAGCTCGAGGAGAGCGCCAAGTTTCTGCCACTTTGCAAGACTTCCGACAAAACGCGGCAGGGTTATCGACTCCTCGCGCGCATTCCTTGCCGCGTGAAATAGAAACACCGGGTTCGCCGGGATAATTAACGGTCGCATAATTAATTGGTCGTGGCGACTGTGAGCGGCGCGTAGGTGTGCTCGCGCGCCGTTGATTAGAAAAGCGCGGCGTTTCCTGGCGAGGGTGATTCCCGCACACACGCTCGTCGACGTCGTGATCATAGATCGTAATGCAATCGCGACTTCTCCACGGTACTTCGACCGTGACAAATTCGTTCTCCCTCTCTTCTGTTCTGTTCTCTCTGCGAGAGAGCACCGGCCCTCCGCGGCGTCGCGTTGCGTCGCGACGAAGGGAACGACCGAGCGAGGTGCAAGCACCCCGGATAGATCGCCGATCGCACGATGATGTTACCTCGTCGTTCTATCCGGCGAAAGAATTCGATTCACCGCGGGAGTTCGACGCTCGATCAGGCGCGCGTCAGCCGTCCCCGTGCCGGAGGAACGGTTCGCGGCTTCTTGCGGGATACAAAGGGGGTCTCCAACGGGCCCCGGAGGCTCACATTTCTCGGCGTTCTCCGTGGGCCCGGTCGCTCACGGGAACGATCCATTATTCCCGGTCCCTCGGATACCTTTCTGACTCATTATGTCGGCGCGCGTCCCGCCGCGGACCCTGCTTTATATTCCGGCTCCGGACCAGTCACGGGAAAATCGATACAATTTCGGCTGTTCGCCTTTGTTTGGAACGATCGAGGGTCGGGGATCGAGACTCGCGCATAGCTACCCAGACTCCCGAACAATTTTTTCCCCGTTCGTCGAAGACGCGTCCTATTCTTTGCTTCCCGTCAGCGATTTCCGAATACATGGTCGTTACCAATACTCTCTCGTTGGTATTCAGACACTGTCTCTTAATTGTACGAAACGTTCGTGCCGCGCCCGACTAGCCATCGCGGGCCGCAAGTCGACACGCATACCTATTGTACACCGTCTTGAATTATTTAGGCCCGGGCCCTCCTCTTTGACTCTGTTTCTCGGGCCCCGATCGGTCCATCTTCGCGTGACCGACGCGCTAACAATCCTCCCGGCGCGGCTAGAACAGCGACCGATTTTCGATCCCATATCCACTAAACGCGTTTCGTTTCGGAGTCAAAGCCTCGAAGTACCGCGGAACGCGTAACAGGTGTAAGTCCGAGGGAACGGTTACGGCACGCGGGTTAATCGACGGTCCGTAGGACCTTCTCTCTTTCTCTCTCTCTCTCTCTCTCTCTTTCTCCCCTTACACATAGTTTCTGATGAGAGAACACTTTCAGATCGAGGTGTATCCCGCGGCGAAGCACATATAGTCACAGTCCATAAAATCCACGGGGACTAACGGCGCGGAGGCGCAACAGAGAAGAAGAAGAACGGCAACGTGCACCGTGCAACAGAATCACTGATCTTGATCACTTGGTATCACCAGTATACGAGCGTGCGTGCGGTGCGTGCGTGCGTTCGTGCGCGTCACTAGTCCACCCTCGTATTCAAAGATTCACCGGGGCATAGCAGAGTATCCTCACTGGTTTTGGTTATGGGACTTACCTATCCAGGACGGTCGTCGACGATGGACGACCCTGATGATCCTCTCTCCAACGACGTGCTCTCCAGCGGGTCACACGATCGGTCGGCTCGATCGGGCAAGAGAAATTGGACGAACGGAAAAAAGAAGTAACGGACACCCGTGTCGTGGATCGTTTTCCGTCTCTCACACTTCGAGAATTTGGCGATCGGTCGCGATTCCTTAATCTCCCCCGCGCAAAAACTAATCGAGATCGGTGGACGGTACACCGAAAACGATCTTTTTAGTCTGTCCGGCTCCTGTCTCGCACCCTCATAGGTGGTGCGAGGTTCAGAGCGTGTGTACTGTCTGTTAACTCCGTTCGGTATGTATATGTATCCCAGAGTCCCTTCGTTTCTCTCTCTCTCTCTTTCTATCCCGTCCCCTGAAAATTCACCGCGACACCGCACCGAACAGAAGTGAACTACTCGTGCGCCGCCGGTTCACGGTACCTTAAATACCTTGGCAGCCGCGCCACCGCCGCCTCCGCCGCCGCAGCACGCCACCGCCACCACCGATGTGCGTCGTGCGGCCCCCTACCTCAAACCCGCCCCACGCCGCGCGCGCCGATTGGCGAGGGAGAGGAGCCGATGTGTGCCCGCCGGCTACACCGGACCATGCTCTCTTCCTCTCCTGTCATCCTCTCCCCCTCCTCTCTTTCTCTCTCTCTCTCTCGTACGCTCATCTTCCTCCCCTCCTCTCCGCCCTTCTCCCTTCTTTCTCTCTCTCTCTCCCACGTTCCTTCCCTCCCTCCCTTCCACACCCCGCGCGGTTCTCTCTTCGCTCTCCTCCAGTAATTCAACCACCGACCGTCCACAGGACTCTCCGCGGGCTTCTTCTTCTTCTTCGTCTTGCGCACGCTGTCTCGCGTGTGTGTGTTTTTTCCCCATTTTTGCGAGACCGTTTCGTCGCCAGGAATCCGAGACGGGAATTTGTAGGACGCGTCGTCGGTATTCGGTTCGATACGTTCCGAAGACGATTCATTCCGGCCGTTGTTGTATCGGTCCGGAGTTCTTAGAGGGTCGGTTCGGATCAGGACGAGGAAGAGTTACGTAGAGAGCCGGTGCGAGAGCCCGATCCGATGCGCAATCGGCGATGCGCCGCAGACCCCCGGAGAGCCCGAGAGACCCTAGCCGAGCAGGAGGCGCGCATTCGCGCTCCGTACGTCGGTGCGTGCGCATCCGTTTCCAGAACGGGTTCGCTGGATCTCTTGGTCTTCAACGAAGCTGTTCGCGGCAGGATGATCGAGCTCCGAGATCCTTGCTCGATCCTCCCTTGTGATACCGAAACCCCTTTGCCGCTACGCGTTTATTCTACGGTTACAGTGATTAGAAATTCTTTGTCGTACGGAATCTTTTCTCAAAGGAAAATTATGCCTATTCACCGGTACAGCCTCGGGTCGATATGTGTATAAATCGGAGCCAGAGATTGTGCACGACATTCTTTCTTACTGGTTAGACACGTTTGTAAATATATGACGCTCCATCAATTTAGACTCTCATGTGGTTAGGCAGATGTTAGACCAGAGGAGAAATATCTGCAAGAATTTTACAGTGCAAGGGGTTAAGGGTTAGGTCGTTGCCTGCTTATTCTAGTTTGTCGAATTTTCGATGTCGAAACGTCGGATCCTGGTGTCTGTCTCCTTCAGAGGAAAGTGCATTGCGCAGGGTAGCCTCCGGGTACACGTTCTCGATCATGATTCATTTGCGGCGTGTCCTACGCCCCAGGACAATGTCGAAATTATGTTAAGGTCTATCCGGCACCTCGAGATGCTTGTCCGCGGGATTGGCAAATGCCGTTGGTCGCCTAATTCGCTGACTCACTATCGGGCACCGCGTACCGATGGACGCACGGTGGGACACACGATTCCATGGATCTCCAGGCGAATCGAAACGAGCTTGGCTTTCTCGGAACGTCACCGGTCAGGGTCCATTCCGCGAACCTTCGGTCACTGATGGATCGATCTCTGTTAGGGGAATTTGCTTGTTCGCTTCCTAGTTTTAGCCTATACTACGGGATGCTGCTCTCTCTCTCTCTTTCTCTCTCTCTCTCTCTCTCTCTCTCTGTGGCCTTCGGGAAATTCCTAGGACCGTTTGTTCCTCGTTTCGAAGTTTGTCGAAAGCGATAGAAAAATGGCCATGCATGAAATTTGATAGTTTCAATGTACTTTCTATTTTAATTCAGCTTGATTGAGGGGAGGGATTAATAATTCTAATAAAATCTAATTATTCGACCGTGGATTTTATGCATTTATGACAAGGATGAGTAGGTGAACATTATTTTATTAGGCTCAGCTTATTAAAATTATAGAATATCGCTTGTATTTGGCTCGTGTTCTTTGTAATTGATGTAAACAGTTTTTATTTTGCATCAAGATCCGCAGTCTACTAATTATAGTCGACGACTTTCTATTCTGTAGTAATTCTCTAGTTTGTTAACAAGTGACAGGAAAAAACGTTGAAGATAACGAATTTATGTTACGGTTTAGAAATTAGATTTTTATTTTCATTTCTCCACGACGAGCTCCTATGTCATTTTTGTTAACTTGTATAACAAATTTAGTAATAAATGAACATTTTTTTAAATCTTTATTTATTTGAGGAGCTTTTCAAACTTCGTTGATTCTTTAAAAGAATCCTTGTACACTAGATTTTCTTCAACAATTATGTACATTTTCTGAAAATACCACGGAACCATTTTAGGATACCTACAGTCTGTATAACGACAATTTTCCAAATGGAACAGTATAGTATTAATTTTTTACATACATTTATGAACTTAACTTGGGCTAAAATTGTGGAACAAGAATTACGATACTGAAGATTTATTATAAATCTATAGATTAGAATAGAACAATCATATTCAAATTGTTATTCGACACACACTAAGTGCATACAGCTACTGACAAACTAATCAAGAGCAACGTCACCACCACAAGTACAATTCTCATTATTGGTCAACATTAAATCACGCAAATCGTAGGTAAAATAATCAAACTAATTCCATACGGCAACAAATTAGTCAAGATAGCAACGTCACCGCCACAAAAACAATTCTCATTATCGTTCTACATTAAATCACGCGAATCATCGTGATTGGAAAGCGAGGCGGATGATTCATCTACCGAAGAAGCGATTTCGAACGAGAAAATCCCCGTTTCGAAATGCCAGGGCGTAGCCGGCGCGCCAGGTTCGACGGCTTCGATTTCATCGTTAATCTCGTCCTGTATGAATCGGCTTTCACGATCCCGAGGGAAGCCACTTGACACCTCCATCTTCTCGATTCCACGCGTCGCGGCCACGCACATCCGAAAGGAGGAGGCTGCGTGCAGGTCTTCTAATATATTCGCGACGCGAGGAAGTCCATCGGACGGTGGTGGTGGTGGTGGCTGGCGAAGAAGAGGTTGTACCTGCGGCCGTAAAGCAACGTCGCGTAGGATCTCTTCTGGGCCGGTGTCCCGTGGATATTCGAGACGTCGTTTCCAGCTGGGTTCACCTTGGTTCGGTTTAGTTCACCGGGCAGATGGGGCGGGGAGGAGAGAATTCGGTTCAGCGAACCGCGGCGAGCCGACGTAACTCTTACCTGGCGTGTTCGTTTGCTCGCATTGCCGCGGAATCGGTGCCATTGACACTGACATAATCACGCGACTGCTCGACCGGCGAAATCGTCGCGACGCCCGCCCGTCGGGGAATCCAGAAATCCGGTGAACAAATGGTGTTCCGCGGGAGATCGTCCCGAACATCAGAGAACACAAGCTAGAAAGAGAGGAGACAGAGTCTCGAAGACTCGGTGTACTTGACCTGGATCAGCGCTCTTCAGGTCTCACTGTTAAGGCGGTAGTATACGCTCGGATTGTAACTAGAAAGCAACTAGAATCTTACTAGATTTTGGGTCGAAACATGGGTTTGTGATTTTTCGCTTAATGTGCTTGTACGAGCAAATTTTGGGCTGGGTGAGGGCTCATTCGAAAGAGGAAGGTTCACCGCATGATGCTCTGGTCATCCCATCAGTCGAAAAAGGCTTTTAGAGACAGAAAAATACATTGAAATCTGCGGGATTTTTCTCGATTTTTCCCTACTTTGGACACTCATATTAGTAGATATAAACATAATCTCGTTAACCTCGTGACCAGAGCACCATGCGGTGAACCTTCCTCTTTCGAATGAGCCCTCACCCAGCCCAACATTTGCTCGTACAAGGACATTAAGCGAAATATCGCAAACCCATGTTTCGACCCAAAATCTAGTAAGATTCTAGTTGCTTCCTAGATACAATCCTAGGGTATACTACCGCCTTAAGAGTTTCGGATGTAAGGCCCGGTGGAATTTCAGTTAGCTTCATCCAGCGATCGAAGACATGCTGATACTGGTGTCTGCTATTTTCTGGTTTATTACTCACAGATCAAAAAACATTTCTAATTGGTCAGCTAACTGCGGGGAGGGAGGAGCTAACTGCAGAAAGCCTCAAATCTCTCGGAAAGAATCTAGTGGAATATCTAGTTGAGAAGTAACCCAGCCCAGAAACCCAGGGAAGCGATTTAGGATTCTGGCCCTGAAGAGGACACTTCTTTCGTTCGTAGGCGGAGATCGTTCCGCGGAAAATGATCCGGAGGAGCCGAGAGAAAACCAAAGACCAAGGGAGACAGGCTAGAAAGAGAGGAGAGACAGTGTCTTGGACAAGACTCGGTGAACTTGACCTGGATCCGCACACCGTGCACGGGAGAAAGAATCGCTCGTCGTCGGCCTCTCCTTCTTACGGAACGGAGAAAGGAGAAAGAGCGGGATGGAGGAAATTACTTTCGATTTCGAGCTCTTGGGATCGGTTACACTTTCTCCCCATCGTTGCTGCTGCCTTCGTCGAGGTCGTCGACGCCGGCTTCCTTCTTCCTCTTTCGCGGCCAAGTCCATCGTTACGTGACTCTTCCGCAGGTCAAGGCCGGGCCTTCAATGACCTCAGCCTTGCGGCAAGTTCACGATCGATCGGTTTTACGGGCGACTTTCGACTGGATCGCGTGGACTCGCCTGACGTTACCCTTGGCAGAGCGATTCCAATGGGGAACGATGGCCGGGAGCACGGTCGAGGGACTTCCGGCGACTCGACCGGAAGTCGCTGATCGTCTCTCAGGTTGTGTCATTCGAATGAATGGTGTACGATTGATATGATTGTTAGTGAGAGTCATCCTTGGAGTACGGATCTTTTGAAAGTGGTGGAAGCGAGTCCTAATGGTCGAATGTGTAGCAGATTTTCGTATTTTTTTGTTAAGAATTTTTTAAATCAGTATATTTACCATCCCCACTACTTTAGATTTTATAACGATAATCAGGTACCTGGGTATCCAGTTTTAATCTCTTTTTATGAATTCTTAAACATTTTGGTTGACATACGATATAATTACTTTCATGTTTTTGGATGAGATTAAATTGAGACGTAGATATATGCATTGCAATTATAAAGTGGATTATTGAATATCGTAGGACATTTTGGTCGTTGATATAAATGTTGTGCTCTTCTCTTAATAATTTGAATAAGTTACAAATAATATATTGGAGTCTTTAAGATCTTTCGATTTTGTTACCATTTCGTTTATACACAGTCAATCCACAGTCCAGACATGAGGGGTATTCAATGAAACAAAGAATGAATAGAAGACATTGTTGAAATGAATTCTGAAGAGTCAGAGGTACATTTGTACACAACATTTTACACAAACAACAATGTACATGTTGTACATTTGTACATTATTTAACGTAACCAGCAATATTATTTTGTGCGGTACAAGTGTGCGAGTAGATACACGCGTCAGCCAAGGTAAAATCGAGAAACACAGGCATTTAAGAGCTCGTCTGGTCGTTGGAATCTCGAGCTTTAGCAGTGCAATCCCCCGTAAAGCTGTGACGTAAGGAGACGCGAGGAGTGATTTAACCGAAACGCGTGGGTGGCGCATTAAGCAACCGTGAATGCAACTTAAACAAGTGCAAGTGCACTACTCGAGCACGCCACTTTTCGCGCGAAGTGCACCGACATGGCGGCGGTCATGGCGAGTTGACGACCGACCTTGCGACGTTTCACGCGTCTGCGAATTGCATTCCCCGCGACAGAACGTCACTCGCTCCGTTGCCCGAGAATATTATCGATCCGAAATCTCGTCGGCATCATCCGATCGGCGGTATATTTAATTGCTCGCCGCTATCGCAGTATATTTAAGTGCTCGTTAATCAACTGAATTTTAGACTACGCTCGAAGAAGATACTGTGTTATAACAGCTTCTCCATTTTTGTACAATGGCACTTAAGATCGTGATGAACGCATAAATAACTTAGAACAATTACATTTTGGAAAAAAGAAATTCTGCAAGCTGTTTCACAAGTTTTTAGTGGCTTTACAAGTCTTTTTAATGGGATTTTAACTGAAGCAACTTGATTGCTGAGAGGACATAAATTTTTATTAAAAGTAGTTCTGTGTGTGGGCGAATAACTTCTTCCTAAATAAACGCACTACGGATTTATATTATTAAAACAACGACGTTATAGATCGTTTTATCATTGCGTTATCGTTCTCGAATAAAAAGATATATAAAAAAGAACTTTTTAAGAACCACGCGTATATTAAAATACACTAAAAAATAGAAAATAATTTTTTTAGACATTAGTGACTATAAATAAAAGCGTGGAACGCTAAACTATACAGGGTGTCCCAAAATTCGTGAAAATCCGGAAAGGGGGTGGTTCGTGAGACCATTCTAAGAGACATATTCCTTTGCACCAATGTCAACTGCGGCTTTGTTTAGGAGTTATTAACGAAAAACACGGACCAATCAGAGCGCGCCCCGGCCCGCCGCGCTGCGCCGGCAAACGAGTGTCGGTGGTACGCCGTAACATCGTAACGAACAAGAGTTTCTCGATAATGTGAATCCTCTCCGATTTCGATGAGCTTCGGATACGTTGTCAAGACCATGATTCCGAACAACACTTCTCTTTATACTTTTTGGCGATCGGCTTTAGTTTACGAGATAATCGTAAAAAAAGAGAAGAAGTAGAAACTGATTGTATTAAAAACTCACGTATTCAGCCGTAAATCCAGTTGCTGCTTCGAAATGTGGGTCACTGGGTCACTCGGTGACGAACTGCACAGATGTCTTCAGGTATATGGCAGTACCGAAAGCCAAGGGACGTACGGCCAGGTCGACGAACTCCACAGCCGGTGGTAAATAGAAGGCCTAATCCAGAATTTCACTTTCACTTTCGAATCGATAAATAATTCGTATGTTTATTTCACACAGATGCCTTGAAATTTCTCCACACTCACAATCACTGTTCACATTTGTCTCTACCGCGGCTCGAACGACACTGATTTTCCGCAAGATTTTCCTAAAGAATTTAGGAAGGGCATTTAGAGTGTCGAAACTCGAAATGCACGCTGTAGCCATGGACCTACAGGATTGAGCATTAAGCCTGCGACGGCGTAAGAAAAGACGGAAGGGGTATCAACATCAACCATGTCGGCCATCTTGTTAGACAGCACATGTGGTGCGCTCTATAGGCGACTCTAAATACTAGTGTAGCGTCTGTAGCACGTGGAATAACCTCACTTCTCCCGCCCGCGCGTCTCGCTCCCCGTGACGCTCGTAACACTATGGCCGCTACGGCTCTTTATTTTTTTAGAATCAAATCATATATATTTTTTAAAGTTCTACGAGGTGCTCAAGGAACCCCATTTCATCTACCCAATAGTAGATACGTTACTGTTTTTCCGCGCAGCGCCTCTAGCGGCCATCCATCGTATGAAAAATGTTGGGCACAATCGAAGCACTGCCTTATGCTCTTGTCAGTCCTGTAGGTCCATGGCTGTAGCACGTTTACGAAAACAGTTCGAGCCGCGGTAGAGACAAATGTGAACAGTGATTGTGAGTGTGGAGAAATTTCAAGGCATCTATGTGAAATAAACATACGAATTATTTATCGATTCGAAAGTGAAAGTGAAATTCTGGATTAGGCCTTCTACCACCGGCTGTGGAGTTCGTCGACGTGGCCGTACGTCCCTTGGCTTTCGGTACTGCCATATACCTGAAGACATCTGTGCAGTTCGTCACCGAGTGACCCAGTGACCCACATTTCGAAGCAGCAAATGGATTTACGGCTGAATACGTGAGTTTTTAATACAATCAGTTTCTACTTCTTCTCTTTTTTACGATTATCTCGTAAACTAAAGCCGATCGCCAAAAAGCATAAAGAGAAGTGTTGTTCAGAATCATGGTCTTGACAACGTATCCAAAGCTCATCGAAATCGGAGAGGATTCACATTATCGAGAAACTCTTGTTCGTCGCGATGTCACGGCGTACCACCGACACTCGCTTGCCGGCGCGCTCTGATTGGTCCGTGTTTTTCGTTAATAACTCCTAAACAAAGCCGCGAGCAAATATTCTCCTCTTATTCTGAGAACCGGACGCAGGAAGTTGTGACGTATTTAATATCGTTTTCTGTACTATGATATTAACGTGACGCCTACGACATTGACGTAATCTAAATGAATCCACGATGAAATAGTGAATGGAGATCTGTGAGTTTTGGAATTCATTCCTCGTCGAGTCACAAATACCGGAGTTTATGCAAGACTTCTTTGACGCTCTCCATGGAATGTTTATTTGTACACTCTCGGCCGAGCTACCGTTTCCTAATCGCTTTGTTGATTACATCAATAACACCGCTAAATTCTGAGAACTTTCTCACTTGCCGGGGGCAATTAATTTAAAAATGGTAATCTAATAATGGCGATTATTAACTGTATTCGGTCATTACCGTAAACAGCCATATTCAAATGAAGAATCAGCCCGCGGCGCACACGAGAAGTATTCATGAATCTGGGAAGAACTATGCAAATGTATTGTAATTTTCATTAATTTCTTTTTACATTGAATTGAAAGTTATAGGTGAAGGTAACGGGGAATGGCAAGGTGCTACGATTGCTTTATTCAAATGTGATCGTTCACGGAGACGTAACAGTTTCTTTATCATCTGTGTCAATGACCTGTGCAATGACCTTTCGAGTCTAGCAGCTTTATTCATACAAGTAAACGCTACACGATTTTTTCTTTTAATCATATTCTCTATTATTCTTTAATATACTATATTGCTTTTATTATTACTCAGTTCCTGGTGATTAATTATAATTGAAAGTTGTTCAATTAAGAGGCTCGATGCATGAAGATAGAGTAAGATTAAAAATCTGTGTGAGAAGCTTGATGAACAATTGTCTGAATTGAGCTGAAAACTTTGATTCGCATAATAAACATGAAAGTACATATATGTATTAAACGTAAACCATGAACGTTTTAAACATTGAATTAATTACTAGCAAAAGTACAACAAATTATTTGAACAGAAAGTAATTTGTCGTGCAACTTCACTGAATGTCGAGTGCTTCTGAAACCCATGTCGCGGAAATCGATTAACATACTGCCGGTAATACACTATGAAAGGTACTATCGTTGGGAAAGCGCTATTCAATGCGTTGAGATTGGGGAGTGTTCGTTAATCAAGGTACGTGTACACGATTGTAAGCTTCCGGGTACAAACCTGGTGTTTAGTACCTCGAGATATGCTAGACACAATGTGCATTTAAAAGAAGCACTTCACGAATTATTCTTACACGAGAGAAGAACAATTTCTCGGTGTCGAGCAACAATGTTTTTAACTCTTTCAAACATTTCCGTTTCGTGAATTCAATGATTCGATCCGAATGGGTAACTGTTTTATGTATTAGTAGGCAGCAGATTTTATGCGTTTATGACAAAAATGTGTAGGTGTAATTTAAAACAGTAAAAACGTTAGAATAACAATATTAAGAACATTCAGAACATGTTTATTTCGCAGAAAGACCCGCATGAATACATTAGAAATAATATCATTTAAGAATTAATAATCCAAACGTTCTGACGAGGTTAAAGAAATGTCATATTTACAATTATCGTGTAATAGCGAAAATAATTGCGCCATTTCGGAGTTAAAAAAAATTAATAATAAAGTTGCGAAAGGTGTGCTTAAGCACCGTCAACGGTACAGTTCTGAGAAAGGTCCCGAGGGTTAATAGATATACTCGACATCTCAGTCAACCGTGGACAAGCTGAACCCATTCGAAGTCCTGTAACATCTTGTCGCACGTTTCAATTCCTCGGCTTCTTTTATTTTTTCAATCTGCGTCGGGTCCTTCCGGTCACGGCAGGTCGTGAGGCGCAGCAAATGTCTTGTCCTCTGACGTGACGCAGTTTCATGGACTTTCGGGACGCTTTTCCACGAAAGAGGGTAAATTCTGCGAGATAGTTCTCGCAAGGGGGACGAAGGAAATCAATAGCGTTGCTAGGGCTGGCCGGAGAGTATGGGACGATGATGCTTTTAAAGCCCAAGCATCCGGAGCTCTCTCTCTCTCTCTCACTCTCGCATCCCACTCTCTCTCTCTCTCTCTCTCTCTCGCTCTTTCTCTGTATACGCAGAATGCTCTTAACACAGCACATCGCGGGATGCCTTCCTTTCAAATATTCCGCTCCGGGAAAATGTAATTCCATAAAATCGGCATTAATCAGGGGACAGCGGCGACCGTTTCGCTTGGATTCCTTTTTGTGTCTGTCACGGGATTACGCGTGTCCTCTCGTGCCGACACCGTAAATTTCATTACTGGCCCCGGGATTTTATTACGATGATAGAGCGCGACAATTTCAATCATTATGAAAGGATACGGGCTCCTATGCATGATTTTAAAACGATGACGGAATCTCTGCAACGGGAACAGATAAAACGGACGGGTTGCTGACGCGTTCTGCGAGCTTCTGCTCGTATATGTGCCCATAACTATGAAAGTGGTCAAAATTTAAAAGAAACGAGTTTATCTGTTACTTCACATCACATTATTTTATCTAAATTAATTCAATGTAATTTTTACGATATTGTCACAAATGAACTGTTAAGATAGTACTTGTTATTTCAACATTATGCGGAATTCATTTACTGTTAATATCCTTCTCCTTTAAGTATCTTAGAACAAGAAATATTCATGTGATTTAGACCACTTTGATAATTATGGGCGCAGTGTATACGCCTATATTATACATTAAATTTTCGTCTAATGTTTCATTTTTTCTACTATTATAAATTAACCCTTTGCACTCCAGCCTAGTGACTTATATTGTACACCAACAACTCCAGTACTATATTAATTACAAGTGTATGTATAATAAAAAAATACGGTTGCTGCAATAAAACAAAATATTTATTCCTTAGCTACATTATATAAAAGAAGTTCAAGTTTATAAATCTTCAACAAAATGAAAATTTTATAAAGTTCATATTTCAAATATCGCATTATCGGCGACAACGGAGTGCAAAGGGTTAAAATTATTTACCATGCGAGTTGTCATTGTGCGCTATAGAAATCTGCTATGAAACACTTTGTATATACCAGTTTTTTAAATCGTTTATACATGATAAAATCAGAATGATCTATGAACGAAATTCTTACAACTGCTTACGAACTGCTGTAAATTGAATAAAAATGGACGATGAACGAAAAATATTCGATTTGTAAAAGGGTTAAATTAAAACGAACGGTAAAGTAAGTACAGGGTAAAATAAATGGATTCTTTTCGACCGAGTGGGATTAATGGTCGCTGGCCAGTCAAAATTCCGTATCCTAATTGCCAGCGTAATTGGAAAATCGACCCTCGACTTTTTCCTATGCCTCTCGCTCCCCCCTCGATGACGTCTCCCATTTCTGAAGTGTCACCAGCCAAAACAACACCCTCGAAATGAAAAACGACTTTAATCTCAACCTGAGCCGTCGATTTCAAGGGGTGGCTCTCGCGTGTCATGTGTTCGCGAGGGTGAACAGGAGGGTCCGTGGAGTCTGGCCTCGAGTTTCCGGTGACAATAACACTGTACGAAATTTTTGGCAATTTATGGCACGCTGGGATAGGAAGAAAAAATTACTTCTACCGACATCGGAGACTACTGTGCTCGTTAAATAGTTGAATAGGAATGTCCATCATCGCTTGCGTCTATTGTTGTGGGTGTCTCTTTATTATGGTTTTTATAAGGGGATGTTTGGGAAGATGAAATTAGGAAAAAAACTGGGTTTATCGTATTACGTAGTCGTCGTAGTCAATGGCTAGATTAGGGTGAAACTTCATTTAGGGAATATTCGTCACAAAAGTTTTTTGAATATGAGCGGATGTGTGAAGGGTATATCATATTATGCGAAGAGTTATTAACAGAAATAAGATTATGTTATCGGCGCACAGGTTCGATCCAAAATCACGACGAAGCAATTTTGCGATTTGAACAATTTTTCTCAACGTTTCGATCCAAGTATGGATCATCTTCAAGAGTTATTAACAGAGTTGGTACCCTTTTCCCCTGAATTCGTGCTCCCTCCCCTCATGTGGCAACTCTGACTAGAACACACTTTTCATTTCTCATTTTATGTGTCTTACAGTTTTGTCACATGGTGTAGTAACTGCCAGGCTATAGCTGCGCGATTCCCACCGCTCGCGGAGCAGCTGATCGATCAAAGCTCAAACAAAAGTCGTGTCACGTAAATCCGCCCGCACAATCAGACCATCCCGTGGCTCGTCCCCCGCGAAAATTTCGTTTGGACCATCTGCGAGGATCCCGACGCCGTTAATTCCCAGGAAAATTCTCGGCGTATTCCCGTAGCAACTGCCACGTACACGCGGCCGAAAATCCACGGGCTGATCCGTGAGCGCGACGACGGATCCCATTTAGCTCTCGCAGCTGTCTCATCAGCTCATTGATCCCGATTAATCCGTGAGCGACTCGATCACAAAAGGACCTCCCCAAATGCGGGGGTGGCCCCGTGACATGTGCGAGCAGAATAAGGTGACGTCAGCCCGATCCGGTATTCAATCGCAAGATCGTGAAGGGAACAGGAGGAGATCGTTCGCGGATCGGCCGAGTTTTTCTCGAACGGTGCGCGCGTGCTCGTCAGATTTTAGGGGAAACCCTGGGGACACCCGTCACGCGTTAATTGCGCGGGTATACTCATTAATTCCATCGATCGGTATCTGTCTGTGCGGTGGCTCGACGGTCATCCGGCTGGAACGTATTCGACGCCGACGCGAGGGATGAAAGCGTTTCAGTTGCAAAGGCGCATTCACGCGGCTCGATTCGCTCGATTTGTATGACCATTGAAGAAATTACGCAACGCACGCTCCTGGAAATTAGGCTCCACCGAACGGAAGCCTTTGAGCCGGCTAAGTGTCGGATTGCACCCCATTCGCCACCACTGATAAAAGTTTACTCCACGCTTAACCCTTTGCCGGATAAAGTGTAACCCCCCCCCATTTTATTTCAAAACTTGCTACATCATGTTCTGCATCGATTGTGGAAAATGGTACTTAAATAAAAATTAATTTTATCCCCCAATAGACTTTTTATGTTGAAAACAACATAACAATATCCTTAGATATTTTTAATTCTTCACTGTTTCATATTTCACCCAGTTAATTTCTTCATAAATGCATAAAAGTCCGCAGTCTAATCATAAGCTACCGAAATAGATTGAATAGTTCATTATCAAGTTCAATATTATCTGTCACATTTGAAATGGATATATAAATTCTTTATCGAATGGTGTTTATTAATATTGTAGTAGAAATTGTTCTGCTACGACAGTTTCTGATATATTTGGTCACAAAAATGGTTTTCATCCCTCACCGTAGGCAATATTTCCACCCTCCGAAAATGGATGACTGTAGACATAACGAAGTACACGTCAAATATTGATACTAAAAGTGTATCAAAATGGATGCGCGTATATTTTTATCCATATATTTGTCCCGAACAAATGGAAACTGTAAGCGAGTATTTGTTTAAAATCGACCATTTGACTAAACAAAATTAGAAGATCAATTTTTTGCATGACAAGTGTATTCGAAAATCTTTGTGGACAAGGGTGTTTTTAATTATTACGAATATTTTCGTCAGAGAAATAAATTATGCCTGATATACATAATTAAATTGTATGTTTGCAACTTGAGAAATTAGATGCGTAGTCCTATGGTCATCGATATGAAACAATTGAGATGGTCTATAAGTTTTGTAAGTTTCGAATTAAATGTTTTCAATTGTTCGCAGTTTCTGGAAATCATTGAATCGCTCATGATGTGATCTTCTGCGTAGGGACTCGTGGCAGAGAACGATGATCTCGATCATTGACGCTTGCGATTATGGTTGAGCTGGTTAAAAGAAGCTCCGAAAAACCGAGTGTTTTCCGTTTCAACGCCTGCGAGCGCGGAGCCGTGAACTTGGCTCGTAAATTACGGGCAGCGTTCGTCTCCGGTTCTCCTGAATGGAGAACGCTCAAAATTAGGTGTATTTACCTGTTCTCGAGGCTGGGTTTAGTCGCTCGGCCAAGTGTAACTATTTCATTTCGACGTTTACGAGGAAATTACTCCCGCTAACGCCCGGACTCCTGGTAATTTCGCGTCATTTTACACTCCTACCATAAACTCGAACCACCATTGGAATTACACGATGACTGGCTGTCGATCATACCGTGATTTATCGCGCCGGAGCACTGTTCACCTTACTTGATCGATGTTTACTGTATTTTTCTCTCTCTCTTTCTCTCTGATTTTTTTTTAATATTGCGAATGTATTATTCATCGACGTGGAACGATGAGATTATAAATGAAATACGACTCGAAAAATATGAAAGGAGGAATACCCCTCGCGCGCTCTCCATCAAACCACGGCATACAATAAAGTTCGTATGAAAAAGGGACGGAAGCAGGGGTTGATGTACCAGACTCATTCGGCCTAACTGGAGAACCTAGCGCTCCCTTCTTTGCGCTTTAATACCTCTCCTCGTGTCAACAGCCGGCATCATGAAATATTTTCTTCCTCGATAAACAGAACATCCTTGAGACTCGTCGTAATAAAACTTTCCACGTGAACCAACCCCCACGAAGCAAGTTAAATGCTGTTCGACATTAATAAGAAGTTTTCATTGAAGTCCTCCGAAGTCCTGGGCGCCTATCATGTCCCGTGTACTCGCAAATATTAGCCAATTCTGCATTGAGATCCCCATTTATAGTTCAACCACTAGCAAGAATTCATTTCAAGCTATTTAAAAAAAAATTTATGAAGACTTTAACTTTTGCAATTAATAAATATTCTGATACCAAAGACATTTTTGTATACTCTCCCCAACATATGTATTATATCAAATACGAAAATACTTTTTCACGGAAACCATTTTATCAGGATGAAAATTCACAAAATCTTCTAACAAGATTGTAATTCTGCAATTGATAAATGTTCTCAAATAGAAAAACTGTGGTATACTTTAGGAAATATATCGTTTCAAATGTGAACATATTTTTTGATTAAAACTTACAGTTATCGAGGAAAAAATTCACGAAAATCATTTTAACAGGATGAAAATTTACAGAATCTTTTACCAGGACCGCCACGAGGTTAACCACAATTCTGTAATTGATAAATATTTTTTCAATGGAGTCTCACGATGTTCGAGAAAAAAAAAACAAACGTTTTAAAAACCACGCTGCTTATTAAAATGCACTAAAAAGGAGGAAATAAACTATATTGATCTAATATGAGGATGAGTGGGGATGAGTCGGAGTGGGAACGCGTAGTGGAGTAGGGAGCGCTGGCGCGCGGAGTGGGGATTGCGGAACGCGATGAATTGTTTTTCTCCTGAACGCACAGTTTTTTTAAATTTGTTTTTTAATATTGCATTGTCATTCAGTTCTGAGCTATGTTTAAAGTTTCAAGTCTCTAGCTCATCGGTAACTGGTTTAAAATTGGATTACAAGATTTGACGCGTACAACAACAACTCGGCAAGCTAATATAAGCGTGGTAACAAAAAAGCTCGCCGAAAATCAGTGATCTCTTGACAGCCCCTTAACGGAATTAGCCGCTGCGTGCCGTGTCACGACGGCGATCGTTAAACGATTACTCCGAGCTGAACGAGGGAACGAAGGAGGGCCTTTTCCCTTGTCACGGACATGCACGGCGGCTTAAACGATAACAGAGCGAAAACGCGTCGAAATCAAACGGCAACCTGTATTGCTGGCACACGAAGGGTGCAAGGAGCAGTGGCAGAAACGAGGCGCGAGTGGTACGACGACGGCGCGTGGACAAACCACGGACGCATCCGTGGGCCTCTCTTCAGCATCCACTTCACGTCAAAGGCCTCCTCTGCTTCCGACTCGCTCCTTTTATTCGGTAATCAACCTTCGCCCCGTCGTCCTTCCGCTCCCGGCCCCCCTTGCAAACAGAATCACCCTCCGAAAGACGAATCAATTTCTCGACGGTGAAAGAACGGGAAGAAAGCCGACGAGGGTGGTGCTGCTCCTCGTTCTTCGAACTTGACGTCTTTTTTCCCCCCGTCCGTTTCGATTGTGCGAAACCCGAGGAGCGCCACGGTTTCTCGTTAACTTGGTTTCTTCGGCCCTTTGTCCATGGCGAGCTGACACTTGTACTCGCATTAATTTCTCTTCCGACATTGTTACTCATTTATTCTTTGAATTTGTATGGCGATCTTATGTAGTCTGTCTTTGGCTGACTAGTGCATCTCTACCATTTTAAGTATGTTTTTATCGTTTATTATTCTAACATTTTAGCGGGTGTCCTGTTTCCTCAGATTATGAAGGTTCGCACTAGGATCCTTGTAGCAATTCTGTAACTATTTCAATTTAAACAGACGAATTTTATGCATTTATACCGAAAATGAGAAGCGGAAATTGTTTTTTAATTTTTATGCATTGTTATCAATTTAATAAAATTATAGTAAAAGATTCATTTCTATTCATCTCTTGATTCTTGCAATCAACTCAGATAATTTTCATTTTGCATAAAGATCAACGTAATTGCAAGGAATTGAAATTAAATGAAAATGTATCTCTTCTTTCAACAATTTTGGTAGAATGAAAAGAATGTCAACATCCTTAAATTTCACATATTTATTTCTACCATAAATGCATAAAATCCACAGTCTGAGCATAAGCGAGATAAAATGTATTTCTTCTTTTAATAATTTTGGTAGAGCGAAAAGAACGTCCACATTCCTAAATTTCACGTACTCATTTTTGTCATAAATGCATAAAATCCATAATCTGATCATAAGCAAGATATAATAGTTGCTATAATAAATGCATTCGCATTTTCTCGAACCATTATCGCGCGGCACTCATATCGATGAATCTGGCATTCATTTAGCAGAGCCATCGAGCTCCAAGCATTCAATCAAATGAAACGAGTGTTCGACTTCGCAAGCTCTCAACTTTATCCTTCAGATTCCGGAAATTCGATATCTCGATCGGCACGCAACTTCGACCGCGGTTTCGATTCTTGGAAAAGACCGATAATCCCCCGTGTAAGTGATCGAGTCGTTCTGTTACGCCCGTAGATCGTCGCCACAATGTGTTGGAGAGTAAATCGCGGGACCGTTTGAAAAATCGGCATTCCTGTCCCGGAATGATAATAGTCTACCGGGATCGTCCTTGCACTCCTCGCGGCAATCATGCACTGATCATTATCATTACGTAACAGTTTATTCTACTAAAAATCGTCAATGTGCACGTTCGAATTTTGTAGAATTAGAATTTTGTCATTTTGCACGCTTAAGGATAGAGGAGCTGACGACAAGAAATTACAATCTCTGTAATTTAGATATGAACAATGTTGACTATTTATACTGATCGCTCAGTAATAAGTGGAGAACACATGTTAATTTATATAATGTACAAGCGGAAATCGTTGCCAGTAATTTTCCTTCATAAAACTTTCATCGGCTAGATTGGCATTTTCATTCGCATCGATACGATATCATGGTTCAATATAGTAGATCGATGGATCTTCGAAGTCTAATCTCCAAAACACTATAAAATCGACACAAAAATCGAACGTGATCCGATTTACAGTAAATATTCGATCTAAGAAAACGAGAACTGCACGACCTAAGGAAAACAAATATTCCTTCCACTGCGCGAGTTCACAACAAAAGAGTAGAACTGTACGATCTAAGAACAACACTTGAAAAGTTTGAAAATTTCTAATCAATATTTAACTTGAACCCCTAACTGATGAACCCTAACCGAGTAGTTGCAATTTAAAACAGTGGACAGATTTAAATAATTTAAGAACATCGATGCATCAGTTGCAGCTTATGAACATTACTGAAGAATGAAAGAAATTATATTACTTGGCCCTTGTTTGTTGCAGTTGATGCAAACGATTTTTATTCTGCATATAGTTCTGCAGTCTACTGATAAGTCAAGATTTATTTATTTAACTTTCTTGTACTTCATAGGTATCAATGAAATGTTGGTTTAGTCTGCCTGCCACTGTAGGAAGCATCGTTGAAATTAAAATTGACGATCATATACGACTGACGTCTCCATCGATGAAAGAATCGATGGAGTCAGCACCGGTCGGAGTCCATGTGATTAGCGAGCAGTTCCAAAGAGCACAGGTTCCATGGTAATTGACCGTGAACCACTGTTATTATATTTACTGTAAGAGGTGGGTGCCGGTCGCACTAAATAACACAATGTTATTGATACGTACAATTTTACGATTGAAAAAAGCTGAGAGAGAGAAAAACGTCGTGCCGGTCGATCGGCTGAAAACGTCCGTGTTAGCGGTGTCTCTCACCACCGGCAAAAACACGAGAGCGTAAAACAACATTGCGAACGGGTCTCGTAAAAAGCCTCAAAACAAGTCCACGTCGTGCCCTGTAATTATCCATTTAATATCGGCGAGCAACGGATGTGAAGCAACCTCTGCCGAGAGGTTGAAAAACCGTCGGACAAAAAAATGGCGGATAGTTATCCACGCGGATACCGTTGCTCGAACGAAACTGTATCAACTCGAACAGTTTCATTCATCGTTTGATTATTCGTGTGGGTTTGCACAGCCAATGGTCGGCATCGTCTCGGAAGTAATTAACAGACCGCGGATTTGATGCATTTAGGGCGCAAAGGAAGGATTTAGAATATTTATACACGTCGATATATTGTTGTTAACTGATTGGAAGGACTGAAGAACACTGTTCTTCATGATTAATGCAGACAGTTTTTATTTTATATAAAAACCTGCTGCTGTGTCTCGGTTGGAGCGCCGATGTTTTTCAATATGGCGGCGCTGCGGCCACATTGGATTTTCGCAATTTGATGTTCGTCGGATCACGGTACCGTTCGATCTTTATGAATAGCCGTCGCCTCTCCTTCTTCTACTTCCAGTTTCTATTCTTCATTTCGTTTCTTTTCGTTCGTTCCTGATCGTTCTTTTTTTCTGTTGACGAGGCTCGATCTTGGAAATGTTGCTGGCTCATAAAATAAATCAAGCGAAACGAGCGGTGATGAGACTTTAACGCGAGGTCCCGTTTGTCATCCCGTCGTCGTTCGGGGACAATGGGTCTCCAGTTCGTTGGGAATATCGATCGGCGGCGGTGGCTACCAGTGGCTACGGTGCCTTGAACTTGAAGCTCGGAGTCTTCACTTGTGCCTTTTAACACTGTCTGCGAACTCTGACGGAATTATCAATACAATTATTTAATGTCGTCGGAGTAATCGACAGAAATTTTATCTTGCTTAAACATTGCAATAAGAGTGTTATATATCGTTCATTCATAAGAAAAGTGACACAACTCACAATATATTTCTAAAAAAGGTATAACAATAAATATATAACACGACAATTAACCCAGTATCTAAATAACAACAATATATTTGGCATTGCTATGTTGATGACATACAATTTAAAACATGGACAATTTTAGGTAATTTTCAAATGGCTCTCCTGTAAAATCTGCCTTTTTTACTTATGTCACTTTTCTTACGAATGAACGATATGGATCGCTGTAGTTACTCTCATTCTCAGTTGACATAATCGAGGTTCTACACTGTCGCAAATGCCATACTACGTATTGTGGAGAAATTCCCGATTCTTCAGTCGACGAGTCCTTCTAAGGTCGAGTGCACTGGAAGCGAGTCGTGCTAATTTAAATACATTGTAATTGAATTACGTAATTGAATTACATCGTATTTTATATGCACAGTATTTGGATAACATTGTAATTGCATTACATAATTCAAAACCATTCACTTCATTCAATTGCTAGTTACGCGAATCACGAGTGTTTCCAAATGAAAAAAGTTCCTTTGTTGCTTCACCATGTGAATTAACATCTACTTGTTCTCACATACGATCAGAACTGTATGTAATAAGTTTAAAAGTAATTTGAATGTCAAATAAATATTACCATAATATCAACATGGTGTATAGGCAGTTAAAAGTGGTTGTAAAGACATTTCACGGTTCTTTACTGTGATTTGATACGTTCCTTCGAAATGTTCACGTTACCTCAGTGTCTTGTTAACCGGCATGAATTCAACACGTGTTTCACCTTTTCAACGAATTTAAAAATTCTTTTTTTTACAAAGCACAAGTGGCTAATAGTTTTCCTAAAAAATTATACAATAAATATAAAACTATAACAGTAACAGGCACGTGGTTGCCTTATAAAAATGACAATAATTAATTTATTTAGACTTTGCGCGGTTCCTATTATAACACGTGTTTTAATAAAAATATTTATTAAATTATTTCTGATGAAGACATCTTTATAATTTCATTAAAATTGTTAAAAATAATAAAAACGTTTCATAACAGCTACATTCTAAAATCGGAAGTTTCATATGCAACAAGCTAATAATTTGGATTTCTTTAGATTGAACTGCGTTTTTTAGTAGATAATGGACAATTGAGAATTCCCCAGTTTGCATAAACGAGGTTCTACGGTGTCGGAAATACTATACATACATATGTGTCGTGGAGAAATTCCTCGTCCTTGAGTCGGCGAGTCCTTCTAGGGTCGAGTGCACCGGAAGTCATTTACAGGTCCGCCGAATATTATTATTTCTTTCATACACGTCGCAGCAGCAGTGTCTTGATGGAAGGGGGGAGGGGGGAGGGGGAACAATATTCACTGAATGAAATTCATTGTCTCAAATTATGGAAGCAATTCAATTGTCAACGATAAGGTCGTCCGCGGAGCCGCGCCGCGGCGGTATACCCCGAGGAGTTTACAGGTGCAAATTGCAACTCGACGATAAATACAATTTGCAAGGTTAATGACCGTTAAACTGCCGCGCCTTACCTGACAATTATACCGAACAACATAATTCAGCGTCATTATGCACGCCTGGCTGAATAAGAATCCGTGCAAAGAAACAAAGCCGTAATTGCCCTCGCGGACGGCCGGCGTCGGACAGATTTTTGTCGGGGAAGAATTGAAAACGACCGATAAGGCGGATTTCTCGTGCGTCGACCGATTGCGAATTCTATTAAAAACAGTAGGAAATTAGATTTCCTAGCAAGCACCGGGCAACTGGTACCATTAAAACGGGGATTGGAATTGATCTCGTCGAATACCGTAATGACATCCTCTATATGCGCTGTACTATGCTTTTATCAAACCTATCACGCTCGCTTTTATGCAGAAAAATGGTCGGTATTTCAACAAATCTCGTGATAAAAATAGATTTTACGCATTTATGACGAAAATGGGCACGCACAATTTAAAGCAGAGGACATATAAAAATATTTAAGGTCATGAACGTATTAGTTTCAGCTTAATAGGATAATTAACACTAGAACTACCGGATGAGTCAAATTGACTTGTTGCTGATTTGTACTTTTAGAGATATTAAAGTTATAAATATGTTTTTATGAGACAGTTTTTTAGTGAACTGCTCTATTGAAGTATATATTTCAACAGAACTGATACGAAATCTAAATAAATGCAATGTGGTTCTAGTGTTAAAAAAATACTTTTTTACTATCATTTCATAATGCGAACATTCTTTAATTTCGTTTGATAAAAATGATGTCATAAGAAATTATTGTATAGATATCTTTAGTGGAGCACGTATTACAATAGGAGCCGCACAAAGTCTAAATAAAATGAATCTTGCCATTTTTACAAGGGAACTAATGGGAATAATTACTTTAATGATTTTGGTTAAATTAAAACTGCCTGTAAACGTCAGCATTAATTTTAGAATAGTTTATCCCAAATGGATTATCGTTGACAATTATTTGTTTGCATCCTACAAATAATTAAGTATCTAATCTTAAGTATTTATTTAATTGGAAAATATTTCATTACCAGACAGACCGATGTAATGAACGAAGAGTTTACACTGCGCCGCGATGTGCATAATAAAGAGACGAGGAGTAAAAAGGTTTATTACATTTCCTTCTGTTAAAATCAGACTATTAATTTCGAGAAACGTAATCGATTGATCACTCGGCTAATAGCTGTTCCAACAAGTTTAGTTCTGTTTTTATTTCTGATGTCTGTTAGCTTCCCGTGATACACATTTTGTATCTTCATTTGTAATTTAAATGTAATCTATTATACCGATAACGGAACACTTTGAGATTTCAATGCAATATCGCTTCCGCGATCGCTTCTGGTGGTATTTGATCTTGTTGCATTCATAAATACGAAAGCAGTGTGAACCAGCATGTATATAAGACTCGAGAGAGTAAAATGAATCGCCCGACTCGCGTTTCATCGCTTGTTTCCGCACTTCACGGTTGCGCGAGCTTGCCAAAATTGTTATTAACCACTCAACACACCAATTAAAAATTCAAAAGCGTTCGTTTTCCATAAATTTGTTTTACTCCAACGAGTTTTTTCGGCTGTATTTATACAATAGAAAACCAAAACTGCAGGTCTCGCGAGTTAACTCGGGCGCGCGGAAAAAAATCGTTTCCTTAAACCCGAGTTGACTCGGGCGAGTTAATGCTATTGGAGCAGCGTGCTGCATATCTACGAAACTCGAAGCAACGTTCATTTCCCGCGTTGATTTGACACGGATGATAACATCCTGCTTGATGTAATCGAAAAAAACACAAGCATTCGCCACGCTGAGATTACCAGGAACTTCTATTGTTCACTTCTGTGAAACTGAATGACTAATGTTTAATGATTCTCGAAACATGCTGATAATTCTATTGTGACTTTTTTTATCCTATTTATGAATGAATTGGCTGGCAACCGTACAATCGATCGCGGAACGATCGATTGTACTTGAATCTACTATTCGCGCGCCATTAACCGACTATGAGTAATTGTTCGATTAAAAGAATCGTATAATATGTACAAAATATGCCTGTAAGAAGATTTTTTCCTGTAGAACTAATCGGACATGGATCCCAATTAATAGTTTTTGTTACGGATTATGTTAACTAATCAGTTGTGAACTGATTATTATAATCGAGCTGAGAGTATTTATGCAGATTCGTGTCTTTATGGTCTATTTTTTATGTATGCGAAAGATAATGTCGATTCTCATGAATGAATTTTATTAATTGATTCACCTGTTCAGATTCCTTTCAACTGCTCATGAATATAAATGTTGAGAGGGTACTCGTAATCGAAGGAAGAGGTTCTCCATGTTTCAATTTACAAAACTTGTTTATCAGATTAGTCGAGGAAATTGTGAATTTATAGAAATTCTGAAAATAGAGCTTATTGGCTTCATTAAAAATTATTCCATTTATAATAGAGAGGAGGACATCGTTAATATTAATGAGAAAGAAACTTGTTCCAGTTACCAGTTAAATTTTCCATTTTTATGCGAGCTCTATTAAAACTCAAACTTATCTTCGCCCGTTCTCTCATTCGAATCTCTGTGGAAATAATTTTTAAGAAAAGTTTGTGGTCCACGTTCTAACAGGAATCCATTAAGAACTAATCTTTAAGGACTTCGATAACTTTTTCAAGCTGCTGCTTCGCCATCCGAGTTATAAAAATTCGAATTCCAGCACGGCGTTCTCTTTGTTTCGGAAACCCGAAGGATCTCTGCTTCAGATCTCCGGGATTTCCTGCGACCGCGGATGATTCAGTCTCACAAAGAGGATCGAAACGACCTTGGCAGACGTGTCCTTCCAGAGAACCATCACTCCAGCATGTACGCATTCCGAGAAACACACGACCGACCGTCTTAAAACCGCTGATAATTAGCGAAGACTCGAATTTACGATCATTAATAAGTGCCGGCGTCTCGCGGAAGCTGCACGAGGTAAGAATGAAGCAGCGAAGAGAAGAGGGTACCACGAAGGATAGTGAAAGAGAATAAAAGAGAAGAGGATGTTGTTGCGAATCGAAAGGGCCCAACATTCGATCGCTTCCTGTTGTGGTTTGAATCGACGCGGTGCGCAGAGACGATGCTCTGATAAATGAGAAATTCCCGGGGGCCGATTTTCCTGGCTGGTATCGATCCGGGGAACGAGTTCACGGACCCCTACGCGCTCTCGCACCCGTAACGTCATTACGAGAAACACGATCCCCCGGCACAACGCGAAATTGCCAGCAGTTTTTCCAGCCATCCACTGAACGCTGCAGGCGAAAATACCCTGGAAACGGACGATCCTTCCGGGGCGATCCGCGGGATGGCAACCTGCAGGATATCTCCATGCACGCGCGAGCATAAGCGCGATCCCCGACCACCGTATTTATGGGCGTCTGCGGTTACGTTTCAGATGCCTCGCCTCGCGCAGAAACGATCGCGGATCTCGCCGTCCTCCAGGGACACCGCAGGAAGGTCGAGGAGGACGAACCTGAACGGAAAATTGAAAAGTTGTTTATTAGGAGCGTTTCCCATGCTTTCGGGGCAAAAATGTTGTTGCGTTATTGTTTAATTGAATGATTAAAGTGTATACATTTTCATACAGATCTAATTTCTTATGATCAATTTTAACTATACGTATGTTATTAATCGATTTTCATGAAATTTACAGCATTAACTAACATAGATCTACAAACCATATATTTTAAATTTTCATTAAGGGCGCAAGTAAAAAAGTTTTAAAAAATGCTTTTCTTATTTTTCCATGCAACCTTGTAAATTGTAATTTTTCGAAAATCTTTTCTGCAGATCATTTAGGGACCCCTGCATAAGCATATGTGTATTTTTTCAATATCTTGCATTAATTTCAGTTGGTCCTTCAGTAGTGGATGCACATAGAGCATCAAATCCTGTATTTTTTTTAAGATCTCCCATTCATTTCGAATTATTTCTCCACAAGCACTAAATACCCGGTTCAGCTCTTCAGTAATACCAGTAACTAATTTTACCGATTCCTTTTGCATTAACAAACTAATAAATTCAATGAATGAAACTAGAATAAAAAATCGAGCACATTTAGACCATGTTACGTAGTGCTGTAATCTATTATACTGTCAGCTCGTAAAGAGTTAAATGAAGTGTTTTTTACCAGCACTGGAATTGCCGGAGAGTCAACTAGGCGGAACGTTTATAATTTTCTAGACGAATGGCAAAGCGTGCTCCTTAAGACTTCCTCGAACTTTTAACACGGCACGAGTACGAATACATGAATTTACTTCAGAATTTCTTGCAATATTACATTCACGATTTCAGCGATGATAGAACGAACAATTTAAAGTAATTCATTCTCTCCGGTAGAGATCTAGCGTAAATTAACAAATTGTCACGCGTTTAAAATGTACAGAACGCACTCGAAGTGATTCTGCGTAACTGCTAGGGGAAGAATGAAAATGTATCTCTTCTTTTAATAATTTTAGTAGAACTTCTTAAATTTCGGCTATTAATTTCTGTCATAAATGCACAAAGTCCACAGTCTGATCATAAGCAAGAGAAAATGGATTTCTTCTTTTAATAATTGTAGTAGAACTTCTTAAATTGAGCCTATTCATTTCTGTCATGAATGCATAAAATCCACAGTCTGTTCATAAGCAAGATAAAATGCATTTCTTCTTTTATTAATTTTAGGAGAACGAAAAGAATATCAGCATTATTTAATTTCGGCTATTCATTTCTGTCATGAATGCATAAAATCCACAGTTTGATCATAAGCAAGATAAAATGTATTTCTTCTTTTATTAGCTTTAGGGGAACGAAAATAATATCAACATTCTTTAATTTCACCTATTCATTTCTGTCATAAGTGCATAAAATCCACAGTTTTATCACAGCATGATAAATGTATTTCTTCTTCTAATAATTTTAGTAGAACGAAAAGAATATCAACATTCTTAAATGAATTTACTTCAGAATTTCTGACAAAAGTACATTCACGATCTCAGCGTTGATAGAACGAACAATTTAAAGTAATTCATTCTCCCCGGTAGATCTAGCGTAAATTAAAAAATTGTCACGCGTTTAAAATGTACAGAACGCACTCGAAGTAATTCGTCACGCGAGCCAGCTGGCCATCAGAAGATAAGGATCGCATGCAGGAGTGGAAGGAGAGAGCATGATGAATCATTTAAACGACGCAGCAATTAAAAAGTTAGTGTAAACTAAGTTGTAGGGTTAATAGAGAAAAGAAAACGACAGTTTGCAACGAGCGGGCACAATGGTTGCGCGGTCCTCGGTACCGCGCGCGCGCGCGGAGCCGTGAGACATAAATTTCTTCAGCGGCTTAGAAGCTACGATTCAGGATCTTGATATCCTGGGACTTAGGATCTTGATGTTCCTCGTTTCTCAGTTTTATCGCGCAGGTACGATCCCGTGGCGTATATGCGGGAAAATGAGTCATCGACGCCGACCGAAGGAAATGAGATTCGAACGTGGTAGCGCGAGTGGAAACGCGGCGTAAAACAGCACGTGGAATTTCTACGAGGATCGAGAATTGATGTAGCGACGTTCACTGTCTGTATATTATTCAAATGGCTGTGTTTAGAACACGGATTAGAAGAAACGGTCGATTATTTGTGCGTCGTTCCCAGTATTCTAAATTTAAACCTGTCGCCGATCCCTGCCGCTACGAACAAGGCTTCGACTGTGAAATTATATTCGAATTTCTGTCGAGTAGATCGAGATCTAAGGTGATCATGGATCTTTACGTTGCGCTAATAAAATTGTGATTTTACTGTTCTCTCGAGAAATATATCCAAACGTAACTTGCGACATCAAAATAGCGGTGTAGATCGTCAAAGATCACCTGCGTGATTTTTCATTTTCGTAATATACACACTGAATTTTAGACTCGCTAATTATTTGTTAGTTTATTTCAGACATTTTTGTTTCTCTTTTCAATTCGTTACTTTCGCACGAAACATTTTTTAATGTACTACTGGATCAAGATGGCGGCGTAGGCTGTCGAAAAACATGAAAGAAGTTGATTGAAAATTAAAAGTTTAAAAATTCGATATTTACACCAGTAAGTTTAGAGGAAACAAATCTGTCGGGAAAAATTTGCATTCTTGAAAGATTACCATATTCGACAAATGTCAAAGCACTATCCATGTAATGGCCACGTTCGAACCCCATGGAAGGTGTATAAATTCTAATGGTGCTGCAGGATTCTAAGAAACCCATAAAAGAAGAATAATTGAGAAGCATCATTAGCAGAATAACGTCGTATCAACATTCATACTTGAAAACAATTTTAAGCTGAGCGGTGTAAGTGGTTATCCGAATAAAAATAATTTTATATAAGTGCTATGGATTGAATTTTTCCAAGATCCGCGGATTTTTACAATGGAAAGGTCATGTTTCTGTTTCTTCACTACTATTCTAAGTGTTTCTATTTTTCTGAGGAAAAATATTACCTGAAATAAATGGAATCTCTAATCTCGGATCATTACAAATTCTATTAAAACAGGCGTTTAATTATTTGTAGAGTAATTATCGCAATAAATATTAGTACAGACTGAAGTGTTGTACAACAAATTAGTTCTAGAACAATAATTATAATAAATATGTTTAATATAACACATTTATAATAGATGTTAGTAAATATTCTAGTTCTATACAATGTCAAAAAATTCCCAGAACTTTATAAATAAAGAAAGGATTTTCACCGATCGTCAGTAGTGTGAAAGGCGAATCAAAATGTTTTCAAGGCGATGCGATAACGACGAACAAAATGGTTCCCATTCCGAGTAGACAATCGAAGATCCAAAGATAAACTGTTCGATCCAGAACGAATGCTAACGGTACCATTTTGGCAAGATTCGCTTATGTTATCGATAGTTCTCCCGTATATGGGTTTCGCCGCATCGGATCGTCCGTTGCATGAATTAAGCCATTATATTTTGTGCCCCATGTGGTCTCCGTAGATTATCAATCCAATCACACGGCTCGTTCGGTTTAAGAAGTCGGTGGAATGGTTTCTCAATGTCCTTGAAGGAGGTATATTTCTCGTAAAGCTGCTCGAAGCACGATTATCGAGGTACGTTACCTTCGGAGGTTGTGTTTTCACGATCTGCCATTTTCCACGCCAATGCGTTTGATAACGCGGTCGCGGGCCATGATTGATAAATACTTCAATTTTGCTGGGAGATGTGTCCTGGGTTCATGTTATAAGTTCACAATCGTGTGTTTGCTAACGGGGAGGGATGGAGCTATTATTGTGTAATAATTATTATTGCAATTTCAAATTCTGTGGCTGAAAGAAGTCTATCTTCAATATGTATAACGTATTACTAGGAATAATAAATTTCATTTCGGTTAAAGTCGTAAAAAGTCATAGCTCAAGTTTTTCCTACTAAAAAATAGAAATTGAACAAGCATGGGATCTTTAAGTTGCTTGAAACATGGCAAAAGATTATAGAAATGCCATATAACTTTTAAATGATAAACAATTGGCTTTCATTTTCCCTTGAGAAAACGGGATGACTGTCCGAACGACCCAATAGATTAGTTTAAAGATAGTTTCTATTTTGCCTAAGGCTTTGCAGTCTACCAGTGTTGGGTAATAAATAAATTTATTTAAATAAATAATTATTGAAATAGAAACTTAAATAACAAGTTATTTGATATTTTGGATATTCAAATAAAAAGCAAAAATAATGATTTATTATCTGAGCAAGTCTAAATAGAATTATTGAAAATAATAAAGTTAATTGTTATTTAGAAATACAATTTCAATTATTATTTGTATTGACAAACAATAAATTAAATTGTATTTTTTTATAGGCAGCTGGGCCCTCCGGACGGGCCGGAAAAAATAATAAATAGATCACTTTTGGAATTATTTAAATTACTTTTATTAAAATCACACGTTTATTCATTATTTAATCAATTATTATTTAAAATAAAATTTGCCCAACACTGCGGTCTACTGATAACAATTGATAAGGAAGAGATAAGGCTATAGTCAATGTTTATAAACAGCAATTATATGCTAAATCACGCTCCTATGCAAGAAGCATTTGTACACCGACAATTATGCACAGTCTCGAACTGTATATTAAAGACCTTCAGTGACGGCGATCGTAATAATAACTCTCGACTGTAGGAACTTTTTGCGCCCGTTGCGAAATTGGATTTTTCTTATTAGCAACGGGGAAGATTGAAAATCTTTCTGCGAGCGGAAAGTAACCCCTCAATCCCATGACCCTAAACCAGCTTCAGTGTAAATTACGGGGTTCCTTTTGCATCTCGCCATATAATTTCCATGGCGAGGTGAAACGACTAGCTCTTAATCGTTGTGTTCATTCATGCTAGAAAGGATGTTTACCGAGAAAAATGTTAACGCGAAGCGGAGACGGATGTTTTTCCACGATGAATAGCGCGGATCGCGGTTATTATACTTTGATGCACGAATTTACGAAGGCGTATCGGCCGTGCATTGCTGAATTATGGTTATGGCGCGCTATAACCGGGCAAAAGGCGACTTAACAAGGCTGTTATTGTTGCGATTACGTTAATTTACCGCTATCGAGGGCAACCGGTCGTGGCGGCTAATGAATAATCGAAGACGTGATTACACTCCGATGTCCCTCGGCGATATCGAATACTAGTGTTTAATCCTTACAATGCGTTTTGTCTTACTTACGCCAATAAACACATTGTTGCTTACAGACAAAGCTAATCCTGCGACTCGATAAGCACAGAAATTCTACTAACTACTCTTATGATAAATGATGCTAGTGACTGACTAATTGAGACAGAGCTATTTATGTAGTGTTCCGTAGACAGAGAACATCTATATGTACTCCATTCGAAATTACAATAATTATCTTGATTAGAGTGGAATAATATCATGTACTTTCAATAGACTCAATAACTGATACTGATTTTTTAATACCAAAAGTACAGTGAATTCTTGATCCAAGCAAAAACTCGAAGCAAGCAAAGACTCGCTGCACCCTCGCGCTGTTTCTTAGATCGTGTAGTTCTATTATTTTTGTGTGACCTCGAACTTAGGCAAAACTTATTGCTAGACTGAGGATCTTTATGCATTAATGGCGTGTGGAAATTTTCAAGAAATATTAGAATTCGAAATTCAATACAATTTCGGTATTTTAAGGTGAAATAGGGAGCCCAATTTTTTTATTCAAACAATGAATTTTAATGAATAAGATGTTTTCCCTTTTGTTCGATGATCTTTTGCCAAAAAGAATAAATAAGAAAATATTTTATTGATTAAAGTTCATTGTTTGAATAAAGAAATTCGGTTTTATTTCACTTTAAAATATCGAAATTACTTTCTTGCCAA
This sequence comes from Lasioglossum oenotherae, assembly GCA_028455765.1. Taxonomy (NCBI): domain Eukaryota; kingdom Metazoa; phylum Arthropoda; class Insecta; order Hymenoptera; family Halictidae; genus Lasioglossum; species Lasioglossum oenotherae. The sequence continues at coordinate 6,618,125 of CM052299.1, read as the reverse complement.
CCCAATACAGACAACACTTTCTTCATTGTCTACAAAATGGAAAAATTGCATAAACATCCGCAGTCTACTTATTACATTCAACTGGAGCTCCGAGAGTTGATGACGTGGGAACCGACTACCCCCACTATCGGGGCATAAAACAGTTTAAAGATATTGTTATATGATTTGCGACATTTTAAGATGATTAAAAGAGAAAATGCACTTTCATTTAACTTCAGAAAATTTTTGGCTTCGAATTAGCCGACTTCAGAAGAAATTCTCGCAAAGAGCTTGTTTTACGTAATGCCATAGGAAATCGATCGAGTCCCATATCGTTAATCAGCGTGGTCGAAGAAAAGCGGCACGTGGATAATTGATAAATACACCGAACGCCGTCAGCGGGCCGTGTCCACGGATTATTATTCATTGTGCACCTTGTAGTACATTCATGGGACATAGATATGCGATAACGCCGCAAATAATTAGTGTTGAATTATTCGTTCCGCGTGGAATATTCATCCGCACGACGAGGCAACACGCACCCGCGCCAGCTAATTTCAAGTGCATTGAATCCCTTGCGAGTTCCGCGCGTTTTCCGTGGCCTCCTCGGCGCACACGGAAAAAAGATCGCGCTCACGCACGGCGCGACTTCGTCCCTCCGTTGTGTACACTGGAATGGAACGGGGAACATGCACAGCTGTCTTGTCAACGAACCATCTCACTGCCTAGAACCTACGAGAAAAGTAAAAGGTCTTTGAACTAAATATAGAATTGCCTACTGAAAAATTGTGGGAACCAGCAACAAACTTTATAAAGAGTCTAAAAAATTGTAGGGCCTATGGAAATAAAATAGAGAAAAATTGTAGGGCTCTGAAAAGGGAGTTACGAAAAAATTGTAGAATCCATGAAGAATTTTTACAATCCAGAAATAAATCTTAGAGCTCGTAGAAAATCTTTGTTAAAATAGATTCTCAGAAATGGCAGGTTCTACAAAATCTATAAACAAGTTTTACTAAAGCTTGCAACGATGCTATTGAACCTACGAAACTAACACAGAGTACAATTCGAGAGAGTGACTAAATGAAAGGTGTAGGTGTACAGGAGGATGGTCTGCAAACATCATGGTGCGGCACTGCGAACATGACCGGCGATCCGTGAAAATATGGACGGCAGAGCGTGTTTCGTTATTCCACGGATGCCAAAGACGGCATAATTAAGCTCGGAGATGTGTAAATATTGCATTCCCCGTAATAAGTTCTCTCAAACGGACCGGTAAACGTCTAGAGAAGGACGGAGAGATACGCGACCGCGTCATATCGAATGTATTTCCACAGTTTCACATATTTTTTCTCGCAAGGTGGATCGAAAAAATCATTTCAGATTCTATTTGATGTAACAGTTATGCGTCACGGTTAATAAAGGAGGTACATACGTTTAAGCACGAGGAACGCGAGACGTCCACTGCATTATTCAACTAAAGTGGTACATAAAAGTGTAGCCGCATGTGTCCAGCCTGATGAACTTTCAGCGTTGTTCTTGATTCCATTACTTCTCTTGAATAATGGACGCGATGTGCGCCCTAAACAAGTTCATATTCAGCACCATGAATCTTTAATAGACATTCCGAATCCAATTTCCACGTCTGGAAAACTCTGCGATTAATATCTAATTAACCATCTCGGCAATTCGAAAATATGGAGCAAAATGTCCTCTGCTGTCTCTTCCGATTCGGCACCTGTCTCCCACTTTACTCTTCCCCCTCCACGACGCCATTCCCCCACGCTTCCGCCCCGATGTGTCATAGTATCACGTGACGAGTCTGGCACTGGCAAAGAGGGGGTAATTTGTTCCCCTCAATGCGAATCAATTCCCCTGATCTGGCAACTCTGATTCAGCAGTTCCGAATGAAACCGTTCATAATTGAAGGAGGAAACGAATTCCCATAAATGTTTATACAAATTGTTGAGATAAAATTAGCTCCCCGAGGAACCGAAGGAGATCGAATCGTTCAGGTGCTTTTAAATTACTTTAATGGTAGCAGGAATGTTTTTCGTGGGTATTGGTATAAATACCAAAGAAAAAACGCAAAGGCGGCCATTATCGGGGTGAAAAAGTTTAATTAATGTCCATGGAATGAATGCATCAGCGAGGCAATTGCACCGCGGAACTATAAGAAAACTATCGACAGAACGAAATTGCATTCCGGAGCGTCGAGGCGGAATTGAATGGAACGTGAAAAACATTTAACGAACGTTAATTTGTCGCCTAATAAATGTCCGGCTTTCGCTTAATCCCTCGGACCAAGGGTCTTTCCGGTCCGTTATTTTGCCGGGGCCACCGTTAAATACCAAAATAAACGATAATCCCGGTCTGGACCTATGACAACGGTGGTCGCGGGTGAACGAGTATTGATTTTGGGGGACTTCGGGTCCAAATCCTCCGTTCCTGTCCCGACAGCGACGATATTACCGAAAAGACATTCATCACCATGGCGTGTGACACCGTGGCCGGTTTTAAGGCGAGAAAACAGTCGGCGAAAATGGAGTCGGTGAATCGAATGGTAATCGAGTTCGAGCAACGCGGATGTTTGTATTTATGGCAACGCGGATGGCAACACCTTCTCGGCCAAGAAGCGATTCTGTACGTCCTCGATGTAGGATTTATGGGACTATGTTTTTAGGAGACGACGGGGACGCGCCATCGAATTTCCGGTAAATCTCTTCCTGCGCCGCTCGCGTTTCTTGTCTTCTCGGGGAATTATTCCGTGAAAGTTAAAACCAACAAGCTGTGTAAGACAACATTTTGAATAAAATTGTCACTAGTGCGTGGGAGTTTCGAAATACACAAAGTTGGGCAAAAATTTAATCAACGATTGACGACTAAATTTCTACTTGAATCGTTAATCGCAATTAACAATTAATCTCCTAGTTATTAATCGTTAATGGCGGTTAACGATTAAATTCTTACTTTAGTCGTTGATTATGATTAACGATTATTAATCGTCAATCAGATGATTGATTAATGATTAACTGCTGAAATTTCGAAATGAAATACGGAATCAAAACTGTATGAATACTGAAAAAAAATGTAAACTGAGTTTATTTGGTCTATGCATAATACAAACTCTGTTTACGTGCTTTTATGCTTTCATTCGATGATTTCTTTTTTTAATCAACGATTGACGATTAACTTCATCAATTGATTGAATGAATCGTCGATTTTTCAATGATTTCTTTTTTTAATTGTACACATTAATCAATCAATCATGATTAAAATTTTAATCGATTAATGCCCAACTCTGGAAATACATATATTCCTCAGGGTAAACATGTACTCGCACAGTATGGGTTCAATAATGAGACCCATAATGAAAAAATTTGTTATTCTACTCTTGCCTCTACAAACATGGTTCCAAAAATGCATTCGCGCATAAAGCGTTGTTCCTATACATTGGGAGTAATCTTGCAAAATTTGAAGTGTAATGCATAATTTGGTAATATCGTCGTCATAATTTCTGACGAACAATTTTATTTTTATTTATTTGTTACATTTTCCAACAGGTTTCTATTCAGCTCTCGTGGTTGCAAACCCGGTTGAAAAAACTTGGTATGTGCATAAACCGCTGCTCGAACTTTGGGAGTAGCCTCGCAAAATGGCCGGCGGGAACGTCAGAAACCTCGTTCTCTCCCCCATAGAATCGGTTGGTGTCTGCCAAATGTCAGTGTCAACGGAATCCTGGACAATAATACGAAATTCCAATGAGCTTCCTAACGAAATACGGCGCGCGGTTTGCCAATTTTTCTTTAATACGTGCCAAGTCGCGCGGAAGCGACACGGCTGAATTGTTTAATAGATAGTGGCTCCGCGGGGCGAGACCGATAAAAATAGAAGCCAAGAAGAATGCGACGATTCTGCTATCTCTGGCACTGTTCCGCGGGAACGTCGATCACAAGATAGCTACGCGCTCTTGATCGTCGTCGATCGAGTCTGGCAATGGTCTGGTGTTGTCCGACACGAGTTTTGGAGCTTAAACGGCTTCCTAAATCCTGACACCATCGTTCTGCCTCTATTACTTCCCCTGTTCTGTTCTTAGGTATATCACTAGAACTCTTATTCTATTATTAATCCTCGAAAACACTGAAGCACAACATTTTAAGTGAAGAAGGAGAAAATATTTTACATTACGGTACCTCGAGGTTTATCCTTAAAAATAGGAATTTTCTAAACAATTTTAAAAAATGTCCTTTTTATTTTTGCATGTAACGTTGTAAATTATAATTTTTGGAAAATGTTTCTTGCATATCATTTCGTAAACCAATGCTTCTAATTGATTATAAAAAATCAGGTCGTTTGGTACAATTATAAAAAAGTTATTCTATTTTAAAGAGCGTACGAATACATTTTACATTATTCTCTAACAAAAAATATATTATAAAGAATATGTACATACAATGTCGCAAACGGTCATCTGTAGCGAGGTTGGGAGAATATTGTTTGGCGTGGGTCAAGATCGATCCAGGCACCGCGAACAGAGGATCAATGCGTGAATGACGAGGTAAGTTACGATGGTGAGCGACCTTGAACAGTCGACGGAATTTAATCAGCCGACAGTAGTCGGTGCGCGCGGCAGTGTAGTCGTAAAGTTGGCCCGAAACAGCGGACCGACCGCTTTTGCATGGCCTCACACGTACCACGGCAATCGCGATCGGATTAGACGCACCGTTGGCGAGCGCAATGTGTCTCGCATATTTCCGTCACGCTCAGCCGATCCTGTGCCTCCTTGGCGCCAGCCGGTGCTCCATCCCCTTCTCCATTCCGCGAACAGAACCGTTCTCCCTTGCCCTGGTCTCCTTGTCCTGCAAAGTCGCCGGAATCTAGTTCGATCGGGTCACGGTACGGAAAAATCGGTGGCCTCGTTGACACTGGATACGGCGAGCTCTGAAACCGACCAATTTCTAATTTCCGATCAAAATCGGACAGCTGCGTATGTACGTTTCCTACTTCTAGGTAAAATCCCATTTTGGAAGAAAAATAATACAAAGGGGGATAAGAAGGCTCTATAAATTGATTAACCCAGTAACAATATTTATTAGATGCAACATCTAATATACAGGGTGAGTCACCTAACGTTGCCGCCTCAAATATGTTTGTCGTTTTTGAAGTGATATTATGTTATAATTAGACCGCGGATTATATGAATTTATGGCAAGAATGAGTATGTGCAATGCGAAGCAGTGGACAGATTAAAAGGGGTTAAAAATACCAATGTACTCGTTTCAGCTAATTAATATCAATAGAGTCTAGTTATAATATGTTGAGTTGAGAAATTCCTTGGCAAGAAACAATAAAAAAAGTGCCAGGTGAGTTTATTTCCAAATTTTTAGTGATTCCACGCTATACATTTTTCTTAGTTACATATGCATAGACTGTCGACAACAACCGATGGGAATTTAAACGACCTCGGCTGCCAATTCCTGGATAACGAACTCCACCGAAATCGGGGAGTCGTAAAAATTGCGGCGCGTAATTGCGACATTCCGCCAACGAACGAACGATTTTGTTGCAATAAAAAATTGTCGCGTTAACGCTTCGCAGTGTCTCGTTACGGAGTCTCCACAACCCAGAATAGCTCAACTTCAAAAATTAAATTTTTTATAATAATTTAAACTTCGAATAAAGCTAAACAACGCCTTACAGAGTGACGAGAACTATAACATTTTTAAAATTAATTTCACGTTATGAAAATTAAAGGTTTTTTTTTGAGAAAATTCAGAACAGCAGGAAGATATGAAAAATTTGGAAGTATCAATATATTATTTTCAATTTTATGAAATTACTAAAGAAAGAAATTTATTTTGAATAAAAATCTGCAGTCTACTGATGTATTATCAAATGAAATGGATTTCTCTGATTTAAGCAGATGATTATAAAATTATACGTAAAGCAGGAATTTCCATAAGACGGTTTAAGAAATCGTTTGTTTGAGTTTAAACGTAACTTCTTACAGTTCTCGCATTTCCCTTCGAAGCTGCGAATCGCAATAACATAGTTTGTACAAACTTCCTTCATCCTTCAAAAATGTGAGAAAAGTTTCCAGCAAGCCGAAGGTAACTACTTGGAATATTTTTGTTATCTTGAAAAGATGCATCCCAAAGAAGTTGCCTAGCATCCGGGGAGAAGTACAACGTGGGAGTTTCTTTATGGTTAGACATCTCGCAGTATTAGCCTCGGTATAACGTCGATAGTCGAGGCCATAATAAACATAAACGAAAACTTTCGTCGTTGAATATTCTATTCACGAAAGTTCAACTTCATCCTCACACAGTCTTCATAAATAATACATTCTTTACACCGGTAAAAGTGACTCTTATTACACAGCAAGGGTAATTGCAAGACGTTTTTCATTCTCTGTTTCGCCCGGCAAAAATGTATGCTCAACGTTACACCAGGGTTTTGCTGCACAATGACTATATTGGAAACTTTCTGCAGTTTCTTGAATAAATGCAAAGATGCTGAAATGAAAACAATGTTTCGCCAACCCTCTGATTGCAGGGGCGATTATTTTTGCGAGCTTTGCGGACGATCTTTTTAATCAAGGTATATTGTTGTCCGAGATATATTGCACGCAAAATAATTTTTAGGTTAATGTACATACAGTTTCCACGGAAAAGAGTAGGGTGACACGTCTCAAAAATGCATGTTTTCTATTTTAAATCAATAATATAGGAACTAATCGAAAAAATATATATATATACTTACTATACTTATATATACTATACATACTAGTTTGTACTATATTAAATAACATACATAATATATATTTTCGATTAATTCCTAAATTATTGATTTAAAATAGAAAATATGCATTTCTGAGACGTGTCAACATTCTTTCCGCGGCGACTGTATATTTTTTGTTGAATACAAAAATTTATCTTCCTACTAATCATCATTATACACATAGAAATACATATGTACAGAATTCTCAGATTTGAAGTAGCATATTTCAGTCCAAGTGATTATCTATTTTCGAAAAATTTGTCTTGTTTGCTTTGAATGTACAATTTAGTTGTTTCTGGTACGCTTTGAGGAAACATCGATCGAGTGTAGCAACCAGCAACTGCTCTAGAAAATGTGTATGTACGTAATTGTAGAGAAATTTTGTTTATTATTGTTGTGCAAGCCCTTAAGCTTCAGCGGAAACAGAGACTCTCTTCGGAATCGTTTCGCTCGAAGGTAGCCGAGTACATTGTATTGAAACATTCCATACCGCTAGCAGTCGGCAAAAAAGGGCGAAGATACTCGGCGTCATGGTACCATACGTCTACGTGAGGCAATTTGATCTTTCGTTTTTGTGGAAGCACGAGCGTTCCACGTAATGAGCGATGCTTCGCTTTTTCATACAACCTTTTTTTATCTCCCCCACCCTTTCTCGTTTTAAGGAACACCGTTATAATTCTGCCAGGGGACCTGGAATACCGGTATTCAATCAACATAATTTATTTTCGACATTTCGACCGATCTTCGGGGACTGCTACTTCTTCAATTTCGAATAAAGGTGCAAGTTTATCCAAATTTTCTTGAATGGGTTAGTGATAATCAGACTACGAATCTCTTTATGCAAAATAAAAATTCGCTTCGTGAATTACAAGATGCAGGAACCATGTAAAAATTTCTTCCTATCATTAACGATTGTAATAAATTGAAAATAACATATTGGATGTTCTTAAATCGCCTTATGTTTTTACTGTTTTCAATTACATCCTCTCATTTTTGTCATAAATGCATAAAATCCCCAATCTAGTAATAATATTACGTAAACATGATAGTAATCTATTCAGTAATTCAATACGGTTTTGATAAAATGGTAATATAGATAATAATTTATAAATATTTTTCCAGTTGCCTTTATTTTGTGAATTATATTGACCCAGAATTCTCGTACCACATTTCTGTAACGAAGAATACGATTAAAAGCAATGATTTGCTTTTTAGTTAAATTGACCAGACTGGCGCACGAGGATTAAAGATGGCGGCGAGCTTTGAAAAGAGTGAATACCACCAATTGTAAGGGAGAAATGTAAGAAACAACTGTCATCTCGCTGATCGTGCACGTTTCGGAGCTCGAACGCACTATTAATCAAAGTAGTAAATATAATGATTCCACAAACCTGTTGATCTAATATTAATAATAATGAGACAATTACTTCTAAAATAAAATTAAATATTAACTCCTCATACAATAAAAATAATCGTAATAAATTCTATTTATATCCAATGTAAAAATTCTGATATTTATACGCCCACGTAAAAGTTACATTGAAAATTCGAACAGCATGATAAACAAGCATTTTCTAAATGGAAGTTGATGTCTACGAGTTATTAATGAAGCAAGGTAGCACGGACCGTTAAACCCATTAATTCCCGGCGGAACCAAAATAATTAACGTCGCTAAAAGCCACTCGGAGAAGTTACATGAACTTCGCGACACACTTGCGACGTAAAAACATATTCCACCGATTAATCAATCTCTTGTTGCCAAGTTACGGATTAATAAAAATGGATTCAATGGATTCTCGCGCGTACGAGTGTACAGCTTGGACAAAAAAGAAAAGGACGGTTACACCATCCGAGGATTAGGAGAGCGGTCATAGCCATTTCAATTTCGTCGAAGATTTGCTACGGGCCCACCGGAATGGCATTAACTGTTGATTAATCGGCTCAGATTAGATTTTAATTGGAAGTCGTTACGGTGAAACGGAAAAAAGGACTCTCGACCCGAAGCAACGAGGGATCACGTGTGATCGAGAGACGATCGATCCCAAATGTCCTAGTGAAGGCCGAGCCCGCAGACTGATCTTCGATCGTCGTCATGGTCGAAGGCTCTTTCCCCAATTCCGTTTTTGCTGGCTGGCCGGTGCCGTTCGTTCACGGCCGAACAGGTGCTAGATGAATGATACCGGCGCGTTACATGCACCGAATAACGTCACGGAGAATTCAGTTACAGTCACTGGTTCGACGGCCGCAGCACGACGCGTTCCTCGAGCCTCCTACGGTCATTGTGTCAATTCTGGAGAAAAATACGTGCTCCGCAGAGTCCGATTCCGATTCGTTGCCTGGGAAGAGGATCAATTCAGGTCTTGATAAAAAGGTATGGTCTTCAAGGTAGAGGGAATACGCTCACTCATTCGTGTAAGCTTCTTTTTAACCTTCTCTCTATGTATGGGCTGCATTTAGTGTACGACATATACAGTGAGTCACGAAAGTATTCGAACGCTCTGAAATGAAAAGTTTCACACTTACAAACTAGAAGTCATACTACGAATTATAAAATACTTTCGTGTATCATGATTATACACGTTAAATTTAAAGTGTCTTTGATAGCTAGACTGCGGATCTTTAAGCAAAATAAAAATTGCCTGCATCGATTCCAAGAAAGGGAAACCAAATTGGATGTTATTTCTTTCCTTGATGATTTTAATACAGGAGAAATCATATATTGACATCTTCAATTTTTCGAATTTTCCAACAATTTTTTGAATTTCATCTAGTCAATTTTTCTATAAGTGCATAAACATCCGCAGTCTTCTATTATTTTTATTACTTTTATTATTATTATTTATGTATATTATCAGAGAGACTTTAAATTTAACATGTATAACCCTGATACTCGTACGTTACTATAGAAATAAAAAATGTTTCGTAATTCCTAATATGACTCATATTTTTTAAGCGTGAAACTTTCCATTACAGAGCGTTCGAATACTTTCGTGACTCACTCTATGTATAAGGAAGGATGCTGAGAGGTTAACATCGAAAATATTTTTAGTTTTAATATTTATTTAAACAGCATGTAAAGTACGGAGTACTTCTCGCATGCAAGAGAATAAAATGAATCTTAAGGGAACCCCGACTGTGTTCTGCTAATATCATCGGAACACGTCAACAGGAAGGTTGCCATGATGTTATTATCCACCTAGATGTTATTCACCGATTCTGAAAACAGAACTCGATGGGTTTTTGCATACGAATGCCTCTTAAGAAGCAGTGTAGGTTCCCCTTAAGGAAGACAGGAAAAGTTGTTTAACTTGACGCAAGTTTTTATCGTTGAACAGTATATTTTTCTTCAATTCTTTGCAGATGAACCTGGTATGTATCATTCATTTCAATTTTGTAATTGAATTTCATGTTTAACTTTCGACCACATTTTATGTTCATTTCGAGAACGAATTTCATATTTAATTGTAATTGCTGGAGCCAGAGGTGGCACCAAGGCATTTTTAATCAGTAGACTGCGGATCTTTATGCAAAATAAAAAATGTCTACGTCGATTCCAAGACACACAGGTTGCATAAAAATTTCTTTCTTGTTTTAATTATTTTATTGAACTGAAACTAATACGTTGATGTTCTTAAATGTTTAAAATATGTCCCCTGCTTTAAATTGTACGTACCAATTTTTGTTATAAATGCATAAAATCCGCAGTCTATTAATCAATAATAATTCTGTCCATTAGTACATGCTATCTAAATTCTATACAAGGTATTTTTGTATTGTCAAATGGACCACCCTGTATGAGGTTAGTATTATATAAAAGAACCATGCCGCGGCTAAAACTTAAGTAAATTAAATAAATAATTTCTACAATCTTATATAGTGTCTTGCTCCACTTGTTCTGCTAAAACCGAACGTATAACAAAATGCAACAATAAATTATAGTTAAAATGCTCGTTGGAGAACAATGACACTTCAGTCGGAAATGAATAAGGTATTGTTCCTCGTGGGACGGGGGAGGCTCGACAGCGCAGACATCCTAAATTTGTCAGTAATGGATACCGGGTATTGTGGTATCGATCCTGTCCGAAGACGACTGTTAAATTAGATTCAATCGTCTGACGGTTCTGGTGCATCCGATTAGATCTATGGCGGACAGAAGATTGCATCAGCGGCCATCTCGGCCGCGGAAATTCCATTTCCAGGCGAGTCACTCCAGCAGCGCGTCATCCGTGTAACTGTAGTCCATGGAGGAAACGTGTTAATGAACTATCGGCTAGGATTTTGACACGTACGGTACCCGATGGTCGTCCGAGCAATCTGTCGTAATGAACAATTTATCGACCGGTGATCGTCCGGCTGCTTAATTACTTATCTCGAGCAAACATCTCTTATAGCCGGCCGGGATTAAAGTAACGTTACACAGAACTGTAAACTTTATCTCCCCCACTCTCTCTACTCTTCCAATTTCTCCCCACCAGCCAGCCATACTTCGGATCAGAACGATACTTGTTGCATATTCGCTCGGTTGATATATTTATTCGACTCGCTACCGTTAATTAATTTTTCCTCGCGTATCGTCGTTCCTTTCGACCGTGAAAACCAACGGTGGATTCTTTCGATGGCTGCCGAGACACCTTCCACCGCAGGACGGATTTATTTAATTAGATAGAAAATACGGCGACGCATCCTGTCGGAACGATAATGCGCTCTATAAATTAAGATGTAACGATACCTGTACACTTAAACGGTGATAAATTTCATGGGCTGCGTTCACCAGAGTGATTAGCGCTCGCTCCGATCCTCAATTTAATAATCCGTGAAAATTAGAAGTCAGAAGAACACGTTGTATACATTGATGGGAATGATAATTTTATGGGGACGTCGGTTATTAAACGTCTATTAGGTTTTGTTACACTGTGTCACTTTGGATTACTCACTCGATGAGACAAAATGACCATTTAAATAGCACCGGGAGAACACTGCTCTCGGGAAAGATGGCGGACAACAGCCGACACCAAATCGGTCACTTATTAACAGACTGTGGACCATTATGATTGTATGAGGATTTGTGGGTTTTGTCGAATCGATATCTGAAGACAATCAATCGCCATAACGGGTAAAAGAAAACAGGGGGATATGGAACGGTGAATCGAGGATGGTACGTGCCCGACGCATTCTAGGACCGTTAACGTTCTCTGGAGGATCTATTGTCAGTGAAAGCCGGCACGACCGGAATGTCATTATGTCCGTTTTGAAATTATTATCCTAACGGCCATGTCGAGCTGACCGGAGAATGCTTAAAAATGGGCGAAAGCACGCTGACGCGTTTCCCATATTAATCGGCTTGGTCGACGGAGGCGCACGCTCGCGTTCCATTTATCTACAAAAACGATATCCCTTTACGATAAGACCTTTTTAGCACTGTGTTAATTTCACGCCGAGGAACAGATTCAGCTCGTGAAATAAAGGACGTATGAGGAGGGTTATACATATATATAAACAGCAAAATCCTTCTTCAAAACTTACTGTGTTCGTATTTGATTTTTTACGCTTTTCTAGTAAATCTGGCCGGGTGCTTCTTTGTGTTGCACAGCAGTGTATATTGATGAATACAGTTTATCGATAATCATATCGTTAAATGCATCTTTAACTATTGACTGCTATTACAATCCTCGATATCTCACAATTAGACAGTGGAGCTTTATGCAAAGTGATAATTTTCCACCTGAATTGCAACAAACCGGAGTGACATGGAAATTTATTTTCTCCTTGAATATGTTCAATATTCAATAATGCACGATCTCGTGATCTTCTAATGATGTTTCTCTACGTTCTCCATTTTGATTATTCGCCGGCTCGTAAACGTTGATCAAGGAGGCACCGGTTCGCACGCGCAAAAATTCTACGAAATACGTAGGCATTAATATTCGCATTTTTTCTCGCTTTTTGCGCTCGCGTTTAACGGTCAGTTCTTTGGGCGATAAATCTCGCCGGAATTCATTATAACTGTCGGGCGATAAAATTTGATGGAGAAACTAATAGAAGCGTCCTCATATCCGTTGCGGTATAACACTTCAGCTTTTTCGAGATCAGGAAGAATATTCTCCTACGATAAACTAGTCCCGCCCAGGTCTGCTTCAGAGTCGCGCCAAGATGGTGGGAAATCTAAATCGGTGGCTTCAATTAAGATATAAGAACATAAAATTTTTCTAACGAACATGATTCTACAAGTGCAGGTCGTTAAACTCTGTTTCAAACTCGTGTATTTTTAATCGTTCGTTGCCGAGGTGGATTCTAATTATAATTTCTAATCTGATTTCCACACGGGAAAATTTTCACATTTATACTATTATATTATTTCGTTTGATCTCACAACTTTTTACGGCCATAGGAACTTGGCTGTTTACAGGATGTTTTTGTTGGTAGTGTTTCTTACGTAACACAGTTATTTCTTACAACACAGTATTCAAGTATCTGTGGAAACGTCGCGAGACTTCTGCGCAACAAGAGATCGAGGACTCGCTGTGTTCCTGGTTGCGAGGTGTGCGCATTATACTCCCTTTTGCTATTAGCCTGGCGAAAATAAATCGTAAGGGGCGCATTCACCTGGGGCCACTCGTTTTGCGTTTGCGACTACGAGAGGAAACGTGCGGCGTGTCGCTTATTGTTCGCGGTTACAGTTAACCCATTGTTAGCGCCGCAGACTACGTGTTAACACTTCACCACGCACCGGGTTGCTCGACTGCCAGTACCAATGTCACGTTCACGCGATTAGAAAACGCTAATGATTAGCCGGACGGAAGTAGCCTGTCACGGCATGCTCTCGCGGATTCGACATGCCGCGACGTACCTTTCGTTAGCCATGGGAATGGTAACTCGGCCCGTTCTGTTGTTGTTCGTTCGTGGCTCTACACAAAAACACTATTTTTATCATCAATTCACAACATTCAGCTCCGCGCAACTTCGAAGCCACACGCGGCAACGTGAAAACATCGGAACTAAAATGTTAATTATATTGGGTACAGACATTGTTATTCAAATGAGACTTATACAGACGCATTGATGACGTTTTGCCGATTAAAATGATACCCAACACGATACAATTCGGTTCGCATTTACATGTTTAATCCACGATATAGCAGAGCCTCGATTATCCGAACTGGAGGAACGCGTGTATGAAACAGTAATCTGTATATGACATTTTTATTAATGTATATGTGACATTTGTTGATAGTATAAATTCACGAACAAAATATTATTCGACGAAATATTTTACAAGAAAGTTGATTAAAAATTCAGAGAATATTTTATACAACATTTATCCAATTTAAAGTCACGAAGTGTCGGGCAAATGTACCTACAAATAACGGAACAGTATAACTTATTTCGGGAAAACTGTGTCAAATTGACAGGAGAGACGGATGATGGTTAAATAATAAAGGTATTTCCATTATTTTTACCAATATTTTGCTCCATAGAAATTAGTTTATTTTATCGACGCACAGGTTCGATCCAAATAATTATTATATTCGCCGATAACATAAACTAATTTCTATTAATTCGTTACGATCGACGAAACGGGATATTTATTTTCCTCCATTATCGGAACGAAGAAAGCAAAAGCAGGGAGGGGGGCAATAAATCCAGGAAAGTGAAGCCGATCGATCAGAGGAGAGTCCGACGTTCCCCGTCCGGATTCCTGTTAATAGAAGCACGAAATCGGAAGAAACTGTTAACGAGAGAGGCAGGAGATTGGCTACGCGAGCCAATGGGACTGGCGCGGCGCGGCACGATCCAAAGAAACAAGTGGTTTGTCGTTATTTGCACACAATGACCGCGCGCAACCGTGCCCTCTCTCGTGAGTGAAAGACGAATGGCGGCGCTGCGCACCGTGCAGCTGCCGTGATTTTCAGAGACTTATTGCCGTATAGTTTTGACGGGCGCACGATGAACCTTCTACCAGGACCTCCGCGGATTGAGACACGGGATCGGAGATGAATGGATAGCGATCGATGCCTTGGATGCTTGATCTCGGTTCGGCGAGAACCACGGCTCGGAACGGCTCTCGAGATCTCGCAGGATTCGGAGATTCGTGGAATTTAAATATCCTATCCGGTTTCGGGCCGGATGAAACGGAATACACCGAAGAGATCAGATTAACCTATACATTATACAGCTGCTTTTGAATTAACGTGTTCTCGGGTGTCCTCTTCGGGGTCCTCTTCATCTCACCTCTTCTGGATAACGTCACGCTGAGACGTACTACTCTCTAACAAGTTTTTAAAAAAATTCACGCGAAGTATTATTACTAGAGCTTGTTTCTGATAAATTCGTTTCCAAAAACATGAATTCTGCTGAAGTATTAGCCTAATGTATTTATTTGAATTATAAAATTATGGGCAAACTGCTATTGAATCAGAGTACAGCGAAATTGATTAACCCTCGGAATACCGACGAATTTTATAGCTATATGATTGGCAATTCTTAGAATCGTTCACAGCTCCAATTGATCATTTTGTAAAATTTATTTTTGATGATATCTCGTGTATACACATTAGTCTTTCCGATATCCTCGATGAAACAGCTATTCAGTTAGTTCAATTGCCACAAATTGAGTACTTAAATGGCAATTTGGATGTTCCAATATTTCATGTGATTCATTGTCGAGATCGTATGAGGATACCAAAGATGGTGGATACTAATAAAAAATTGTCATAGTCCAAGAGGCGATTCCATTCTGTCCAACCCCTCTACGGAGCATGTTTTTAATATTTAAACAGTCCTGGAACCACAAAAAATTACTGAAGCTTCTCCCTGATTAGTTTATCTGGAAAAACACGAAGTTGCGTAATCATCTGCCCAGTGGTGACACAGTCCAGTTTTGAAAATTCAGTCTGCATTCTCGCCGACATCGAATCAGAAAGTCGTTGAACAGAGTCGTTCTCCGAACAAACGATCGGTCGAGCGATTTTCGCGGCCGGACGGTAGCCAGATTACATTCCTGGGGATCATCGAATACCATGAAAAAAGGAAAACCGCTGGAAACATCTGAAGAAGACGACGAAAAAGGGTAGGAGGCTTCCTGACGCAGGCTAGCGTACTTGCAGGACCTTTGATGCACGGTGACGCGATATAAATAGAAACCCGGTCCCTCTACAAGCTGGACCACTCGTCCTCTCGCTCCTCCTCGCCCTTTGGCTCCGCTCGTCCTTCTCTTGTTTCGCTTCTCCATCGTCTTCTTCTACCTTTTTCATCTTCCCTCGCGTCGTCTTCCACATTCTTCGGCTTTCTCTTGGTCTTCTTCTGTCCCGGCACTTCGGGGCCACCCCCCTCGCTCCTCTCTTCCCCATTTTCCACTTGTGTCCGGTCTCCTTCGTCCTCTTCAGGGGTTCTTGCGTATCTACACGATAGGCCTCCGTCAGCCGGGGCCCGCTCGAGCTAACCTGTTATTTCAGGACCGCGCGGATCGGCCGCAGTTTTTGCAGGTTCCCCCGGACCCGGACCCCGGCAACTATAAATATATCGAAGCTCCTTTTGCCCGTGACGTGGCCATCCTCCTAGTCGTCGTCGTCGTCGATCCGTCGGACAAGAGAGGACCACGGAATCGAGAAAGGGCGCTCTCCTCCTTCCCAGAAAACAGAGCCAGGCGCCTCTTCATGGCATCTGTCGCGCGCGACCACCGAGACCCCCTCACAATTAGACAGGATCGCCAGCGCCTCGTACGTCTTCTTTCTCGGCTGCGAACACGCGGCACCGGCATCCTGCCGTCAGAAAAACCCGGGGACAAGCGTCCCCATTCTTCCTGCCCCCTCTTTCGATTCGTATCGGACCGGTATTCTCGGAAGATTAGTTCAATTTGTGGGTTTTGGAAGATGACACAGGGGCTATTCTTTCTGGGCGGCACTTCAACCCTTGTGGACCGGCTTTTGACGATCCTTCGCGGTACCCGCAGGTAGATTCAGTGCAGAGTTTGCAATCTCGCAGCATGCCCGCGTCATTTCTTAAATATAAAGTCCCGCATTTCTTAAATAGCGTGTAATCAAGTCTATGCGTCTAATCAAAGTTGCGCGAATGACGATGAAAAAGATTGATTTTAATTTAAATTCATGTAGATTTAGATTTTCTTTGCATTTTGTTAATAAAGGTTGATTGAAGTAAAATTTGTTTCCTCATTAAATAATATGAGGTTGAAGAGCTAGATCCTTAGCCCCGCGGGATTTAAATAAATCTCACATATACATTGCACGGGATTGGAAATGGCGCAGGATTGCAAACCCTGATTCAGTGGAATCCTCGTGCATCGAGTTGCAGTATTTCCCAGCCATTTAATCTTTAATTACCGAACTCCCAAAAATGGTAAATTTGCATGTCCGCGGAGCCTCGTTACAGGCAATCAACGCGTTTCTACATTTCGGCCGAGCGTTAACCGAATACATAATTCCCCGGCAGATCCGCGATAGCAGTACCCGGCCGCGACCCGCTATCTCTTTCACTATCCGTTCGCGCACGAAATCCTTGGAAAGGACGAAGGACCTTATCCCCGTGGTCGGCTCCGGCCATCGAAGTCACGAGGCATCGTTTTCCGGCATCACGCGAGGCCCGTCGTTCGTGACTTCCAGCCGCGTTGGTCCGCGGGGAACACGATTGCCGATAATGAGCGGCGCAATTATTTTAATGTCGCGCGATGGCTCGCGTAAATATCCTGGAAAAACGGCAATTATTCGCGCAGGTTTTGCGGGTCCCGTCGGCGTACCGCGGCGCGTACTATACCGCCGAGGATTGCCGGCTAACGGTCACGGCGGTGTATGTGCGTGGCTGATTAATAAATCCAGTTAACGGGAATTTATTTACTCGGATAAACATCGTGCGCGAGCTCCCTCTCTCTCTTTCTCCGCTGGGCTTATCGTAATTAAGTTTATGCAGCCGGCTACTGTTTCGATCGCGCCAGTCCTTTGAATCTTAATTAACGATGGACGAGGTTGTTAACAATGCTGGACGCGCCGGTAGCAACACCGGTTATCCATCATGGACGTCGTCGGACGGATTAGCACCTCTTAAAAAAGTAAATCTCGGACGACCAAGGGTCACGACAACGAAGGGAAAGCTCCCTTTCATCGGTGTACGACAAACGTGGCCCGGTCCCAGGCACGAGGAACCCATAGTCCTCGGTCATTGGTATTCCTCGGGCATCCTTCTGAGTAGCTCTGATTCTAGACGTAATTCACGGAATTCTCGTTTCGGACAGACCAGGAATCCCTATATTCCCGTACGCCCGTCGCATGCGCGATGAGCCTCCGCCGTGTCCACGAAAATTTCCTGGAACGCGGCCGCGAATTTTCCGAATTCGACGGACCTGACTCAAGCGGAAGCAGATTTTTTAAGCTTCCTAAAACCTCCCTGGTGTGGGCCATCAACTCTGCTTTTTCGATTTTCTACATTCATATCTCTCAAGGTATCAAACTTGTCACTTGGCAAAAATCGCTAGATCGAATGCAAAACAGTAAAAACATTTAGAGAATTAAACAGGTCTGGCAATATAAATTTAACGGGTAGAACCTCGTTCGTTGCACGGAGCGGGATTGGTAATGAATGCAATGATCGAGGCTGCGCAACGAAGGAATCAACCAATCACGCGATTAGTTTACCCAATTCCTGAGCTGCTTGAACCACAATCCTCACCACAAACTTCTAAGTAAGTGCAACGAGCGAGGTTCTACTGTACATATTTAAGAAGTAGGTCCACGTTAAATTGTAAAATCCGTCCCTCGTGTTTGGACCACAATTATAAAGTCGACAATTACTGACAATCAAAATGTTCTTTATCCCATGTTTACCGTATCCAGTTTTGTTACAATTCCCGATGATTGCGAACTCTAACGAAAAAAATATATTTTATTTCGAAATTATTTTCATGACTTTTTTCTGGTAAATACATAAATCCTATACTATAGGGCTCAATTAATGTATAAATACTAATTTTTGGAAATAGTGACAAGCGGCGTTTCTTCCCGACAACCCAGATATAAGCGCGGTACGATAGACGGAAAAGGGCAAAAATAAATTTGTTCGAACACAGAAAGACGATTATTCCCCAGCATGAAATTCCGTAGTCTAATAATGCTAGCTGGCGGAAGTCACGTGACCGTTCTTTTTTTAACCAGTGGCGTAGAAAATAACCTTTCGCCGATATTTCGTCGTCGAAGCCCCGCCCCAGGGGGGGCGCACGTCGAAATTGGATCTGATCGCGTCCAGCAGCACGTAATAGGTTCGATATTTTAACGAGGGGGCCGAGGCGTGTGACTTGATCCGTGAAATACGGGAACGTAACACTGTAACCTGGTGGAAAGTTGCCGGGCACGCGATGCACATTTCATAGTTCATAGCTCGCGAGCTGCCCTAGCCTTGCCACGTCCTCGATCGCAAGATTTACAAGCTGGCTGACCGTCTTCATCGCGGCTCGAACGCGAGCGTAGGCCCCGTGTCTCGTTATGCCGCGTCTACACACGGCCGCTTGTTCCACTGTGTATCGTGGGTAAATGGATCGGCTACAAGACTTTCTTCTGGGCGCACTACCGTGTCACGAGGCCCCCGGGGATAAAATCGACCGATACCGAAGCGGACCGAGACCGGGACGACGCTTTTCCCATCGGGCCTATCGGCGATGTTATCTCCGCCAGGCTCTGGCTGTTCACCAAGACAAAGAGACCTGATTAATCTTCGGTTTGACCCACGTGCCGACCGGATGCAGCGTAACCGGGATGCAACGTAACGGTTTTCGCCGATCCGCGATGCAGAAACCCGGCAAGAGTCTGGCGCCGCCGCGCACCGTGATCCCTTTTCCCGAAAATATACTTAGTTCATTCTAAATCAGTCTTGGATATCAATATCTTCATAATAAAGTAATAAATATATTGTTCGTAGCCTTATAGAGTACATATTTCGTGGATTAGCCTAGTCAATATTATAGTAACAACTTCATTCATTCATGATGAAGCGTGCAGTAATGGCAAGAACTACTGAATTCGCAATTCATCAGAGCGTCCATCGTAAGTAGATTAGGGAGGCGATGGTCAGACACCTTCCCAACAGCATCAATGCAAACGTAAACAGCTATAACGGTAGGCGCACACATGATTCTCGATGCTTATTCCATGTCGATAAAAATGGTCTGCAATAGTGGTAAAGAACAGGAGGCAAATAAAAATTGTTTGTATTAATTGCAAAGCACACAGGACGTAAATAAATATTCTCTGTAATAATTGTAAAGAACAGGAGGCAAATGAAAATTGTTTGTATTAATTGCAAAGAATAGGAGGCAAATAAAAATTGTTTGTATTAATTGCAAAGCACACAGGACGTAAATAAAAATTCTCTGTAATAATTGTAAAGAACAGGAGGCAAATGAAAATTCTCTGTAATAATTGTAAAGAACAGGAGGCAAATGAAAATTCTCTGTAATAATTGTAAAGAACAGGAGGCAAATGAAAATTGTTTGTATTAATTGCTAAAAATAGGACGCAAATAAAAATTCTCTGTAGTAATTGTAAAGAACGGGAGGCGAATAAAGATTGTTCGTATTAATTGCGAAGAATCGGAGGCAAATAAAAATTGTACGTAATAATGGTAATGATCAGAACGTCGAAATTCTTCGAGCTTCATACCTACTCGCCATAAACGCATAAAATCCCGAGTCCAGGTGTTAATGTATTACATACTCTGACACAAATTTTCAACTAGTGTCAGTATCGGCAACAGTGTAAGTGAAGAAACGAAAGGAAAAGTGAGCCGCTTAGAACGGTTCTTCCCCGTCACAGTGCGCCACAAAGTGATTCAAATTACAGACACGGAAACAACCGCGGAATTCATCGGACGACTATGATTTTCGCGGAGCTCTGAGCGAACCCCGTGCGTGCCGTAATTATTGCGAGTTTGCCGATAACTGTTTCTAATAACACGGTCTCCCCGTCGGCGAAAAACCTCGACTGCGCACGTCTTCATAATCACCCTCTTAATTAATATCTGTTGCCGGTATTAATTGTGCGTCATTATCGATCGGACGTGGAATCTCGAAAAAATGACACGCGTTCTTCGGCCGCGGCATTTAATTCGTATGATTTGCGTCAATTAAACGGAAGTGTTCGCTCTTCAAAGATAATAGCCGACTACCCATTCCGTGGACATTAAGGAGCACATTAAACGAAACCTGACGGAAAATTGCAGTGTCCGCGCGTTTCAATGCGAGGCTGCGCCTGTCAGCTGAAGACGCGTCACGGAGAGACTAACTCGCTACCTTCCATGCTTGTGGAAAGCAACAGTTACCATCTTCGCTGATATCTACATTAAATTGCACAGCAATTAACAATAAAGACCCGCTAGATAATGGTAACGCTAATACACGGTTGCATCATTTGTCGGGACTGTTAACGCGTTGTCGATCCTTCTCGCAATAAGACAATCGACAGAAATGTTCCCTGGGAAACTACTCACAGCAGCAAATCTTTAGAGTCTTTATTTTCAATCAATTTTTCATTTCAAGTTCGCTTACACGCTATTTTTATGATTTTTTTTATAGGGAATTAATGTCCGTAAATTTTTTTAAAACGACGATTTTTTATCGATTGTACGTCGTACAGGGTGTATGAAAAGTAAGGGTAAACTTTACTTTACCGGACTCAAAATTAGTACCTTTCTCCTACGTATTATGATGTATTTGGTATGTAATGCAGTAGATTTGTACCCGGCGCGGATGCAGATCCAAGTTTCGATCCTCTAGGATCAATAGTTGAGGAGCTATGGTTGCTTAAAGTTGAGCATTTTTTACAGGTAAGGGCTCTGCCATATTGGTTTGTACTGACGACCGCGAGCGATTAGAGTAATTTATAATATCGCAGGAGATGAATCTTTATATCTTTAATGAATTATTTACCATGTATACTGTAGTGTACGATTTTAGCTATGGATTATAAAATTTGCATTTTGACAGTCTCAGGAACCTGAGGTGAAAAGAAATGTTGTTTCCTATGTTAATCCACAGGTTAAAAATAATGAAAAAAGATATTGTAGAATACATTATTGTACAGTATTTATTCTAAACAAATATATAAAAGAGATAAAAAATATCCTATTGTGAAATAAAAAATATCACAGTAGCATACTGCCGTTTCAATAACTTTCCATTCGGAAACACTTTTTAAGCATGATGCACGTAATGAGATTTTGATAGCTTCGGATTTAATTTGTTTTAAATATCTTTTTCAGTAAAATGTTGAATTGCAAATTATCATCGCGGTTATAACGCCTCCGGGAAAAACCCACTGTGAATTATTCGATGACGTTCTCATTACGTGGTCATTTGTTCTCAGTGCGGAGTGTGGAGTGACAGAAATTGTATGATTGATTAAAAAATATTTTTAAAAAGCACAGACACTCGGTTTACAACCTAACATTACGATGAAATAAACAGATCATTATCGACGTAATCATCCAGGCATTTCCAAGGAAACACGTCGAATCAATTAAATTGTTTTAATGGAAAATGCAGGATGTGCTAAAGTAAATACAATGTGCACAATTTCAATGCCCTTGCTATTGAACACAGACGTGCTAGCTTGTCTGTCCATTAATGACTGTTTCTGCTAATTACAAACATCGATCAAGCTTATTATGAAATCTCATGTAAAAATAATCTGTTCGATATTGTTTACTTACCTTTTCGTGCCCAACAATCATTTCTTCTCTTGTCAAATCAACGCTACAATGTTAGATTTTCTAGTGAAGCTTACAATTTTAAATTTTTCCAAAGTAGATTCTCTTCAAATTAATTCATCAATCACAAAATATTCTCAGCATTTTCTAAAAGTTAATAATAAACGTTGGAAGATACATTTCGAAACTATTATTGAAGTCTACAAATATTTCTCTTCAAATATTTCTTCAGTGATATCTCACAACGGCGAACGAATAGAAAATAAACGAAATGCAGAGAACAATCGGCGACAACGTTCTAGCATATCTAGGACGTACGTAGAACTCGCTGGTGGCACGAGGCGCTCCCCCAAGTTAACTTGCTCCGATTATCCCGATCCATTTACCTAGTTTCCTGGAAATGTTCGACTGAACAATTTCATAAATCTAGCTAAACAGAATTCGGCTACTAGATTCTTCTTAAAAGTCAACCGTTCGAAGCATATAATGAAAATATGTAAAAAGTCTATTTTCACACACAACTGGAGGGTCTCTCTACCCGTATCGTATTAGTCACGTGACAGAAATGGGCCAGGAGTGGGGAGACATTTTCAAAGTTCATTTTCAAGTAAAAAAAGACTACCTGTATCAATGTGATCTATAATAATTGGCTAGCGGATTTTATGCATTTATGACAAAAATGAGTATGTGTAATTTAAAACAGTGAACAAATTAGAAGAATTTAAATACATTGTTATATTATTTTTAACCTATTAAACATATTAAGAAAAGAAAAACAAATTTCTATTTCCTTGCAGGTTGTTGCAATTCAGGTAGAGATTTTTTATTTTGCATAAAAAGATCCGCTGTCTATCTATCTAATTATCTATCTATCTAACTATCTGAACACTCAAAATGAGAATTAGGAGTAATATTTTTAATTCATTGTTTAATGCAATCTAGTATTTTCATAATAAATGTTGCGTTCTATATTTATTGTCTTTTGCTACTATTATTATGGGACAAATTCAATTCAACTGTTACTATTATTTTGGGAAAAATTCAATTCATCAACTGCTATTAATATTATGGCACAAATTAAATTCATCAACTGCTGCTATTATTATGGGACAGAGGGAGTAATTGATTACGGATTTGCTGGCACTGATTCGATCGCATCGTCACAACAGACAGAAATATCGTGGAAATCTTCAAACGTCGGTGAATAATTATGTCCAGTAAATAATTGAGCTTTTGGAACGGGTCTGTTAGTTAAACGGCGATGGCGGTCTGTCGCGAGGTAAGCCGGCACGCGTTAGGCCCGACAATGCTTCGAAAAAGAAACCGCTAGACCACCGGGCCCCCTATCTAACTGGTACATCGTTTTCGAACGGACCGTTCGCCAGATTCCACGCAAGATTGCCGGGGCAAGGCTAACATACGTTTCTGCCCACTCCATTCCAGTGCAGCGTGTCACCCGCACTTCCGGTAAACTCGGCTGGTTCAAGAAGCCCCTGCAAGAGTATACTGCTCTAGCCTCGAGCAGGCCGGTCTCACGGTCAAGGTCAGCTCTCGAAAGGCCTCCGCACACCGAGGGGACGATAATTGGACGACGACGGTGAACGACGCGTGGGTGTGGTCATCGGGGTTATCGGCGGACGGCGACTCTGAACCGTGGAAACGAGCGTATCGGGTCGTCGTGCACGCCGAACTATGCTCGCTCATGCTAGTGTAAGTGAACCCGACTCGTGCTTTCACTGGTCGCACACAATTGGTCGTAGAAAATCGCTGGCTACGAATTTGATTAGGTCGTTCGAAACGTAATTTCGATTTTCCTTGTAAAGATGGTATTACTACACTGAGAAAAAAATTAGTTATTTCAATAACACGCGTGTTATTGTAATTTTTTCACTTCGATGAATATCAATGTATTCTTTTCAATAGTATGAAATTTAGAAGCAAATCGTGATGTATTTGAATTGTCCATCATGAAATGATTGAAAATATTATTTGATTCAATACCGTATATTATTATTCGTAATATTTCTTTTTCTCCTTCAATCAGATATGTTGTTAAACAAATTTGAGGAATGTATTGATTTATACTGGAATTGGTTTGAGGCCATATCTTATTTTTTCGAAAACATTTCTTAAATCAAGATATTACTACATTATTGTAATGCTAAGAAAAATCCACGACTGTGTATGAACATTTGCCATTTAGTCCCGTGTTAATCTGCCAGAAGCTTCGCCATGGATAAGTGACCCATGTTCCCACACATTTCTCTAAACTGCACCGCAGATTAGTGCTAAAATCCAGACGAGAGAGAGAGAGAGAACCAGCCAGGGTCAATGTAAAACAGTAACCGTAATTTACACGTCAAGTTTCCAGCAGAAAATCCATTAGCCAGCCGATGTTCACAGCAGTGGCAACAATAATGTATCCTTGTTGGGTCGTTAAAATATGAATAATCACATTAGAGCGAAGTACAGCTATAATAGCTGTTACGATGGTAACCTAGTTGAGTCGGAACATGACCAAGTTCGAATCTACAGTGCTCGACAGCGCAGCAGCGCGTTCCGTTCGAAATAGCTGAAGGGAAAAGTTTGTTAAATAACGGCTTTCGATACAGATTCAAGGTGATCATTCGGCAAGGCTGCCGGATGGGCGTGGCCAGGAGTTATAGTTATCGGGCACTGTTATCAAAATATAGCTGCAATGTCGGGCAAAGTGTCTAATTATGGGGCCACGAACGTTTCACGTGTACGCGCGCTCGCATTCTAATGGAACTTGAAACCCTTCGCGGCATACACAAAACGATAGTCCCGTAAAACTGGACGATAAGATAATTCGCGTAAAACCGAGTTTCACCGTTATTATTATTTTTGTTGAACGTCAAGTGTGCCTGGTTGAACGTTACATGCGAAACAGCGGCGCGCGAGAAAAGTTGGCGCACCGGTATCCCATTATGGCGGATAAGATTCGAATGGTGCCATTTTATGGCGAGATTAGGGCAATTTATATTCTGTTATGTTCTACTTTCAACCTTTTCAAGATGAAAAGAATTTATGTAAAATTATCTGTCACAAAACACATGCGTCTCTATTCAAAATTTCTATTGTTTGACATTTTATTAAATTGTCCGACCATGACTGGAAATCAGAATTCTAAAGTTTCTGCTTCCAAACTATGTGTCCAATTTTAGCTTGTAACTTTATTTGTACAAGTAATAATTTACTGCTTTTTCGATAGGAATGCTTCCGCACAATACTGTAGAAAATAAATAGCTACGTCTGCTGGTTTGCAGATTTTCACGATTTTCGAACTGCAATAAATCTAAGGATTCTTACATCTGTCGATGCCTGTCGTTTATCTCCGCATCAACCAATGTCGATGAAACTTCCACAGTACAAAACGTACTTTCTAAATTTTCAATATAGGCCCACATAAAAAAGTTATACAATGCAACTTTTCGTATTTTTTCTACAATTCCAATCAATTGCTGATTTTTGAAAAGAATTTTCACATCCTGTAGCAAACTATAATCGCTCTAGCTTCCCAAAAAAGTTCACATCGTATAGTACAATATTAAAAAACTTATCGTCTTTTCTAGAGCGTCCGAATATTAATTCGAGTAACTGTATATTAATTATTAGACTGCTGATCTTTATGCAAAATAAATGTTTGCATTGATTGCAGGACTCAGGAGTCAAATAAAAATTGTATTTTTCTTTTAATTATCCTATTAAGCTGAAACTAATACATTGATGCCCTTAAATATTTTTAACATGTCCACAGCTTTAAATTGCATTTACCCATTTTTGTCATAAATGCATAAAATCCGGAATCTATTAATTATAGACGTGCGTGAAGGATAGTTTCTCAATGTAATTCGCATTTGCGAATAAAAATTGGACACCCTACGTATTTGAGGTATGTTCGCAGATCAGCGTATTACAAAATGATCGAGAAGATCCGAAGAATCGAGGCATAATACACGTCGCATCGTATTTCCAGCAATCTCGCCGTCCCTTGGACCATCCCTAAGCGAATTAATTTATCCATTTTCCCAGCGATAACTTTCTCCCTTCGTGTATCGGAGGGTCCGCTGGCCTTGATACTTTCATCTCGGTCGCATCCCTCGGCCGACGCGGTCTGGATTAATCTTGTTACGAGACATAATCGGATTCTTCTTCCCGTGCGTCCCGATAACAACCCGAACGAGGTCGCCCGGCGAAATCGTTATCATTATCGTGGAAATTTCATTGCCAGCTTAGATAATTGATTTTCCACCCTTCCCGGAGAGCCGAAGGGTCCACCTATGGAGAACGATCGGCGAAACATGCGCGAGTACGCGTTTGATTGAAATCGCCAGCACCGATTTCACAGACGAGACAAGTTTCACTTGGACGATTCATCTATCAGACTCTGCCTCTCAATGTATAAGAGTTAATAGGCTAGTCAAATAAAAAATGAAATGATCAGTAGACTGCGGATTCTTTATCATTTATGACAAAAATGAGCAGGTATAATTTGAAATAGCAAAAACACTAGAAAAGTTTAATGTATACTATTACATTATTCTCAATCTATTAAACATAATACGAAAGAAAATAAATTTTTAATTCGCTCCAGTTTGTTGCAATTAAGGTAAGAAATTTTTCTTTTGCATAAAGATCCACAGTCTAATGATCAGATAATATGTTCGAAGAATCTATTTTTGATTTAAAGAAGTCACCGTGTTCAATTCTCGTCGTCGTGTTTGTTGTATAGATTTCATTGTTTCCGTCCAAGAGAAAAAAATTCGCTCGTCATGGGGAAGGACCACCCTACGCTAAACATCCCATTAGGCCGTCTGTGTATGCACCATTAAAAAGCACATGGTTTTAATAGCTACCCTATAGTACTCCAGTTTCAAACGTTCGCCGAAATCTTTGACCAACATCTGCAGCCTCTCGAGATCCATCGACAGTGGACGATTGTTCCCAGGTTTCTATGAACACGTCGGGATTCTGCTGTTCTAATCGTTCTCGAGAATTTCGGTTATATCTTGTACTTCTTCGTAGAGTACACAGAGGCCGACAGACTGATTCAGTACATTAATAAAGCCACCGTAGATTCTCTTTTGAAGTATTTCGGTGCATTAATAAAGACCAATGGATTTTCTGAGTTTATGAGAAAAATGGAAAAACATCAGACGAGTTCAAAGATATCGTTATATGATTTTCGACTATTTGAAGACGACTGGACATACATTTTCATTCAATTTCAGTTTCGCACAATTGACTAGTAACATTGATAGTTATTCAAAGACAGCACTATGTGGAAATATTTGCGTGTGGGATCGCCGCAACATTCAGTACGTCGGCATTATTGAATCGTTCCCCTGGGGGGTCTCGCCCTCGAAACAATTAAACGCGAATTAATTTCACGGACCGAGTGACCGCGACTGGAGCGATTTCATCAGATTTAATTCGTATTCCATCGCCCCGACGGTCCCTAATATTCCCTCGGATATTCGGGCCGCCCTAGGCTCGCCGCCACATGTACAAAAGCGGCTCATTGTTTTTTTCCCCGGCTCGTGAGAATCCGGGAGACAGAGGCGGCAACTTCGTTCCGGGAATGTACGGGCGTAATTAGGTAATTATCAGACTCTGAGAATTTGATACCCCTTTCGTGGCCCGTTCAACGGTGCTCTGTCGTTTACCGTTTTTTCTCCTCTCTAACATTTCTGTTCGCTCGGCTGTGTCGTTCGTCGCTACCGCTTAAAAATCCATCGGGTCGATCATCTTCTTCGTTGCTGATCAATGTAGCCCTTGAAGTAATCACGTGGAAATAATCACTGATTTGTTTGCAAGTAAGAACAGTCTTGTATCTACACAAAAATTGTACACGATTTCACTGACAATTAGACACTGCATAATTAATATACAAATCGAACGAATTCCAAATTAAATGAAAACATTACAGTAACAATTATTACGTCGTTGTTGAATCAAGAATATTCGAGAATTCTCAAAAACAGAACCACAAAGTAAAGTACAAGATTTTTAATAATTACGTTATCTTCCACTTTCATTAAAATAATTGATGAAAGAAAAACATTTTTAAGTGGAGGCTAATTTTGATGTTGCATAAAGATAGGTTTCTTAGAAGTAAATCCTCAACAACATCCACCCCTAGAACAATACAATAATCTTTAAGCCTTATCATTTAAAAACTAGCTGAAAATATGCATACATTTTGTTGTATTCGCGGTGTAGGTACTCGAAGACCTTTTTTCATTCACAAGAATGATCCGGGACGTTTCTTCGAAAGAGCACACGACCGAGAATAATTTAATAAAGAATCTCATTCTTGCCTGACTGATGAGTAGGGATCAAGTCGGATTTCGTTCGACTGCGGCTGTCTCTCCTTCTTCTGAAGTTGTCTGTTCTCTTCTGGATAGAGGGACTCTTTTTTCTCCCCGGGTCATACTCGTTCCACCATCTTTTTTTCCAGTGCTCGGCCACCCTGCATATTGATGAGAGAGTGAGAGAGAGATTTTAGCCAGCGCGCGTGAGATCCTGGAGATGAAAGGCGGCATAAAAAATGCAATAAACTATAAGCTAATTTTCAGGATCAAAGGGGCTCCGAGGTGGCCCCCGTGTCTTCCCCAATCCGCCCCTCTATTCCAGGATTTCTTTTTTTGCTGAATTCGTGTAGAGCGCCTAGCGCCGACTAAGTGCTGCAAAAGCGGCCGGCCGCTGTTAACAGGAACTGTTAAATTCGCCATAGTAACTGACTTAATCCCCGCGTTCATCCTGATGCGCCGGCGACGAGACCATTTTCAGAGAACAAATCTTGTCTGACAAGAAACATATTATGTTCAGATAAAAAATTCCTTTTATATTTAACTTCTTTCCACCTTTTATGCCACTATTTTTTTCATTTTGGCCTAAATTTTATATCTGCTGAACTTTACGATCCTCCCCCCCCCCCCTATTATACGTCATTCTACGTTTTTAAATTACAATGATATACTTTTCTGTTCTATCTGATAAGGTATTGATAAGGTATAGTGATCTACGACTCGAGGTGATTCAAGGTCGTTCAAGGTCAACAGCGACGGAAAATATTCTGCTTTCTCCACAATCCACTTCGCGAATTAAATTTTCATAATAATCTTCTTGAAACAAATTTTTTTATCAGCCACTGAATCAATCGAAACACGTTAGAGCACCAAGGTCGTTCAACGTCACCCAGCGTCGGCCCAACAGCACAGCGACGACGGAAAATATTCTACTTTCTCGACGATTACAATTTCTCGACTATGATTTATGACTAAATTTTTATTAAGTATAAATATTGAATACTGACTATAATGGAATAACTAATGACTAAATACGTAATCAGAATTCACTATGTTTAATGACTTAAAATGGTTATAAGTTAAAACAAGACATAATAATAACGAAAAAATATCCTATTAGTTTATAAACATATAAAATACAGATCATGACGTTTGGTCACTGCAAATTCCGATATGGTTTAAGTAATTAATGTATATTAATCGCACAATAGCGACTGATGACTAAAGATTGATGACTGATCATTTAAACTAACTAATGATTAATCATAACTAATAAGCAATAACTAACGATTACTTAGAGGTTGTGACTAACTAGTGCCATGTAATTATGACTATCTAATCAAAAAGTTTCAACTAACTTTTTTTAAGTTTTGACTAACAATGTAACAATCAATCAGACTATTAGTCATTTTTAATTATTAGTTGATCTTTGCCCAACTCTGATATGATATTCTTCCTTCGTTACCATAAATATTTAATTTGTGCCATTAAAAATAAAGGAGATATTTAGGTGGCCTCCTTCAGCTGAGACACCCTGTATAGAAGTCACTGAAAATCCATTAGCCAGGCGATGTTCACGACAGTGGCAACAATAATGTATCCTTCTTGGGTCGTTAAAATATGAATAATCACATTAGAGCGAAGTACAGCTATAATAGCTGTTACGATGGTAAAAAAACTTTTAATTAAATTCCGATAATATTTTTCTGAAAACAATTATACAAGTCACTGAATCAATCGAAACACATTAGAGCCCCAAGGTCGTTCAATGTCACCCAGCATCGTCCCAACCGCAATCGTTGAATGCAATCAATATTGCATTCTCACCTGGGACTATTAAGCTTCGGTTAGCCAGTCTCGACAGTTCCATTCACAACGAAGAAATCGTTAATACGGATCGTTAATCTGATAACGTTCTCGCTTCCGCAGCGCCGGTCGTAAATTACATTTTCTCTGGAAACGCCTATCCGAGGAACTGGCTAATCGGGCGCTAATAGCGAGTAATTACTCCACCAGTGTTTCGTTAATATTTTCCATACGTGTAGCAGCGCCGACAGTTCACGGAATCGGCGCCTGCGTGCGTGTGTGTATGATTGAAATGAAATCTGGTAAGGTTTTTCTTCTGGCAGGTTGCGTCGCGTCGATCGACCACTAATTGCTTGCCGGTGGTCACCTGTCGGTTGCGAAAATCGCGGATGTAATTCCGATCCGATTGGTCACGGTCGATCATCCATCATACCCCGCGAAACGGAAAACGCGAGAGAAAGAGCACCGTTGGGACCGGGCACGAGACAACTCACTTATAGTTATAAAGCAATTTGCTGGCGGGCGCGTTCGTATTGCTCGAATCGCTTAGAAAGGCGGCGAGAGAGTGTCGCCGATGAAACGGATACGTCGCTCAATTTGTCGCCGGTCCGCTGACGACTGACGAATCGCTCGTCACTGCTTTTCGCTATCCATTGGTAACACTGTCCAACACCAAATTTGTTCCACGATTACTGTTGGGTGGTTCTTATAGAGTGTTTCACGCTGATTCCGAACCTGTCCTTAATTTTTCTCCTAGACGCACAATTTTTGAGATACATGGCTTTGAAGAGAAACATATTTTTCAACTTTAAACGAATATTGTGATGGTATTAGAAAAGATATTGAATTGTTCTTTACAGCGAAGGTTCTGTAGACTTTCCCGAATACAGCGATATCTGATATTAATACATTATGATTGTTTGAACATGTTTAGGATATTTTTCAATTTATCTCAGAAATGCCACTGGCGGCAACTCATGTCGGGCGAAGATATTTTGCTTTCTGGTCCGAAAAAAAACGTCGACGTTCCAAACTTTAAAGGGTGGTTTCTCAAGATAAAAGTCAGCTCTATCGCGTGGTATAGTTCGATTTTCTGCTGGACCCTTATTTTTTTAGATAAATTGAAAAATATGCTCAAAAATTGGTGCAAAAGTGGTGTCTCTCCGTCTTTAATGATTGTTTAAACATGTTTAAACATGTTTAAACATGTTTAAACAATCAGAATGTATTAATATTGGATATCACTGTATTCGGAAAAGTCTACAGAATCTTTTGCTGTAAAGAACAATTCAATATCTTTTATAATAACATCGCAATTTTTTTTCAAAGCCATGTTTCTCAAAAACTGTGCGTCTACGAGAAAAATTAAGGACAGATTCGGAATCAGCGCAAAAAACTCTATACGAACCACCCAACAATAATTAGGAACCATAAAAAACTGGAAATTTGTGAAAAATTGAGGTTCGAAAGATTAACCCTTGAGCTGATTTACAATTGCATCATCCCCCACCCCCGTCCCAAGCTTTTGGTACGCATAATACGTCATTCCATTCAGAATGGGAAATGTTACCCTTTTTCTGTTTCAGATGCTGTACAATTTTTTATATGTATGTCCGATTTTCATTACACGCCATTTTAAGATGCGAGCATATTAATAATAACAACATTTCAATTATTCTATCACTGAAGCAAGTACCCTAGTGATTATCAGTCGTCAGTGACTACTTCACATGTAACTAGATTGTCTTAATCATGTCATAACGCTCTCGTATTCATCGATTAACCCATTTACATCTGCGAGCGGAATAATCCGCGAACGATGACTGTCACTTGAAACCGAGCGGGAAATAATCCGCAAATACGATTATTAATTAGGCGTCTCGGATTTAGAAAGTCAGTCGTTTATTTAAAGCTGTGATGCGAGAGTGACTTCAATTCCAATTTGATTTTCATGAATTATTCGGAATATTTTTTAGAAAGACTACCCAACCTCCTGCAAAAATTTGTTTCATTTCATTCTTGCACTGTACCTTAATTATATCAAAGAGATCAAATATAGAACTGGAGTTCATAGTCGCACTTGCGCATTATAACAATGACACTTGGTTTATTTCATATTTTTTGTATATGTTAACGCGAAAGCGTATCTTTATGTAATTTGTATTTCGCGCTATACTTGTTTTGTTTTATCGTCACCTGTGCTCGCTCTAATTTAAATGTATATGTCGATCTATCTTGTATATTCTCGCTATGTCTGTATTGTCCTTACTCGGTCAGTATAGTTCTCACCGTCAAAATAAACGGATCTGTCCGCGAACTCTGTAGATTCTCTTGTCTGTTCACCTCGTATAAACGTCTAACGTAAAATCTCTATCTCCTATCACTACCGGGCTTCAAGATTAAATATTATAACGAACCGCTCTCTACAGTATACATACAACAAGAAACAAAAGTTTTAATGGAAATATAACATTGCCTGGCGGGCCGCACAATTTAACATGGCGGGCCGCGCGTTGGCCAGGCTTGGTTTAGTGTTAACCCACAAATTCGACAACATCACAAAACACCTGAGATGCCCACCCAAAACAACATGAACCAAGACCTCCGTGTATGCTCACTTTCGATATCAATTCAGAGACGCAATGCTCATCGTCCCTGACCGTTGGCAACGGATCAGAAAGATCCTCCTGGCTGTTTAATCACCGTGGCTCGAGGGCGATTCGTTGAACGAAGACAAGCTCGTAGAAGAAAAGAAATGTCGGAGATCGCAATCGGCCCGGTACACCACAACATCTCCTGCAGAACCTCCTCAGTGTCCGACCTGTGCAGCCTCTGACCGGTTGGTGATGTCACTCGATGTATTGCCGTTTTCGACGAACCCGATGACGTCAATGGAATTCAAAGCCCCCGGCGACGTCATCCACCGCGTGTTTTTCCCGTGGCGCGGACCGTTTCGGATGCTGAGGAGTTCAATTAACCGCGCGCGGACATTTCAGATCGGTGGAAGATAAGGGGGTGCTGTTTCTGGTGGCAGTGTGCAGGCCGGAAGGGTAAACCGGTAATTGCCCGGTGCTTATTAAAATTGAATGCTCCGCGGAGGGTGACGTGGCGCAGGATGCCTTTAATATTGTGTTCCAGGTGATTATCCTCCGAGTTTAATCCCTGTCTGACTACCAGGCTTTTAAAGAAACATCGAGAAATCCGGCGACATCATCGCGAACCGGTCCGTCTGCGATTCCAGTCTGTTTGGACATTTTATTTACACCCAGGGACTTCGCTACGCTTATCCTGACGATCGTGGGACCTCTCAACAGTTGGGAAAGCGACTTCTCAAAAATAGTTTCCTTGCTGATGTCTTGAAATCTCTGTTTTAGTAGTCGTCATTAGGAACTTCGTGCGCTTTAGGTATGTATCTGCCTTATAGAAAGATTGAAATTTTTGTAATAATATGTGATAGACTAAAGAAATTTATTCAACCGCTTTCAATGGAAGTATCTTTGTAATCTCAATGATTCTGAAAGAAAAAAATATGAAACTAGTAAACTATACAGTTTAACTAAATGTAAAGGAATTTTCTGTTGATTGTTATTACCGAGACCGATAAAATGTATAGTGTATGTTTGAATATTGAAAGGGTCAGTTTTGATTGTTGCACGGGTCGCCTGTTTGCAACTGTTAATTTATTATTTCTTTTTAACTGCATGGATTAACTCGAAGCGGATAAGACTGCATTTTATTCACTGAATCAGCTGAGCGCGCTATTCGACTGGTATAATCAAGTATTTTTCTGCGGTAGCCTACATTGTGCATATTCAAAGATTCTTTACGAGCATCTCAACCGCACGGCATCGCACTTATGGGAACTGGTAATTAGTGAAAGGGATCGGGAACGTTTCCCACTCTTGGAATTCAAGAGAGGCTTCGGATGTTCTGATATTATCTGTTATTATTACCGTGTGGAATTAAATCTGCGGATATTCGGTTGAGTCACGAGTAAACCGCGGAACTTCATAGCGTTTACAGCGTATGAAAATGGAAAATGTAATACAATTAGCTACTGTTTCGTTTCAGTTTTCATTCTGCAGCTCGAGTCGCTGGGAAAGCGGGGTTTCATACAATTCCAATCTCTGTCTAGGTAAACGCAACTGGTGTGGAATAAAATATGAACGAAAAATGTATTTTTAATACAGTGGAATCCATTTAATTGAATATTTCGTTCATTGAATTTGATATTACATATTTAATAGCTTGAGAGAAAGAATTAACTAGATGTGCTGTTTTTTAATTTATTACTTGAGCAAATTTTTGTAGATTCTACTTGAAAAGCTGGATTTATTATACAATATACAATTTTATAAAGTTTTTATGTGACTGATGTCTAATTTTAAACTTCAAAAAATGAAAGATTATGGATGAATAAACCCTTGTGGGAAATATTTCTCTGATATTATGGCGTGAACATTTTCAGGGTTGTTTAGAACTCGTATCCCTCCGGACATCTGACACTTGTGGCGTGTGGAGTGCCCAAAAGTGTCTCACGATATAAGAATGTGGGGATTCCCAAGATGCGACGAACTCGAGTCATATTTCGGGCAAGCTTTCGTGCACATCACTGTGGAATGCAGTTTTATAATATAATATAATATATACATATATTAATATTATCCATAGATGTAATAATATATACATAATATATATTGGGTTCGCAAGAAAGTAATTTCGGTATTTTAAGAGCTCAATTTTTTTATTCGAGCAATGAACTTTAATGAATAAGATATTTTACCATTCGTTCGATGATCTTTTGCAAACAAGAATAAACAAGGAAATATTTTATAGATTAAAGTTCATCGTTTGAATAAAGAAATTCGGTTTTATTTCACGTTAAAATACCGAAATGACTTTCTTGCCATACACACAACTCAATAAATATATATATATATATAAATATATATATATATAAATATATATAACTCAATAAATAAATATATATATATATATATATACTCAATAATTATATATATATATATATATATATATATATATAATAATTTATTTCTGATAAATTTTGATTTCAAATAAGATAGACTATTTATATTATTTACTATCCGATCCCTGGCCGCGAGAATACGAATGTCGTCGATGTTTTTGGGTAGATCGGCCAACGTGCGTCGATCGTCCGATCCAGCAGCGTGCTCGAACAGCGATCTACGGATACACGGTGTGATGTCGGCGAGATCCCGAACGTTTTTCCCGGTTCGTAAAACAAAGTTGTCAATTAGCCGCGAGAGCGTTGGTTACGAAGCAACGGCTGGCCGGTTGCCTTCCTGTGAGATAACCCGCGAGAGTTGAACGACACAGGAGAGACCGGGCCCGGGACCGGGACCGGATGTCGTCTCACTCGCGTTGTTTCCTCTTCTTGCCGTGGGATCGAGGGAAAAGACAGCGGAGGACATTGTCTGCCGCGCGGAGAGCAATGTCAAGGCCCGCCGCCGACATTATTGGAGCGTTTCCACGCGCGAGGAAACGCCGCCGCGCGCCGCGCCGGTCGCGATGGCGAGAAACGACGCCGCGTGTCATTTTGGCGTCGCTCAATTGTTCAAATCTAATTGGTCAAATCCTGAAAATTGAAAGTGTCTAACCCTTTCGATACAGCTATATCTTCAGCCAGTATAATGACGGGTTCTAATATTTTTAACACTAAACCTACCGAGCACTAAAAACGATTAAATTATTTTAGCATACAAAAATGACAAGGCTCTATTTATTCAGATTTCGTGCAGTTTTTATTACAATGTGCTTGGATAAAGAAATGTATAATATAAGCAACTTCATAATTTCATGAAAAATATAAACCCGCTCATTCGACCGGCAGTGGTAGGTTTAGTGTTAATTTACCATTAATGAGACTGTAAAGATGCATCCCTGAGGAATTACTCCACAAATTTATCTCTTTCGGTGTAATATTAATAACGCTAAACCTACCGAGCACTAAAAGCGACTAAAATGCTTTGGTGTTGTAATAATGACAAGGCTCTATTTATTTATATTTTGCGCAATTTTGATTACAATATGTGCTTGGACAAAGAAATGTATCGAAGTAAGCAACTTCATAATATAAAATGTATACTTCATAATGTAATGTAAAATCTTCGCTTTTACTGCTCCATAAAGACTTTAGTCCGATAGACGAAAAGTTGTAGAGGGAAATGGAAGGAACACAATTTTTAACTTTGGGTCTTTGTTTGGACTAGTTAGGAGGTAAGCATACTAAAAGTCCCCACTCCTCGGAGGTGAGCGGGGTGCAGGGGAGCGCGTAGAAGATCCCCTTTTTCGGTTTTCCGCTTATATCTCGGAAACTATGCGTCCTAGCGATAAAACCATTCTATACAAAATTAAAGATGACGAAATTAGTCATGTTAACCTGATTCTCATTTTTATAATCCGTTTATCATATATATAATCCCACTTTTCTATATATATATATATATATATATATATATATATATATATATATATTCCATTTTAATCGAACAGATATGTGTCTACTCGCAGTAATTTATTTAGTTCGGTGAAATGAAACCAGCTTGCTCCAGCTGGCAAGCTCATTTCGATCACTGTGCATCGTCGTCGATCGATCGATCGATCCCCGCGGAAAAAGCGAGATCGTTGCCGATCGGTTTCGTTCCGCTGCAGGCATCGCGTGACGCGCTCGTTCTCCTTGTTTTTATTTTACCGTTCGTTGTCGGATAAGTTCGATTACATCCTCCTTGATTGATTTTATCGCGACGTTTATTACGTCGGCGACGACGGTATCGATCTGGTCGAGTTAAAACGACCAGATTGATATTTTTGTTACCTCTTCGTTGGTACCCTGCCGTCCATGCGCTGTTCTTTGTTGTTTCCCAAACGCAAGCTTCTTGGAAACCATTTTCTTGGAGTTTGTATTTGTTGAAGGAAATTGTATTTAGAAAAGTTAATTCACCTCGGTAATCAGTTATTTGGACGAGTATATATAATCGTCAGCAAGAAATTAATTTATTTAACGAAAATAGTATTACGTCATTAATATGTCTAAATGCGTTTCAATGTCAACTAGAATATGCAAGGAGAAAACTATACATTTACAAGAACAAAATTCACCTTCTGATACCATTTAGTAAAAAATAAAAATTGTCTGCATCGACTGCATAAAATAGAAACTAAACTACTTTCCTTAATCATTTTAATAGATGTATACTGACATCTTGAATTTTCGAAATTTTCGAACAATCTCGAATTTTATCTACTCAATTTTGGTACAAATGCATAAAGATTCACAGTCTAGTCACAGTCTAGTCTAATCACGAATGAAGGAGATACTTGCGTGGCTACATTTATTGTGGACCACCCTGTAGTTGAAAATGATTTTATGTAATAGGTAATAGTCGTCTGGAACAAGTGAATCCGATTAAACGTTGATTGAGAAACGGTATACGCGACAGCGGAAAAATGAACGGGCAAGAAAGTTTCCCTGTTGGCATTCTTAGCTCATTACTATCGTTTCTGAACGTCACGATTCCTTCGACAAGATTTCAGCAATGACATCAGTGATTGCAGTTGCTAGTACTAAGAAGTAATTGATCGAATACCGATACACGAAGTAATCCGATTTGAAAATAAGACGTTTTCAATTTTATCACATGCTTCTAAATATATTCATTCGAAGATGAAATCGCGACGCATGGGAAACATGAAGGACTCCGAAGAATTCTATCTCGTACATTAATCTTAAAAATACTGATGATCTATGAATTGCACATACATCACTCATGTATCACCTATTTTCCATTCTTAGGCTATTAATTTCACTTTTCCAATATCTATGTAGATGCAGCGAATTTAGTGCTGGGAATTAATTTGCAACTAACAAACTATATATGTAACTAGGGACATGAGTTTGAATCTTATTGCGAATATGAACAGCAATTTTGTTCCATTCTACGACATTAATTTGTACGGGAAACGTAACATAATGTGGGAGTAGATCGGTGCGATAATATACGAATTCAATGACAGAATTTTTTGCGCTTAATTATATTATTGGACACCTGATTGGATACCCAAAATTTCGGGTAGCTGAGCCTCGGGTCGAGTCGGACAATGCTGGAGTCGGGTTGGGTCGGGAACCCGAAAGTTTACAAAGTTCGGGTACCCGCGATTTCGGGTCCCGAAATTTCGGAATATTCGTGTACTCGAAGTTAAAGTTGTATTTATTGGGTTGGCAAATAAGTTCGTTAGGTTTTTGTGATTTATTCCAATGTAAAAAAACCGAAAACGAACTTATTTGTTTTTGTTGGGTTAAACATTACACGAACTTCGACACGTATATATTCGTTACACGTGTACACGTGAATATTCAATACACATTCAAACTCGTGATCTCTAGTTTGAACTGGTGCGAAACATCCTGTACCAGTGGATAATCCTAATCGCAGCGTCCTTCAGGCATCCGCGCTCGAAAAAAAGGCGTCTTCGGTTGGTAATCTATTAACGATCGAAGCGTCGTAATCTCGATCTCGGTCTGCGACCGGCACCGGTGCGTGAATGAAACGAGAAGGAGCTGTCGCGTGACGCGTCTTGGCGCACGCAGGACGACGAACGTCGTCCGGCCTGACCGGCCGATGATTCACAGGACGATAGCAGGTGGAAAGAGAGAAGAGTGAAGAGAGCCGACCGAGGATGAGGAGAGGACGAAGGAGGAAGGGGTTCGGCGGGTGGTGAAGCTCTCGGATAGAGCGTCGATGACGACGCCGCGCCGATGAGCACGACGACCGAGGAGGAAAGGAGCCACGGATATGCGGTGTGGAGAAGAGTCTAGGATATCATCGCCTATAAATACACGCGCAGCCTCGGGCAAGGACGTCGTTGGTTACGGGGAATGATCCTAGACGATCGTCTTACGACGGTGCTGACCTCCTCGAGTGGATCGACGTGCGCCGATCGGACGATCCAGCTAATTGCCGTCTTCGCCGGAATAGAAAAACGATCCCGGGTATAATAGTGCAGACTATCACACCGGGAATTTCAGGATCGGCCCCGCGATCCTTCCTCACAGCACACTGGCGTCGTCCTGCCAGCATCTTCTTCTAGGATCTACCTCGATTTTCATTGTTTCTGAGAAGAAAGAACTGTTTGTGCTATATTTTATGGACAACTTTGACCATCAGTTCCTATGCGAAAAAAACAATGAAATGAACTTCGTGCGTGTGGTTATTCAATATCAGGTATTCCACCGTTGCTCAATTAACTGGATTCAGAATTCTTATTTTTATAATTAGAAATTACAGTGATTATTGAACTTCTTCATTCAAGCAGATATTGTATTATAAAAATCGCGAGAAGTCATTTTTAAAAGGATAATACGAAGCATGGTATTCGGTGAATTGATAATTTTCCTGTAACAGTACGCTTGGTCACGTTCTATGAGAGGATACGTTGCATTTCATGGAATGGTACAACTAGTGGTGCCAGATTAGGGGAATTGACTCGAATTTAGAGGAAAATGTGACCCTCAGTGGCGGGATAGCGAGGTGAAAGGGGAGGGGTAGAGTTGGAAACAAGAGACAAGCCATAATCTGGCGACTGAAAAGTTGTCGACAATCTAAGCTGTAAACGCTGGTAGTCAACGTGTTAATTTGTCAGTTAAAGTCGACAAATTCTGAAGAAATTTTTTATCCACATGTTTGCTTAATTAAAATTTGAACAAATAAACTGGAAACACCGAATCACATGTTTCATGGAAATTTCATGTACATTTTGTAAAGTTTTTATTTTTCGCGGACAGCATTGAAGAATGATTCTTCTGTTTTGATGATGTAATCCGTAGATAATGGATCCAGGAATATCACGTGTACATGGAAGGGGCGGTAGGATCCATGGTTCGTCGTCGATTCACCTGCAGACCGGCGGAGTAACGGATCAATTCCGCCGACACTATTCTTGCTCCTTTTTTCCTCCGATCGCGGAGACGATTAGAGACATTGTTGCGTGAGATTTTGCGCTGGACGCGCGAGCTGAATTAATGATATCGCGCTCGCAGATTGTTCATGGTTTACGGTTTACGGTGAAATGATCCATAGATGGTGAAGCTTCGCGCCTCGTGCTGCGATAGTGCCGTAATTAACGTTTGTTTCTGTAGATTCCTGATCTCAGGAAGTGATAAAAAGACGGCGGATTTTTCTGTACTTATTTCATCTCGGCAAATTAAGGTTAAGCAAATTAAGGTTGATACCAGAGTTCTTGGCAATGTTTTTGTTCTTTCGTGTAATATATGTGCGGACATTTTTTATTAAATGTCGATTATAAAAATTGATTGGAAATGAAAGTTACAGTTTACTGATTTTTGGTTACCCTTTTTCGTCAAACTTCCTCGAGCTTTAGTAAATCTCCATCTGTTTTCCTTACAGCACAGCTAATTATTTGTAGCTTCTTTGGCAATTTTCCGGATTTCTGAACACCTCTCGCCACCTTTGACCGCCTCTGATCACCTTTGACGACCATTAATCACTTTTGACTGCCTGCGAGTGCCTCTGACCACCTTTGGCCACCCGTGACCGCCTTTGATTACCTTTCACCACCAGTGACTGCAGATGGCCACCTGTAATCACGGATTTCTCTACTCGTAATGCCTCGCCAGCTCATTGTAAAAATATCATTCCGTCGTCCAAAGTATTTGAACAAATATACTCGCGGTTGCAAAATATTTCATTAAATTGTAATATTAAATTGAGCCCCGCAGGACTTCATTTACCTAATTGAGACAAACACACGCGAAGCATGTAACGACGACAATGTTTCGTTCGCGTAACGACTGGAGAAACTATTGATTAGGTGGCTTCTGATCCTCTAATGATTATCCTGCTCGATCATCCCGTGATTGCGAAACAATCCGCCTGGGAATTTTAATCGCATAATTTACTGAACGACGATTCTACTATTTATGGAATGACACTTTTTACAATAAGAGTCGTCGGGGCGGTTCAATATAAAAACAAAGAAGAGGCGCCGTTACCGAGAACCATCGGCGTGGATCCGTGAATTACTTATAACGATTACTAACGTCGCTCATTATCGCTGACGCAACACACCGGGTATATTTCAACTTCTTGACATCAACAACGAGGAGTTACGATCCACACTTTTTACGTGGTGACGCATTCGCCGCGGGATGCCATTTTTATTGACCTTTTGTTGCCTCTGAATGAACACTCTCACTACGAAGGTGCACTATTTCACCTTGTTGCATTTTTGTCACTGCACTCTCTGTCACCGCTCCTCTGTCATCAAACTTCATTTGTTTATTTGTCAATTTTTTAATTCGATTCTTCAGCGACGGATCTCAATCGATTAATCTCACATTTTTTTATGACTACCCAACGTCATCATTTTCGTTCGAATAGCAATTGTTCTTTAATTTTTTATTTTATTTTTATACTTGACAGTTATTTAATTTATATCAGTAAGACGATGAATTATGATAAAAATGAGCAGGTGCAATTTAGAAGCATAGGCAGATTAAAAGAATTTAAGGACATCATTGTATTAGATTCAGCTTATTAAAATTCTTAAAAATTAAAATTCTTCGGCTTACAAACAGTTTTTATTTTGCATAAATATCCGCGGTCCAATTATTACTAATAAAATCGTCCAACTTATAGTCTTGCTTATATTATTATCTCACCGTCAATTATCAAATCCATCCAAATTGACAATAATGCAAACATATTACTTTCTATTTTTTTTACAATAACAAAATTCATGCCACTCTAATTTCCAGCGATCCATCTTCGTTTAAACTTTTATTTTCCTACCAAATGGACCTGTCTCCCAGCCGTGCAAAATTTAAATTTTCCTCTTCCATCATTCGTGTATTTGATTAATCCCCCCATCCACCCAATATTCGTTCATTCATCTATCTTAGCCTTGGATCTCGCGCAGAAATAGTGGGAGCTGGAAGAAGATTGAAATAACGTTTACGTTTCCTTCAATTTCGCTATTTATTAATTCTTTGATTAAATATTATTAAATCGTTTTACGATCGGAGGTTGGTTAGTTCCTGCTTCGTAATAACCGCGTTTCCAGGAACATTGAATGAGGGAGGAACGGATACGAATGGCGTCCGATCCATTCGATTCATTCATCAAGCCATAAATTGTGAAAAACGAATACGGTGGACGCGCGCGGTCAGACTGATAATAGCGATTAATCGACTATTCTGTTATACAGGAAGACAGTCGTTTCTTGGCATAATCGATAGCTTACCGACAGGCACATCGTAGTGCAGAGCTTGCAAATATTTTCTTCCCACCTGTGCCCTTTCGTTAGGAAATTCAATTATGTCATTTTCAAATTTCAGTGCTGTGTGTCTTGATTCCAGGCACTTTAGAATCGTTTCAGCGACATGTCCACAAATTTTTCTTTGTCAATATTACGTTCAATAAAATTGGAAATTGATCTAGGACCGGCAGTCAAAATATACAGTGGATAACAAGATATTTTACTTTCTGGTTCGGGAAAAAACGTCGACGTTGCAAACTTCAAAGGGTGATTTCTCAAGATAAAAGTCTGCTCTATCGCGTGGTATAGTTCGATTTTCCGCTGAACCCTTATTTTTTGAGATAAATTCAAAAATATCCTGGAAAGTTGCTTCAAAAGTGGTGTCTCTCCGTCTTTAATGATTGTTTAAACGTGTTTAAACATTCATAATGTATTAGTATTAGATATCACTTGTAAAGAAGAATTCAATATCTTTTATAATACCATCACAATATTTGTTTAAAGCTGAAAAATATATTTTTTTTTCGAAGCCTTGTTTCTCAGGAACTTTTTGTCTAGGGGAAAAATTAAGGGCAGATTCGGAATCAGCGCATGAAACTCTATAAGTACCACCATCACAATGTAATTGTGAAACAAATTTGGTGTTGGACGGTGTTATTAACCGATACTTTAACTTACTTTTGGCACACCAAATTTTGTATATTTAGTATAGAAAGATCAATACCTTGATAAATCTTCAGATCACTGTGATTAGCGTGATAAATTTTGTTTTCAACATTACCATTAACTATGTAATCAGCTTGTTTATTTTTATAAGTGAATAAATGTTACTGTTATCGTGATATCATTATTGAAAATATGAGTATTAACTTACTTTTGTTATCCACTGTACGTACAGTATAGTCTTGATCTAAGAAAAACTCGCGGGTCCGCGCTGCTTCTTAGATCGCGTAGTTCTACTATTTTTTTTGTACGTAGAAATTCACACTTTTGTCATTTGCAGAAAATAACATAAAGTCGCCACTGTTAGTGCTCCGTATGTTAATCTAATCCTCGTTTGAATATGATTACACATCTCCGAACGAAAAGCCGCATTTCAGTGTCCTCCCATTCTGAATGAAATTAGCCGATGACTTATTGATGGAGCTCGTAAGGAGGGTTAACGTGGCCGTCACCTTCACGCGCAGTTTTTCTGACATAATCGTTCGTCGAACTGGCCGGCGCGCATAAATATTAATATCGCGTGAACGAGTCTTTTTGCCGGTGCGCCATTACGAAATCGTTTTATTTACCGTCTTCCCGGCAGAATCTGTACGTTTAAATATTCGGTCGTCGACCGTGTCGCGCTCGACG
This sequence comes from Lasioglossum oenotherae, assembly GCA_028455765.1. Taxonomy (NCBI): domain Eukaryota; kingdom Metazoa; phylum Arthropoda; class Insecta; order Hymenoptera; family Halictidae; genus Lasioglossum; species Lasioglossum oenotherae. The sequence goes on along the minus strand of CM052299.1, from coordinate 6,573,861 downwards.
AAACTATCGTCGCCGAGATAAGGAAACTGCGAAGACGATCAACTCGCAAGTTCACTGACACTTCTTTCGAATTTCTACGTCTGCTAGTTCGCATTGATCCGGATTCGAATACCGGTTCGGATATCCTTTTAGAGTTGAATCGCGAATTAACGATAAGAAAGTGTTTCTAGGAGATGAATACGTTCGTGGGACTGATACCGGACGATTAAAGGCTACTAAGTGCCACTTCGAACAAGTTGTATACTATGGTTAACGCGCTTTAAATGTTAATATTTGATACCAGCCTTTTTTCGGAATTATCTACCCGCTGACGGTTCTCTAATCACTCGATTCACTTCAATTAAGATCCGGAAGAATCTAATCACCGTTTTAATACACAGGTGAAATTCACCGATAATTTTAAATAAGCAATGCAAATTGCTATCTATAATCGTGTGTATTTTTTCATCATTAACAACTATCGGAAACAGTTAAGTTAATCATTTTCTTCTGTGAAACTGTCGAGATTAAATCCTAATTTGAAGATATACGACTGCTTATAATTATTAAACGTTCTGTTTCAACCTTTTAGTTTAACATTAGAACAAAAATGCGTTCAAACAGCTATCACGATGAATTAAAATGTTATTTTTAATACCTTTCTTCAAAACAACATTTTTTGGTTCCATAAAAATGTCTCTTGAGCAGGCAAGTTTTAGCAAAAAAGCTTTGTACATGTACGTGACTTACTTAGACCTACCAAAGGGACCTCCTAAATTTTCGCTACAGGCACAGTTGCGACCAACAACAATTAGAAAAGAATTATTTACACATCAGCTAGTCCTTTAACGTCTCAAAAATAACGTCTTAAGCTGTTCCATCCAATTTTGAAAAAGTTATTCGTTTTTAGAAGGTGTACGAATACTTTGTACACCCACCAAGAGATACTATCGTGCTAGTATCTTCCCAGAATATCCATCATTTCGTAGACAATGTGGAAACGACGAAAATATGACAATTTCACAAATATAGTCGGTTGTCCTACACAGCATACCAGGTTGCACGCGAGCATGTACGATCATGCGTGGTTAATGTTGCATAGGCGTGATAAATGCAATACACCTCGCGAATCCTATTCATCTGACGTATACCTCGCCCACAATGTTGAGGTAGCAAAACAGATAAGATATGAGGTAGCAACATGGTTATAGTGTCCAGCATGTTATCTCGGACTTAGTCCGGCTTATTTGTTAATTTATCATTTCTACACTCAATTAATTCTGAATATGTGTAAAGTCCAGGATATCATTATTCTCCGTGCCCGTCCGATTATGTAACGATTTGTGATACTGGCATCTTCATGACGATGATAAGCCGTTCGCAATTTATACGTTACTAGGCAGTGGTGCTTGTGTATTAATGATTCACGGCCATTTTATAATAACCTGTACGGTGTACATCCCGCGTGACATGCCAATTCATTGAAGTATTTGCTAATTTTTCTCCGGATACTGGTTTTCAAGTGATGACCAGTACAAATTATCGAGTACTATTTTACACATAAACATGATTTACATTTGTTATTAGTAAACTTGAGATTTGATGGGTTTATAACAAAATTAAATAGATGCAATCACCCAGGATGCAATCTTGGGGGTTAAATCTTGAATCTTGAGTTGAACCCAGCCCAACATATCTGTCAAGGGCTATCCCCCCCTCTGGGTGCGCCACTGGATGCAATTAAAAACAGTACAAAAATTAAACTAATCGAAGGACATTATTAAACTCATTAAAGAAAGAATGAAATGAAAAATAGAACAAGTCTAATTATATTAGATGATTAAAATGATTTTACGTCTTTCATAGGATGCAATATGGAAATAAAAATTCTTCGGACGGTGAAACGAATTTTTTTTTTAAACTGAAGTAATTTAGCATAAGTAGAAATGGTGGACGGCCCCCTGGGAGTGACTCTAGCCTGTCAAACGGTGATCACGCGATCTCCGGTTACCTATCAACCCTCAAGTTATCTTCTCCTTCGACAGCGTGAACATTTTGTCACTGTTCGAACACACCTCGCTCGATACTTTCGTAAAAATAAGCCGACCGAACAGTTCCAACCCAAATATTAGCTCGTTAACGTAAAGTTTAGTCACCTCTCAACATGACAAGACCATCGATTATCGTATCCCAGGGTAAAAAGGTACGCGCGATGTTTCCTCTCGCATGCGAACGCGCCGAGCATCCGCTCGGAGTTTCGGTTGAGAAACTTGTAAATAAACGCTCGCAGAGGTATCCTCCTAATCAGCTCATAAATAAAGTATTAACGCGTTCTCGGCGCTTTGGTGATTTCAACGCGTGGTTAGTATCATTACCGTGCTCGGAGCGTGAACCGTTTCACGGAAGAATAAAACCTCGAGAATGGTTACAAAAACTGTGCTGTCGAACACGGTGTTGAACCATTTTTGTTAATAATTACAATTTTCAAAAATAACCGTGCGAAAAAATTGATCGGTAAAAATTATTTCTCGTATTTCTTACACTAACATTGTTTCCGAAGAATCAACTTTTATGAATCTGAATTGGTCATTTCTGGACAGCGGATTTTACGCATTTATAACAAAAATGAGTAGGTGAAATTTAAAACAGTACAAACATTAGCAGAATTTATATGTACTCTGGTATAATTTTCAACCTATTAAACATTTTAAGAAAGAACATAAATTTCCATTTCATTCCAGTTTCTTGCAATTCTGGTGAAAAGATTTTATTTTGCATACCGATCTGTCCAGTCATTTCATTGAAAACTTTCCCATTGAGCTTCAGCTGGCTTTGTTCATAAACAAATATTGATAAAACTAATATTAATGGTACCATTTGTTTCTCTAATATTACTATGCATTTCAAGTTTTCCTTTTATCAACAGACTGCGGATTTTATTTCTGAAAAAACGTAGTAGGGGAAATTTATTTTTGCTATTTTAAAATTTCAAATTGTACATTATATTGCATGTCAATTTTTTCTTGGCAAGAGACTGCAGATTTGCAGAAAAATAAGCAGGTGATATTCATTTTTGCTATTTTTAATCAAGTACCATTTTCCAGTGAAAAGATGAATAACCGAAAGAAAATGTTCATTGCACACAAAGCTCCAGAGTCTAGTTGTTAGTATTGATATTTGAAAATGAGTATATGTTTTCAACACGGAATTTTTCTTGAACGTTACAGAGGACAAAGCAGAAACCTGGTCCTCTCGACAAACGATAAAATGGCGCCCACGAGCGGCTCGTCCTAAAAGCAGGAGGTCAACGACGCTACAGAAGGAACCGTTGCACCAATACGCTTTCTCGAATCGATTCCAGGAATGCCAGTTCTTTTCCTCTCCTGGATTTCGTTGAGGAAATGTCGTTGACCCCGGTGGACCGATTAAGTAATCCACGGCAAACGGTCCCTTCTTCGCTTTCTGGCCGAGACCACGGGCGTTCTTCTAGGTACGCACAGGTGGAAAGAAATCGAAAGGTGTGTGAGCTCGGTGTGCCTCGTTCTCGACACATCTAGAGGAGGGAAAAGGGTCATCTACCTTGCCGCTTGCAAGTTCTCGGCCAGGAAGAAAGGTAATTACCGGAATGATGGCTCTTCTTTTTTTAAAGGATTGCATGATCTTCCTTAATCCCTGCTGTCCTCAGGTCAACGACTGCAGAAAACTAGTTGAAAGTCTCTTCTAAACTTTCTTCTGAACTGGTTGCTTCAGCTGCGGAGTCAATCTCGTAAACTAATTGCATTGATTTTGCTCTTAGTGTGAAAGAATATGTCTGCCAAACGTTAGTTTAATTTTGAGACTAGCGGGAACATTGACACGTTTAGAATATTCAATGAATTTCTGTTCACAATATTATTAGAAATTAAAAGACATTATTTGTTACTTATTCTTTTTGAAGGATATTTTATAAACAACGAGAGGGTTAGAAATTAACTAACTGGCGAATGTTTATAATGTCGATAATGCAAACAGCCGTCGATAATGCAAATTTATATTGAAATATTGATTAAAAGCTATGACATTCGTTTTTTTGTTGTATTGAGATATGATTCTAAAAGCACTTTTAGTTTTCCCCGAATTTTCCATTTTTCCGTGATACTTTTCCAATTTTTCTTACCCTATAACCTAGTTCGGACTAATACGAACATTTTAAAAAAAGAATTAGCCAAATCGGTCCAGCCGTTCTCAAGTGATGCGCTTACCAACGAACAGCATTTGATTTTTATTTATATGGATAATAAATTTTACAGAATATATGATTTACAAATTATTTGATCCCTTAAATGGTGGTTGACCCTGGTTGATCCTAGTGCTCAACCAAATTAAATTTTGTAGATTCCAACCAAATTAATAAATCCGGACAAATTATTTTGCCTCTGATTTCTGTTGGACGTGGTCGTCGAGGACGTGATTGCGCCGAATCTCGTCGTGTAGACGCAGGGACGTGTTCGAGTGTCGCCTAAGAGGTTGAATTAGGAATTCAGACGGGATCGATCGGATGTTCTCGTGTTCCCTCGGCCAGGTAAAAATCGATTTCGCCGACGGATCGTAATCGCTGTCTCGAGGCATGATGTCATCGCTGCATCGAGCGTCCGTGATTCCTGTTACCGGTGTCCTTTAGATCGGACCGCGATTGTCTCCTAAGAGAAATTAACCGTTAGCTCGGGAATCGATGGCTCGTCGTGTTTGATTTACGTCCGGCTGGTAGACGACGACGACGACGAACGACGACGACGACGACGGTGCTCATGGTTAGGTTCCGTGAAATCCGCGATGAAAAAGACGCTCACCGGCGCTCGTGACATAAGTTAATCGTAATGTAATTGAAATATTTCTCGTCGCCCCGTTTCGCCTGTTACCCCCCTCCCGCCGCTTATTTATTGCCCGATGAATTATGGAGAAGTCGCGGGAAATCGTGGACACCCCAGACCCCCGAGAGAGAAAGAGATAGAGAGACAGTCCCCTTTTATTTATTAACCCCCGAGGTGGTGGACATCATAGCTCAGAAACGTTGTTCGTCGACGCGACGCGCGCCGCCATTGCCATACTTTATCGCCCCGGTTGAGCCGCGGATAGCACGGCAACCGTCTCTGCGCTATGAGCTGTTTACTAGCCGTTTTTCCAACGGCGATTTATTTATGCGCCGGACCTGGCCGGACATTATTTTCGCCAGGTTGTTGCGAAAGTTATGCGACCGTGCGAAACACGCTTTTCGAAATCTTGTACTATCCGTCCGTTAGACGATAGCTAGGCAAAGTGTTCTCACCATAACCTGAAAAAATAGTGGGGCGAACGGTATTAGTTATAACCTGAGCGACGTTACTAGTTACCCCTTCTTGTCACCACTATTTTCTACAGATTCTGCAAATTTGATTTGCAAAAGGGTGAATTTCTAGTGCAAAACCAATGCAATTGCCTTCCAAACTGCTTGATTTATTTTTCCTAAAGTCTCTGATGACTCAACATTGGATTTTTGCAATCAATCAATATAATCATTCAGAAATGTAGAGATCTATGGGAGAAAAGAGACGTATGGTTAAAATAGTTTTACAGATGGCACCGATCGTGCGTTAAAGACAAGAATCGTGGACGACTGGTTAAATATTTTCTCTGTCGCGTAGTGGAACGTTGAATTGTTTATAGACAGCTGTTTGCGTTACAGGGTGTCCCTCCCTAGCAATCTATTTGGATCCTAAAAATAGCAGCGGCTTTAAAAAGGAACTGTTTTCGAAGCTAATCAACAGTAGGATAAATACAGGGGAGAAACATTGGAGTCTCGGTTTCTCGTGGTGGGTGGCTCGTGGGGACTTCGTCAGAGCTGACTGGAGACCCTAACTTCGCGCTGTCACACCGGCGAAAGAAAGTTTACGAGCCTTCGCCAATCCGTCAAAGGCGGTAACCCGACACTGATTACCATTTCATGAGGCCCGAACTACGTGACTCGACCGAACCCACATGGCATGGGGCCAATTACCTTCTTTGAAGTCGAGAAATCCCTCTCGCCGCGCCGCGCCGGTTTGTTGCAAATGATCTACATCGCTGCCTCCTAGCAAACTAGTTCAAAGATGGCGGAATCGGGCGAACTGTTACTCGGAGTTGAGCGTATTCGATGCCTCGGTTTGTCTTGCTCATTGAAAACTATCGCGTATAGAGTCAAATACAGCAGAACCTCCATCATCCGAACTAACCAAGTTACTCAATCACAATAGTAGACACAATCTGCGGCCCAGATATTAGAGGCCTGAAAATTATTTTTGATTTCTGTCGTTGTGAAGGAAAAGCTTCGATCTCCAAATCTATGGACACAAAATTTTTCATAATTTTCGCAGACTGTTGAATTTATAGCATTTTCGAGAAAAACGCGTCGTCGGTTCCTACTATAAAAAATCTTGGAATAAAACGAACGGGGGACTATGAAACTAGAAGTTTCTAGCTATAAAATGAGTCCAATTTCATTGCGGAGCGTTCATTTTTTACGAAATTATTACGGTTGAAATATATTCAATTTTTCGAGAATCGGGTTTTTACTGTATAATGATAACAGTAGTATTTGGCAATGGAAGGAAAGAAATTGCGCGAACAGGGGCGACTAGAATTCAACAGGGAAAGCATCGTAAAGCATGGCCGCGAACAATCGTTATCAGGCTGGGTACCAAATTTCTCTTCGGACCAATAAAAATCGTTGTTTCGTTCGCGGAACGACGTTTTTACGTTACAGTGGACTCGGATGGAGTACGGCGGGTACCATTAAATACCGTTGATCGCGACGATATATCTTTCACGGTTACGCATTTCGTGGCCGCGTATTTGGTTACAGTCCGCGTAGCAATCTCGCTGATTCACGAGACAACTCGCGCTAAACGACGTCGTTCAATTATATTTATATTTTTGCTAACGGCCCATTCCGCGTGGATCGTGCGCAGCCTGGTCAAGCCCGGTTCCACCTTTTCTCCCGCAGAAATATCGATGCGCGAGGCGAGCGCGCACGCATTCAAAAAGCCCGCGCGCGATCTCGTTGGGTCGGTCTCGAGCTTTCGGGCCCCCTCCCCCCGAAATTCTGCATGGAAATGGCATCAAGATACGCATAATACAGCCGGGCCCCCTCGCGAAACTTGTTTCGTTCCGTGTTTCACCCGCGGCTGCATGGAAACGACATGCTTCGGGGAGGGAATCGGCGATTTCCGGGCTCTCTCCTTTCTCGTTGCACGCCGCGGCCAATTCCTTTTTACAAGCGGCACAGCCTCGCTTGAATTCAAACGGCGCGCTCTCAGAACGTTTCGGGAAAAAATCATAAAAACCCCGGCCGCGTATCGCCCGCTTCTGTAAAAACGCTAACGACCCGCGACAAAAATTCCGAAAGTACTCGCCGTCGCCGCCGACGCGACGTGCGGTGGGAATCTCGCGGCTGTCGCTGCGGACAAAATCCGACGCAGAACCTCGGTTATAGGATGATTAATGCTAAAGTTCGTACAGGATGTTTCGCTTTAAAAAATCCCCCCAACTCTGAAAATACAGGAAATGTGTCTGACGTAATCGAAATCAGTGATGAGTAGACTGCGGATCTTTATGAAATGTAAAACAGTGAAGAATATGTAAAATCCAAGAATATCGTTACGTTGCTCTCACCGTAAAAAGACTATTAAGGGGTGAAATTAATTTTTACTTAATTACTAGTTCCCACAATCGATGCACAATATTTTTATTTCGCATACAGATCCGCAGTCTAGTGATGAGCAATCCACGGCCTGCAAAAACTCGACAAATCTTATCGAGCAGCCACTGTATTCCCCTGATATAGCTCCGGCCGACTTTTTTCTTTTTCCAAAACTCAAATTACCACTTCGAGGCACCGGTTTTTGGTCGATAGATGACATACAAGAGAATTCGCGGCGAGTACTGAAGTTGATTCCAAAAAATGCGTTCAGAAAATGTTTTGATGATTGGGTTATTCGTTGGCATGAGTGTATTATTTCGAAAGGGGCCTACTTTGAAGGCGATACGATAAATTTGGATGAATAATACATATTTTGTGTTTCACTGACCAATTCCCGGTACTTTTTTGACAGAATATACATTAATATTTGCATCCAACTGATTCTGGAGTCCAAGGGTATTGCATTTCCATACCGGACGAACACATCCCGGCGGAACATATCGGAGCTTTCGACGGGAGGTTAAAAGCTAAAGACCATCGGTGCCGCCGCGCCGTGGGGGAACAGGATTCTGAAAGCTTAATGACAACTGGACGTGTGACGGTGTGCACGCGGCGCTGTTATTGAAAACGCCGATGATCTTACTCGTCGATAACGGTCCACAGAGATTGCTTTCAGATAATGCTGCCGGGGGGGATAATCGCGACTGTCCCGATGAAGTTGTACGGCCGGCTGGAAAAATCGACAGGAATCGGGATATCCTGCCGGCGCGGAGCAGGATGAAGACGCTTCTTGCTGGCTCCGCATACGTGTATTAATCATACGGCCGCGGACACGGTCGAGAGTGTCCCCGGCGATTGGACATTAACGTGGTCGCTTAATTGCACCCGCAAAAAATGTTATTGGTCGATGAATTATTGCGGGCGCGGTTATTGTGCGAACGGATGTTTCGCGACAGTGGCTCTCAACGTAAATAAACGTTCCCGTTCACTGTTCGAACACTTCCTGTTATTAAAACACATGGGATCTTCCCCGGATCATATTTCTCGACTCAGACTCGTGATGAAGATTTTAACAAAGTCTGACAAGTATGAATATTACGCGTTTCTTTTTAGATGAAACAAAATTTGACTCGTTTGTAATCAATATTTAAACAGTTCAAATAAATGTAGCCATACAAAATAAATCAATTTTCCTTTCCATGTCATTTTTGCGGATAAACACGTTTTATCCCCAAATTAAAGAAAATATTACGGCAAAGAGTTAAGTAAACATCGTGCACGATCTAAGCAATGATGTCGCGATTCAAGTAATTTCAATTTACTCTAAATTGTGAATCGATTCTTTTTTGCTTCTTCATTAATGTTATTTATACTGTTCCGTAAATTGAGGAGCTAGTGAATGCAAAAATTTTTAAAGATATTTCGTCACTGTTTAAACATCGTCGTGTAAAAAAGAGCCGGTCGTGTTCTCTACCGTGTACATAACATTATCCAGCACAACAGAGGACCGTTGATGAAAATTGATAAGCGAAGATGCGCGATTGTTTGGCCGCTCGTGCGAGATGGCCGAACCCCTTGGCGTAAGAGGAACTCCGTCGCTTGTCGTTCTATTTTACCGTCGAACTCGCCGGAGCCGATTCCTCGCATAACTAGCTCAACTGTTGCGTGTACCCGCCCACGCGAAACCCGTTTCCACTTCCTGATCGAGATTGCCGGCGTCGTCGTCGCGTGCGGGCCAACGCAACAGGGAAAATCCGCGACGCCCCGACCCCGTCGAGTAATTTGTACGCTCGGCCGGCGTTACTTACGAACGCGTTCCCGTATAATGAAGGCAACGGAGAGCGTATCAATTATCGAATTACAACGAGTGGGCGCTCTCGCACGGCCACAAAACGGAGGCGCCCGCCACGGGCTTCGATTACCACCAGAGATCCATCACCGTTTTGCACGGGGCTGCGTTTTCACGGAAACGGCCGAAACTGCCCAGAATCTAACCTTTGGAGTACACAGGAATTTTGTTGTATACAGAACAGTGCATAGAATGTTGCATGAATTTTTTAAATATATTCATTTGTTGCCGAGATACAGAGGACCAAAGTTGAAATTCAAGTTGCCCAGTTACAAACCTGAAGTCGGTCACAGTTGCAGAGAGTTGGATTTTGTTGAAAAGCGACAAAACTAACCAAAATTCAACGTTTGAAGTTTACAGGAATTTTGTTGTATACAGAACAGTGCATCGTATGCAGCTTGAATTTTTTAAATATATTCATTTGTTACCGAGATACAGACCATCAAAGTTGAAATACAAGTTGCCCAGTTACAAACCTGAAATCGGTCACAGTTGCAGAGAGTTGGATTTTTTAAAAAAGCGACATTACTAACCAGAATTCAACGTTTGAAGTTTACAGGAAATTTGTTGTATACAGAACAGTGCATAGAATGTTGCATGAATTTTTTAAATATATTCATTTGTTGCCGAGATACAGACGATCAAAGTTGAAATTCAAGTTGCCCAGTTACAAACCTGAAGTCGGTCACAGTTACAGAGAGTTGGATTTTTTAAAAAAGCGACAAAACTAACCAGAATTCAACGTTTGAAGTTTACAGAAATTTTGTTGTATACAGAACAGTGCATTGTATGCAGCTTGAATTTTTTAAATATATTCATTTGTTGTCGAGATACAGACCATCAAAGTCAAAATTCAAGGTTCAGAAATTTGGTATGTATGTATCTCGCTTTATAATTTTTCATAGTATTGTTAAACATTCCCGAAGCTATTTATTGGGAATAATCGCATCTAATACGCATTGTCTTGCTGAGGAGGAGATTCCCCGTGCTTAGACCAGTGTTTTACGACGATGTCTCACCAGTGTCCAGCCGATGGGACAATTCCAGGTACAAGGACTTCCTAATAAGTCCAATGGCTCAATACCAGCTAATAAGTTACATAATTCAGAAGGGAAAAAGAACGCGCATAACTCTGCCGAGTCTTTAACCTCGAAGCTATAACCACCGGGTTCCATTAAATTCCTTCGATCCTCTGCTACACCGAAGACTACCGGTAATCGGAAGGTTAACTGAGGACCGGCTTCGGCATTCCTCGTCGAACACAGGCGTACATCGAGCACTCGTCGTTCGGTCGATCTTTCGCTTCGTGTTCTCCGAGCTCTTCTCTCGATCGTGTACCACAGGGATTTATGAAATCGCGCGGGAAAACCGTATTCTACGGGCATCAGCTGTTCCAATTAAGTTTTGGATGTACATCGGCACGGTAAATGATTCCTTTGATCCTCACAAGGCAGTTGATTTTGACGATTTCGTGGCAACCCTGAAGAGATACATTCGAATTTTTAGTCACCAACTTTACGTATTTCAGATCTAAATGGATCTTGTTGGATCTGAATATAGCTAATAATACGAATTGGCTGTTAGAAAATTAGAATTCATATGTGTGGGAATATCGAGAAATCGAGAAATCAAGAATCGAAACAGCGGCATCTCTGAGTGTGAGTGTATGTGAAGATGTGTGAATGTGCGTGAGAGTTGAATGTCTGTTGTATTTCATTTGATGTATTGGAAACTATCAGTTGTCTTCTGTACGTCAATGAGAATTGACATAAATAAATTATTAAAATCCTTCATATGTTATTTATTCAATTAAATTATCATTTATATAAATTATATTTAACAGTTGCTTCTTAATAAACATTCTTAAATAATTTCTTCCTACAAAAATGTCATTAGACCGTAGATTTCATGCGTTTATAACGAAGATGCAGCTGATCTTCACCTGCGGAATCCAAAAATTTTTAACTTTTTTAAATGTAATTCCAAGTTCTAATGTTAGGACTTCACTGTTTCGAAAGTTAAGATCCGCTGTTTAGTTATTATACTTATTATACTGCAGCATCCTTCCTGCACTGAGAAAAAAAGTCCTGTCGAAACAAAAAAATATATGTTGATTCAATAAGATGTACTACTGAATAGTGCCAATATCATATGAACTTATTTTCATATTTAATACTATTGAATTTCAATAGCAAAACTCACTTCCGCCAATCATATAAGCCAATAGCTTGACCATCAATGTTTTCAAAAAAATAAGATATGGCCTCGAACCAATTCCAGTATAAATCAATACATTTCTCAAATTTTTTTAACAACATATCTGATTGAAGGAGAAAGAGAAATATTACGAATAATAATATACGGTATTGAATCAAATAATATTTTCAATCATTTCATGATAGACAATTCAAATACATCACGATTTGCTTCTAAATTTCATACTATTGAAAAAAGTACATTGATATTCATCCAAGTAAAAAATTACAATAACACGCGTGTTATTGAAGTAACTATTTTTTTTTTCTCAGTGTGCAAGAACACTTTTCAAGAGCCGTATATTTTCTTGCAGGTGAATTTCAAGCAGGATATTTTTGAAAACGAGAAGGATAACTGTTCATTTCGATCCTGATTTTAGACAATCGCGTGTACAAGCCGCGAGCGCACGAAAATTTATAGACTACTCGCTCCAGTAGTTCGCCTGCACAAAGCGGTTTCAGCGAGGCCGACTTGTCACCTGCCAGGAGGATTTATCTTATTTCGCTATAGCTTAACGAGCCATTAACAGACAGGGTTTTTAATTGCACGAGCGCGGTCGAAGCGTACGGGGATTCCAGGAAGGTTCGGTAAAATTTAATAGAATCTAATGAGTATAGCTCGCGGAGGTTAACGCCGCGAAGACTTGACGCTTGTTCCGCTGAAAGGACAACCGTCCTGTGAATGGAGACTTAAATACATGTCCCGTTAGCAACGCGGCGGCATTGCTGAATCTGGGATCGACTACTGAGACTTTGCATATTTTCCTTTCGTATACACAACTCGCGGTTTCCACACGGCGGGAAAAAATCGTCCCGGCAATTACCATCAGCTTGACTAGCCGCTACTTCATTATGACCAGTATGTGGAACAAGAAATGGCGGAATCAACGGTTTCATCAAAGTCAAAGACGCTCGGGGAGAGAGAGCTATCTTCCTGTATTTTGGCTTTCGTAAATTATTTAGAACCAGAGCAAAATGCTTTTCTTAGATCAAGTCATTACTGTAATTCAACGATGATATTGGTATCTGGGTCAAACTAGACCCTGACTCTTCTGATTGAAGACTGATATATTATAAATTACACTGAGAAAAAAAGTAGTTACTTCAATAACACGCGTGTTATTGTAATTTTTTTACTTCGATGAATATCAATGTATTCTTTTGAATAGTATGAAATTTAGAAGCAAATCGTGATGTATTTGAATTGTCTATCATGAAATGATTGAAAATATTATTTGATTCAATACCGTATATTATTATTCGTAATATTTCTTTTTTTTCCTTCAACCAATATGTTGTTAAAAAAATTTGACAAATGTATTGATTTATAATGGAATTGGTTCGAGGCCATATCTCATTTTTTTGAAAACATCGATGGTCAAGCTATTGGCTTATATGATTGGCGGAAGTGAGTTTTGCTATTGGAATTCAATAGTATTAAATATTAAAATAAGTTCATATGATATTGGCACTATTCAATAGTACATCTTATTGAATCAACATATATTTTTTTTGTTTCGACAGGATTTTTTTTCTCAATGTAGACTAATATGTAATCCTGGATCACATTCTACAATAAAATCAGTAAAAATGTTGTATTTTAATTATAACAGACTGGTAGACATTTATTTTGTGTTCTAATGGGTTTAACAGCTTCATCTCTTACTACCTCCTTTTGGAATAAACTAATACAGAGAGTAAGGTTAAAAATAATAAACTAGGAACACTAGAATAAATTGTCTAACTGGAATTCGTTTCAGTTCAGACTTAATTTTACTAATTATAAAAATATTCGATATTTCCATAAACGGTTTTAAAACCATTTCTTGAAATGCGGAATAAAAATTCTCACGTGAGAAGCTCAACGACATAGACGTTCATTCTTGAATAGATCCAGTAAAACTAAAATGGATGAAGACGCAGACACTAGGATAAAGTGTCGAGTGTCACCCGTAATTCTTGCTCACCTCTTTCGTCTTGGAACGAGAGGACAAGTGGCAACGTTACGTTTAATACAGTTCGAGAATTCCGCTCGATATTGCCGCTGCGATCTATAGCGGCAATCGAGTCCCGGCGCGTGAAATGGACTGTTCACAATTGTGATTCGTAGAACGACTCGGAAAAATCACGACTGGAAGAAAGTAGGCGCCGTTTGATTCCTGGCGAATCGCCAGGAACACTGCGATCCCACACTCCGGACTTCCAGGAGCCAAGCCGGTGGAAAAGAACTCCGGTATCGATCTCTCGAAATAGTCTGCACCGTAGAAAACTGTCCTGGGCGTGTTTAGAGTGGATTCACGCTGATGAATAGGACAGTCACGTCTCGCAGAGCATGCCAGTTCTTGTTCGATCGGACGATCGGCCAATAGGCCGCACGCTCACGTCCAGATATCGATTATGGCATTCATACTACACAAATGAACGAAACATCCACGATAAACATACGTGGTCGCGGCTCATAAATATTTACTCCGTCGACGAAGAAATTTTTCCTACTGTATTAATCAAATCTGCTTTCTCATTGTGCGAATTTTATTTATTCATAGAACATTCGTTTTCCGCTTCTAATTAAAACATCTCACTGCTTGTCATTATTATTTTGATGGATGAGGAATACAGAAAATTTTGTCCAACCAGATTTACCAATTCATTCCGAGCAGACACAAAATTTAAACAAATAGCGACCTTAACCCCTTGCCCTACGATTTATTTGGCGATTTCGGTGATCAGAACCTTTTTTGTAGTTCGTAATTTCCTAAAAAAGGAGAAAATTTATATCCATTGTACGTATACATGTTCTCCACTAACTGTACATTAACGAAACCAAAATAGAATGTCGTTACCGTTTAAAGAAGATTAATAACATACATATTTATTAGACTCTGTTCAAAATCTTCATCACGACTCTGACACGATATTTTAAGGCGGAAGGGGTTAATTCTTAAAAAGTCAATTTCGCTTAAGAGGTTACGCCACCCTGAGATTTTAAAAAATCGAGTTTTTTTTAATTTTCCTTTAACTTAGAGTTCAGGGAATAATTTAAGCGATGGTCGATGCAACAGCTCCATAAAACAGCCGTTTCCGAGTTAGGTGGTGTTTTTCAAAAATTTATTTTATACATTTCAGTCCGTTTCAAAAACGTGGTATTTTTAAAAAATTTATTTTTATTTTTTACAACTGGTGTAGCAAATATCTCGGAAACTATACATACGTACAATTTACTTAAAATGTGATACACATAATACTAATAACATTATCTTTCGCGAACCATAGGATTTTCTTGATACGATATCCCAATTGTTTATAACTAATCGTTTAAAGTTTGATGTTTTTGGTAAAAATTGAATGTTCATTTTCAGTTACCTCGCATTTGTACAAAAACGATTTTTTCTTGATATTTCATCAAGGAACAGTAAAATCACGAGTTTTTTTAGTTTCCCATAATCGTGGGCATCACAATCCGTTACACCGTTTGCGCGCGTCCTGACGGAGGAGTAGTAGGAGTACTGCAGGACAACGGATAACTCGGCCATTTTTGAATATTTTTTTATGAACTTCGCACAATATATAATAATAAAATAATTGTCACATCCATAGTTTCGTAGAAAAAAATTCGTAAACTTTGACGTCATTTCGGCCGGCTCAGGGTGGCGTAACCCCTTAATTACAAGGAGTATTAATTTCACATATTATTTTCTGGTAAGGATTAAAAATAATACTGCATTTCTTCTCGCTGCACACACGCCGAGATTTATGCATCATCGCAGTAAAATCAACTCTTCACGTCAGGCAGTAAAACGTACCCGTAACTACGTGCAACACGGTTTCCGAATGCTTCGCGTCAGCCAGTAAACGGATTAATTAATTTATGGAGACCGTGGCGAATGATTCTAATACCGTGATATATGTGTACATAAAATAATCGAGTATCCGCGGACGCTGACTACGCAAATCATACCTGTCCAAGTTCGCACGGAGCCGCTCTGTCAAGGCTTTGACCGTCAAGTCGACGGAATGTCGACGTCCAGAATTTATGAACAGTGTACTGTAAGGATCGCTGTTGCATCGTTCGCAATCACGACTATTCATAGTTGACTGTAATTACACGTGCTACACATGGAACTCATGCGGGACCGTGTATCACCAGCGAATTCCCATCGTAAAACGATGTTGTTCGCAGCTGACCAACGCAACGGAAAGATCATTTTATTACCGAGCTACTTCCACTTATGATAACTGCCACCGTTACCCGACGTGCCGCGCCACTATTGAGAAGTTCTAATTAGTCAGGATAGTTAGGAAATCTATGAGAGATTTATTACAACATCATGCACATTACAGACTGCAGTCAATACAGAGAACATTAACAATATTTTCTTCTTATTATCGTTAGTAACAAACGTGGCAAATAGAAATATTTTCCTCCCTTTAAAAATTGTATACTGTCCTTTAATTTTTGTAATTTCTTCACTTTTTTAAACATCTCATTTTTTACATGAATGTACAAAATCCGCAGGTTGATTATTTTCTTTATATTATTCTTAGAATAGTGTATTTTTACATTGTTTCATAGGATGCATCTATGTATTTTATATTTAATCCACTTTCATTACGTTAAAGTGTCATTATTTTCAACGTATTCAAATGATTAGAGGGGGGACAGAGCTATTCATATTCCTTGTATTTGATGGACAAATTTTTATTTTGCATAAAAGCGATCCGCTAATATAATTGTGGGATTGTGTATTATGGTTGGAGAGGTAGCAGGTAGCATAATGGAGGTTTCATCAGGCTAATGTCGTCTGAGTAAATCCATCGGGCATTTTCTACACCTCTTGACCGTGTCGATCACGAACAGGTTGGTTCGCAGGCGTCCATTTCCATGCCCGATGATGAATCCAGTCATTAGCTTGATCCCCGTCGTCCGGCGTCAGAATGATTAGCGTCGAAGCGTTGCCCCGTCGTTACCGTTCGTGGATCGTGCGGGTTAACGAGTCTACGTATCCCTGGTCACCGAGGTTATTTCGATATCGCAGCGGGAACCGAAAGCTCTCTTCTCTGTCACTCGTTTTTCATTGTCTTGTTTTTCCATCGTCGGACTCGATCAACTTTTCGCGGCGGTCCCCACATTCTCCGCCCCTTGCTTCGATTTTCTCCTGTCACAAACCTAACTACAGCAAGAATGAAAAGCAGCATATTTCCCAGGAGTTCGCAAATTTCTTACCTTTTAATGTGTCACTTGAAATGCTATAATTAGACTGCGGATCTTTATGCATTCCTAGCAAAATCGCCTAGATGAAATTCAAAATTGTTGAAAAATCTTCAAAATTGAAGATGTCAGTATATGATTTTCTCCTCTGTTGAAATCATTAAGGGAAGAAATAGCAATCAATTTAGTTTCTATCTCTTGCAATCGATGCAGACAATTTTAATATTGCATAAAGATCCTCAGTCTAGTTATAATTGTTTCTATAGTGGTATACAAATATTTTTGAGTGGAACTGAGAACTGAAAAATTTGTCGAGCCCCTGGAAACATTCTGATTATACAAACTGGGAGGAAAGAAAAATGTTCTCAAAGGGTTAGCAAGATTAAAAATTTTGTACAGTTGTAATAGTTTAATTTTGATATATATTTTCAATATTACAATATTAGATGATAAAGTCAAACTGTGCTGCACAGTTTGTGCTGCACATTGAGTGTAAAACAAAAAATTATACAGTCACTATTCTTTGCTACAATTAGAAATATACATATATTAACATTAATAAAGCTGTATTCTTCAAAATTTAACCATTGAATTTTATTTTCAAATCGGGCACGAACTTATGCAATCATCTGATATTATAATTCTTATTATTATGCAAATAATTATAACATTTTAATAGAGACGCTAAAAGATACAGAAATTATTACCCTATTTTCCTTCCAGTTTGTTTGTACGATTTGATGGTTCAAGATTTGACTATTCTACCAACTGAACCAATGTCGGTTCCGTTTTGCAATAACAAGATCTCAATCGCAAATTCACCAGCTCGAAAAAGGGCAAACCGGATCCGGAATCCGCGGCGCGTGTTCTCCGTGAGTCACGCAGCCATCGACTATTCCTCATCGCTTGGTAGATACGTGAACGCGTTCATCGTTAACTGGCCATTATCTTATTGCAGAAGCTTTTACTTCGGATTATTCGTGGGGACTGCGCAACGGTTATAAATAATCGACGCGACTCACTGCGTCGGCTAAACACCTGCAGCCAGTTTTAATTTTCACGTCGAAGGCACGCGTGCCGGTTCCGGGGCCGCGTCATGGCAACCACGAGACTCGGCCATTATTATGGGCACTACCCCTAAACTTAAACTGCCTTCGGTTCTCCCTTGTTGGGTTTAATTCCGTCTTTTTAAAGGTGATTTGTACTTGCAATTTACAATGCACAGTCAATGATAACACTGCAAATGTCTTTTCGGTTAAAAAACTAAAAAGGAGAACTCCTAACATTAAAACATGGATTTTCGGAATTTTCTACTGAAAATCTACAAGACTACATCGAAAAAGTCACTTACAATTTTTTATAACATGAAGACAATCTGATTAAAAAATAAATATAACATGAAATTCACTAATTAAACGAAAGCTTTTTAAATTAATCTATTTTTCTAATGCAAAATATACACATGAATGGCTTTCATTGCCAATACATTGATGGATTTCGAGTTTCTTGTACTTTTGTCTCCCATTGTACCTCCAGAACATCCTTAAGATATTGATTATCTTTATGGAATATCTATTTTCGTAGACTACTTTATAAACATCGAATACAGATAAAATTTCCTACATGAAAGATTGGGTTTTCAATTACATAAAAATTATATAAAAGTGTTTTTTCCTTTAGTTTATATGTTCCTGTGTATTTTACAAATCTGTATGCTTTCCGTTATAATATCAATCACGTTTAGTGCACGGTAGAGACAATTTTTCAGTGCGCCTCAATACAGTGTTTTATGGCTACCGGATTATTTTGTTTGTTGGTTTTTCTCATCGACAGTAAATCCACGGCGGCATATCTCGTCGAAACTCACACAAAAGAACTAGTCAACCGACTTAAAGGCACACACGCTTCCGAATGGTCTATACACAGAGTATAATTCCATGATTCACCCCGTGGAACGCATTATCGAGTTTCATCCCCCAAAGCACGCTCTCCATCTTCGTATATACCTTTCACCCCCCGTGCGCTGATGTTCTTTCAGCCAAACGAAAAACCTCTGGGACATAATCGTAACGAAACGATGGAACGCCGCGGGCAAATGGCGGATATCAGAGAACAGGGAGAGTGGAAACGAGATTGAGGGGTGGCTGTTGTCTCTGCGCTACGGGTGAATTTTTGCGGTATGTTTTCCCTCGCGCGTGTCTCTGTTTGTACACTGCAGAACATTTCTGCCGCTCGAACATTGTTTTTCCAGCTCCTCGTCTATCGATTGTAGTCGGCTCGTATGTAAATACATACTGGGAAAATATAACGGCACGGTGATATGCACTATTCGAACGTTTTCAAGAATAATATGCGTACGAGATATGTCATCAGCTTTGCATTTTATGTAACTGTAATCTATTAAAAATTACGAACACCAGTTGCATGGGTTAACAATTACGGTGAGGGGTGAAGGGAATTTCGAGGATACAGTTTACATTTTTGTAAGTATATCGTAAATGTATTTTAACACTATGTCAATAGCCAAAATTTTCCACAGCGTTCAGTAATATTGTTCATAGGGTGAAATATACTTCAGTAATATTCTACATAGTTTTAATTTTTTACGGCTCAAAAAAAGTTAAAGTAACACAGTTATTTTCCTTTACACGCCTTCCCTTTCCTTACCTTGAACACTTTTATGCCGCCTGGAATATCGTTGCGTTTTCGACAATTTTCGACAATTTCGACTGTCTGGTTTGTCGTTGAATTATACTACTCAAATTCGTGCCATTTCCTTCGACATCGTGTTCTCCTAATACAAAACTCGATTTTCGAAAAATTTATGATCGTCCGACTTATTATTGGTTATTGAATTTCGTGCCACTTCCTGCGACATCATATTCTCCTAATACAAAGTTCGACTTTCAAGGTTTCTGAACAATCTTACGAAATTTCCGGTCGTCTGGCTTTTCGTTGAGTTGCACTAATTAATTTTCGAAAATTTTCGACCATCTGACTTGTTGAGTTACACTACTGAATTTGGTGCCACCTCCTTCAATATCATTTTCTCCTAATACTTTCTCAATTTTGGAGATTTTCGAAAATTTTCGCCAATCTTCGACCGTCTGACTGGTCGTTGACTTATACTACTGAATTTCGTGCCACCTCCTTCGATATCATGTTCTCCTAATACAATACTCAACTTTGTCAACTGACAAATGGACTGAGGCCACTTTCAAAATAAGAATTTGTATCATTCCATTAACCAACTAATTTCCTTTTTACAAAATCCTCTTAAATATATTAGTTACAATTTGCTTCAGAATGAAAAGATACCGTAGAAATGTAAATATCATCACTGCTAGCTTGATTTTTCTCGAAAATGTACTTAAGTCACTTTCAAAATAAACGGCTCATGTGCAGTATAATCCTATAATAAAATACATATAATGTGATATGCGAATACCAGAATATAGCATGATATCCTAGAATATAATATAGTAGTACGGTAAAAGATAGTACAATATACTAGAAAGCCGCAACACAGGTCGACAGAACCGTGCCCACTGGAAACAAACGTTCCCAACCAGTCATCGTAGCACCTCTCTCCCATAAACACGGTCGCTAAACTGCAGCTCGCCGGCAATAAAATACCGATTCGCTATCAAAGTATAATCGAACGTTCGAAGATCGTGGTACCGGGGTGTCATGGAAATCCGAACTCGCCGAGCGAGTCCTGCTATCGGTTCGTTTTGGTCCCGCGGAGCGTAAATCTCCGTGTGCATGTTACGTCCGCGAGATACTCTCGATGACGTGCTTCTCCACCTGAACACCGTGATTCACGCACGTTGATGGCCGCGGTGGATAATTATTGCCGGTGCAATTAGGTGCAGCAGGAGTGCGTCGTCGTCTCGATTGACTCGGAGTCGGCGCGCCGCGGACGACCGTCGCCGACGAAGACGACGGACGACGACGATTAATTATCCGGTGGTTGACGCGTCAGAATAAGTAATTGTCGTCCGGCGACGTTCCACGGTGTCCGTGGAAGCAGCCGGGCGCTGAAAGAAAATCGCCGGCCGGTTAATAGAGGCGTCCAAGCCGGGTGATTTACCTATTCGAGCGTAATCGTTGATGAATGGCAACCGGCCGGTGTGCGCGTCTCGTTTCGTTATCGGTGAAAAACGCGGCGCTGGGAATATCGGCGGCGGCGGCGGCGGCTGCGAATACGGCGGTATCATAATTAAAGAGGTGAGGCAACCGCGCCGTCGCGAAAATCTATTTATCGTTACCGTTACCAGCGAGCCGATAACGTGACAGCCGGATATCTGAGGACGTTGTGCGGCCCGTGGAATCATTCCTCCGCTACTCTCCCAGGAAGAATCATCGCCTCTCCTCTTCCCTCGAGAATCATTCTACTCGTGGCTACCGTATGTTAATTAGAGCGGCGGACCCGCGAGCCAGCCGCATTTGCATCCGAACGTGTCCACGATGACAACGATTACCCGCCTGTTACTCGTGATGGGTGGCTTTCATAACAGCTGTTGTTGTTCTAATGGTAATTGGATCTACCGATCGGATCCGTCGGATACGCCGGCATGATTTATGAATCAGGGGACTGTGTTGATTTTGAATTAGCGAGCCGCCGTGCGCCGAGGGATCCGAAAAATTATGTTGTAACAGTTTACTTGGAACATTTTTGGTGGATGTTGTTCGGGGAAATGACCGTCAGACAATACTTTTCATTCAGGATGCGCGAGTCGAGCGGGACACCCTGTACAAGAACAATAGTTATCTTGTTCCCAAGTCACATTGGGTTCACGTTGACCGTGGGTACACGAAAACATGCAGTCCCGTCATGAAATCTGCGACGACCTTGAAATATCGGAAAAAGAATGAGCTCCAAAAGATTATTTTTGTCATCTGACATTTCCACTACGGTAACGAATAACCGAGACATGTTGAGGTCAGTTGGAACACCCTGTATGAGAAGGCAGCCCATTGCAGAAGGGATTCGACACGCCGCGCCGCGCCGGCAAGTGCGTTCGAAAATGAGCGTCGCGTCGCGTCGGTGCGGCGCATTACCCAGAACTTCACGGGCCTTTCTCGTAACAGGAGGTGGCCTCTCAGCGTGCACGAACCCCGGGTATGACGGGACGACAGGTAACTAGGATAACGTAATAATTTTAGAAGCGAGCCGAGCTATATTTAGATCGGATCGCCTCGCGCAAAGTGTCTTCTGCGTGCGTAGATTCCCGCTTATCGGACCATGACCGCCTCGGCTCCTCCGCTTCTTGTTCTTCCTCTTCTTCTTCTTCTTCTTCTTCATCGTTTCTTCTCCCCCTATCCCCTATCTTACTCCCCCTCCGCGTATTCCCGCATCGTCGAGCAGCGTCCAGTTCTTCCTTCTTCGAGAGCGGCTTCGAGGCGTTCGGAAACGAGTTCTATGTACGATGTGCGTGTTATGGCTCGCGGAGGGTAATCAGCTACCGGATACTTGTCTTAGGAGGGATTTCGCAGATGGAATTAGACGCGGAATCGGTGAAAAATCGGGCGCCGATCGTTGTTGCCGCTCGCCAGGACGGATCATTACCGCCGGGCAAAAATTAGATGACGGGAATGACGGGGTGAGCAGGCCAAAGAGAACACCGGGAGAGGATGAAGAACAGCCACGACGTATAATTAAGAAACAGAAAAGCGAATAACAGGATGCGAATGAAACAAAGTCCGCAGAAATGAGACCCGAAGGGAGGCATCAGGCCAGAGAGAACGAAACTGCAATGGGGATTGCACGACTCACGGTGCAATCATTGCCGTTGCATCAGACCAACTTGACAATGCGTATATCCGAACGTGTAATTTTCTTGGCGATTTCAAGACGATCTCGGTGATCTAATATACGATGACCTCTGGTTGACCTTGGACTAAGAAATTGGTGTTTGATAGCGACCCTTCTTGTATAGCAAAGCTTAGCCATTTTTTTTTTTTGGTTCACTGCCGTTGCATCAAACGAACTTAACCCTTGCAAGGTAGCATAACTTTATAAGGTAACATAACATATAAATAGTAAGGTGGGGTTTCTAAGATCCGACAAATAAATTTCATAAATCGCCTCGTTTTTAATCAGTTTGGGACAAATAATAACACAGGATAAAAAGTAAACAAACAGATTTTAATTTTCTTCATATGAAAAATCTTTTCTGAAGTCTGAAGCTGGGTCTAGTTTTGTAGATGATTTCTGTGATCTAATATACAATGAATTCTAGTTGGCCTTGAGCTAAGAAATTGGTATTTAATAGCCACTCTTCTCGTATAGCGAAGCTTTATTTTTTTTATAGAAATTTCAAACTTTCCCGAAGAAGAATTGATGGAAAAATGCGAGGACAAACTAAGAATACCTTTCAAGACCGGGATAAAATCCCCGACCAATTCCGAGGTCATAGACTCCAGTTTCCAGAATATATAGGCAGGAATTAGATCAATCTGTAGCCTATTTTCATCCAGGCCGATGAACCTACAAATCAGATCACGTCCTATTCTAGAGCTTTGAGCTCAATCAAATCTAGGTTGAAGAACCCGGACGTTATCGACTTTTGTCGATATAAATGGAACAATGATGGGTAAAATCTGTGTTTTATTGAGCTGAACGGATCGAACTAAAACTGTCTAGACCGGGAAACTGTTAGATAATCCCTGAGGGTTATCATTAGCAGGCTATTAACCAGTGCAACCTAATGCTTTGAAAGTTGACTTTGATTTCGAGGGTCTGTGGATCTTGAGGTTTTGGATCTTCAGGCTCGGAGATTATCTTCTGGGTTGCTGGAGGTGGACGTCTTTAGCTTTGAACGTTCACTTGGAAGTTCATGTGCTTGCATATGATCTCTGTCTGTCTGTCCGAGCATCTAATTTGACCAGTCTGGATTCTAATTGATTTGATTATAATATAACCGGTTTTTAATTCGTCATATCAAATTAGATCAATTGCAGACCGCGGCTGATTGGTCAATAAATTTTCATTTACTGTAATTAGTGTCCCCGAGCGCCACTGATGAACTCAACTCTTTCGCTACCGGCTCAATCTTTTTCAATTTGATCCGCGCGCAAAATACTCGCAAAATCGGTCCGCATCGGCCGCGCTTTTATGAGCGAAAATTGTATACTACTGTTGTTAATTGGTCGCGAGATGTAACATTAAGTCTATCATCAAGCTCTCCGACGAAAGTCAATGATTAATCACATGATAATCACGGATTTTAAAGTGTCATTACCCGTGGCGGTCTATGAAACGTCATGATCTTGACAGTTTATTACCGCGCGTCACACTAATACCTAATGTTTGACGAGCCTGCGTACACAACGGTGACGGATGATTGGTTAGGTTAGGTTGTTGCGCATAATGTCACACAACACGATTCCGCGATTCGACTCGAATCCACTTGTACGCTATTTGCGCAGCTCTCCGGCTAAATATAAACATCCTCGGATATTAACCTTCGCAACACTATGTCTTTGAGAAACCGTTCGCAACTGTTTATTTCCCACGCTTCGTTCAGGCATAACGTGCTCACTAAATGGAATTTGTAGAGTACGCTTTGCGTAACCTTTTTGGAAGTGTTCGGGACAAGAGTAGGGTCATGCTTGAAGTACTTCTTGAGGATCTGCTTCTCGAGCACCGTCTTTTCAGGGTCCACCCTTCGAGAAAGACACGAGGATTATATATGTGCATACATCCCATTTCTAACTTGAATATATACACAGCGAAAGATCAGTACGAATTTTTATTTTCTACAGTATTGGAAGTTCTAATAATCTGATGCTCTAAGGATAATATGCTTAGTACCTATTTAAAACATCCTTGTCCCTAAAGAATTCATTTTTCAACTGCTTGAATATTGGCCTGTTTTATACTGCGGTATAAACCAATTTATTATGGTTTTTTATGTAATCAATTGTATCATATTTTGATAAAATAAAAAAAAGCAAATGCTGTTGAATAAAGTGGAGAAAGGTAATTATTTGAATTAAACGTTTACTGAGGTACAAAATTTTTAGTCGACCCGTTGCTTGATTATTTTCACCTTAACAACTGGACCTCCAGTTAATCTAGCAATTCAACTTCAAGTCGTAAATAAATAAATGTGGTAACTCAAGCAAAAGGAACTCCAGCGAAACGTGCATTTCCGCGAGAACAGTTCGAGTGCCTGGCATCGTGCAACAGCAGGCTTTGTCTCCAAGAAAAATGTGTCAAATCGTCGCCGGTGACAGTCAAGGGTTAATTCAGTATTCCACCGGTCAGCAATTGCCTGGCCGCTTCCTGTTTCTCACAATACAGCGAGTCATAGTTGTGCAGCGCGTACGCGCAGACGGAAAAAGCAGAAGCCGAGGACGAGGCGACGCGTCGAAGCACATCAGAAGAAGGAGAAGAAGAGGAACAGTAAGAAGTCGTGGATGAGAAAAAGAGGGCACGTTCGCGTTGTCTTCGCGATCGTACCGAGGAATTTCGATGAGACTGAATGGGATATGCGCGTGGCAAAAACTAGGATCGATCACGGATCGTATCGGCGCGGCACCGCGATCCCGTCGGACTTCCGACGATCTGAACATCCGGGACCCCGTTACGCGGCGATCGATCCCGGCGAGAAGGCGTTCGATCAACCGGGAAATTAATCTCGCCGACAAGATACTTAATATTCGACGAAATGTCTTGGACGGGGAGGATCGGCGCCTTCGAGGATGAAGAACGTTCCCCAGGGCCACCCCGGGCGTCTGTGGCCGATTCCCAGTCGATTATCCGGTAAATTGATGCTGCACGGTGCGAGGGACGTAACGAGTGCAATTATCAGAAATAACGCGGTTCTCCCTC
>CM052299.1:6451061-6547934 GCA_028455765.1 Lasioglossum oenotherae | reverse complement strand
CAGTCACTGATATTTTCAAATTCTTGTTTTTACAATTTTTTATTTAGCGATTTTTTTATGCTTCTGATTATTATACTTTTTGGATAGTGTACTCGGTAACATATTTGATAAATACGAGGTTGCCGGTAAAGTTACGTTTACGTCTTATTAAATCAATAACCCAACGAAGTGCCATTAACGCGAAGATTGTCTCCTCCTCGTCACTTCGTAACTGCATTCGAAAGTTTCGCGTTGTCCACGGAAGTTAGACGATTTCGTTAGGAGCCCCAACTTGGGTCATTCGTAATTCCCTCGAAATTTCAATCACGGAGCACAGGATTTGATTAGAAGACGTTGATTAAAGGTACCGTTTTCGGAAAGAGAGGAGGATGACGGGGCTCGTCACGGGCAACGGAGCTCAGTTCGTTAACCAGACGTCGTTGTAGAGACGAGCACAGATCGAGTGGTGATAAGCGCAGTCGACGTTCCAGGATAGAACGCGCTTCGCTTTCGTGTAAACAAAGGAGAGTTCTCACACAATGCGACAATGAACCTGAAAGCCCTTAGGTAACATTAACAGACTGTGCAAGGAGACGCGACGAAGACGCCTCGCACAGACGTGATCTTGTAATTATGCGCGGCCCGTACACAAACGGGTCCTCCCCTTCGCCCTTTTCCGTCTATTTTTCTCTTGTTTACTTCCTTCGCAGTTGACAGCGATCATAAGAGAGACTATCCACCACGCTGTTCTCAGGAAACGTTTCCTGTCGCGATCATGCGAACAATCGAATCCTCAAGTTCGAGCTCGGTAGATGCGCAGTCCTGATGTCTCCGATATGTCGACAGTCTTCCGCGATGGGTTCAAGACAAAGAAATTGTAATTGTTTCAACAGTAGTTCACTGTTAAACTTGCCCACTCTTCTCCAAACTCTTCGTATCTTGGACTTGGCGAAGCTACCTCAGTACACGAGGATAGGAGAATGAATACAACTTATGTAATGCAATGACTGGAATAGTAACCATTGAATAAAAAGAATATTATTTTCATATTTATTTTTAAAAGAATATATTTATTATTATTTATTTTGGCAGCAATGGACGGTGGAGATTATTTCGATTAAAATGAGTCCAAACACGAGGTAAACCCAGGGCAGGCCTTCTCTATAAAGGGGCCTGGGTGCAAGAAACCATTTGGGACCCTAAATTTGTTGTAAAGTAAAAAAAATTTACAAACACGAACATACAGGGCGAGTCCGAAGAAACAGAACACTTAAATATCTCCGTTACCTTTCGTTGTACGAAAAAACTTCTTAGGACAAAGTTGCACTGTTTGCAGGGCCACATGTGACGGTGTAAGGGAAAAATTTTCGAGGTCATTTTTTAATGAGATTTCAAGGTCATCGATATTTTTTTAATGGAATGAGGTATCTTGTAATACATCAATCGATGCAACTGGACATTCGTTATAAAAAAAGTACTATGTATGTCGGCCCTTCAAACAGTGTAACTTTGCCCTAAGAAGTTTTCGTATACAACGAAAAGTAACGTAGATATTTAAGTGTTCTGTTTCTTCGGACTCACCCTGTATATTACTAATGCATGTTTATTTAATGCGTGATTTTGTTTTTGCTAATACATTAATTACTTCAGAAAAATTACATTATTTTAGTTATTTTAGTTGGTAAGCCTGGGCAATCAGTTGCCAAGCCTGACTTAAATCGATAAAAATAGTGCGACTTGCACAGTGTTTGTGCTTGTTTGAATCGGAAGAATCTCGGCTATCCGTTGTCACTGTACTTATACAGATAAGACGACAATGACTGAAAATGAAATTTCCTTCATTGTTTATATTTCTATTCGGGGTCACACTTTGCTAACGTTCAACGCACTATGTTGATCCCGCACGTTATAGACAATTTAAGTGTTGGCTCCTGAATCGATGTAAATTTAGCCGTGCACTATCGAGCAGAATATAGTGTCGGGGAAAGGTGGCCACGGCAGAGGGAACGGGAAAAGAACGGGGTACGCAGTGAAGAAGACCCCGAAGTCTCCTCTCCGTATCGTTCGTAATTCTCGGTAGCCGGCGTCGGTAGGCAATCTGATCCCGGGACAACGGTTCGGAAGCATTGGTTGACAGTAAAATATCAGCAGGTACTAGTCAGTATAGCCGCGATAGGATCGAGAAGGAGGCAGGTATATAAGCGCAGGCCTGGCACAGGCACTCCTATCCTGGCAACAGTCCTCGGGGTACTGTTAGCCACCGATGAATGATAACCGTATCGCGATATGCGCCGCCGATACAATGGAGAGTAAACGGAGAATGTATTGGTCAGGAAAGAGCGGCGCGCGCGAGCGAGCGAGTGCGAGAGAGCGCGTGTGCACGACGCCTAAGCCTTTCGAAAATAGAAGAACCCATCGGGAATCGATAATTCATCGAGTCCGGAATAGTGATCGCTTGACGCCACGATCGGCCAGGCCCTCTCGCGTGTCCATGAGAGGAGTGCGTGTCCAGGATTAACCGGGGATCTATCGATCGAGGTGTCTTCAAGGAATGGGAAACCGCTCGGCAGGCTTCACTAGACCATTCGGTATAATCTATAAGGGTATGCGTTACTTGTGTCCTCAGATAGTTCCTTAAACCTAGTGTACCGTTCCGATAACCACACAGCTTCCTAATTTTTATCGATGCCGCGACGAATTTATTTTTTCTTCTCTTTCTCGAACGAACGGGAAGCCAGAAGCTCATCCGGGTCTAAGAACGTCATCTACTGGGCGAGACTGGGACCAGCAAAATAATCTCGATGAGGATTAACATCGAAAAAAAGTTAGAGCAGCTCTTATTTTTTAAAATCACATCAGTTAACAGCCAACATTATAGCAATTAAGTGTTTTCCAGTGGAAATCCCTTGTAAGTGAGAACGTTTTCGTGCCTGGCCGTGTTCTGTGAAGAATTTGAACAAGAGGAAGCTGATCAACGGAGTTCCATCGAACATTTCCGCGATTTACCGGAAACATTAGTTCCTCCCCAGGCCGGGCCCGAGTTCGTTACTCTCCGAAACGACGCGAGATAGTAACGAAACTTAATTAACCGAGAGCCGGCGCTGATAATTGAACTGGCGCAGCCCATGAGAACCGTTTCCTGTTCCCGGGCTCGTCCCAACCTTTCGCTCGGGACACTTTCTTCCTGTGGACCCCTCTCGCGACCCCGTCTTCACCAAATTTCGTCGGTGGACCTAACGGCCCGCCGCTTTTCAGCTCCGTCGAACGTCAAACGCTCACCGCTTCCATTTCCTCCGGCTTTCGGGCGGGAGGAGGTCTCCGGGCTTCGTCATCCAGCCCGATGTCAATGCCCCCCAGTTTCATCACGTTCGGGAATCCCACGAACCCTGTCCATCTTTCTGTTTGCTTTCGGCACACTCCGGAAACGGAGACAACGATGCTCCTCACCGAATCCTTCGAAATAACTTATTAACACATTGCCGATCGGTGATTATTGCATTATTTTGAAAAATCTATGGTACACGGCTAAACACTTTTTCGTGGAACCTTCAAATAGGAACAGCAATTTTCATTGTGAACTAACTCGTCACCCTCAATAATGTCTCATGTAAGATTCATGTAAAATTGCAGTGTAAAAGAAAATTTCTATGCTTTCTTTTGATACAGCACAATCATTATTGAAACTCCTATTACATAATAGGCTTTCGGTAGGTAAAGTGTTAACGCTTCCGCTGGCTGAAGTCCGGCTCGCTATGGGCCAAACCGACGAAATCTGTGTCAAAATCAAAGAACTTTCGATAGAAATGAGATAGAGCGATGAAAGTTTTTTTAATGAAAGCTGAAACTTTGCAGAATATAGGATAATTATGGAGATTGTGGTACGAACGTTTTTTAACCTTGAAAGAATTCGTTAAACTAGCACAATTTCAGGAAAATTGTGGTTTTTCCAATACCATGCGCGGAAAAAATTATTTTTAACATGCGACACATCATTTTCCGTAGATTTTCTCACGCTGATTAAATATATTAAGGACTAAATATATAAAAACATATAATGTTATATATGTTTAACCAACATTTTGATAAAAGAAAAAATCCTTTCGATTAACCTCAGCAATTATTATATCGTATCGTACTTTTAATAATTATTAGATATAACGAATCATTATATATAATTATTATATCCACATACTTCACATGATTACACATATACATATTATATATGATATATACGTATACGTACATATTTCAATTATAGTTTATTTTTCCAAAAAAAGATTTATTTTAATTTAAAGTGGATCTAGATTTTATTTGTATTTCGTTAATAAATTTTGATTAAAGATGATTATCTCATTAAGTAAAATTCGTTTCTTTAATTAAATATATATTAGATTGAAAAACGAAGTCCTTAGTCCCGCGTGATTGAAATAAATCCGAAATCTATCCCGCGGGATTGCAAACCGTATCAAACATGAACATCTACGCAGACACAAAATACGCAAGAAAGAACATTAATTTGCTTCAAGAAACGCAAACCAACCGTGAACCAAACCTGAAACGATACGAGAAACGATTGTAGTTAACTCTTATATTAGTGTCCCTGGTCCTTGAAGATTCAGAGAAGCCAATCATGGTTGGAAGAAAGGGAAGGCGACTCTAATGGGAAGTTCGCACCCCACAAAGTGACCGTTTTGTGGAATCATGGTAGTAAGGCCACCAAGTACCTTTTCAATCCATTCTTTTTTTTATGGTTTCGGTCCTATTTTTCCTTTTAGTTCCTCGAGGCCGAGACCGTTGGCCTCAGTTCGAACGCCCCGGGCGTGAAGATGAAGAGAAGATGGCTTCACGGCTGACCCAATTGCTCCAGGGGAAATCCCGAGGCCGGATTGTGGTCCAACCAGAAGGCACTTTGCTAAATTGTTTAATCCCGTCGGGAGGAAAGTTTTCTGTGCTGATTGCAGACCTTCCTGTAATTCGGAGAAATTATCCTCGGATGAATACTTGACTAATGAAATCATCTGCCTGATCGATCGCAAGAATCTTTCAATTGCCCGTTCATTCAAATCGTTGATGAGTTTACGGTGGACTCAATCATCATCTCATTGTAGAAATATTCAAATATGTTTGAAATCTGCAAATGATTCTTTGTGCTTCTGTACCAATTTTACACGAGAGAAGGTCATGCGCGCTAATGTTATTGTGAACGATCCTAATTACAGTTGAATTTACAGCAAAGTCTACGAAAACGGGAACTACACGATCTAAGAAAAACGAATATCCTTCCACTGCAGAGCATACACGTGTTTAGAAAATAATAGAACTACTCTATCTAAGAAACAGCACGAATCCGAGGATTTTTCTTAGGTCAAGACTTCACTGTACTTTCTGTGTCAGTTTTCGAAACTAGTTTTCGTCGCCAATGTTTATCACTTTCGAACATTAGGAAATCGTGTAGTCATCGTTTAACGAATTTCTGGAAACACGAAATCTGCGTGTTTGGTGTCAGTCTATTTAGAAATCGCGAAAGTCTATATGACCAGTAATTCAGGATTCTATGTATTTCGCAAATATATAGAAATTCAAACAGTCAACGCAGAAGCAATTACATTTTCGGACGGCGTTGAATACGAATTATTCTCGGCGAATGGAGTATTTGTCGTCGTTTAAGATTCCACGCAATAATCCTTTATTCGGGTAAAAGAGGAGCCAATATTATTATTCAAGAACGAAGATTTCGCAACGATTGCTTGTATCGTTCGCACGTGGCCCAGGGAGGTTAGGAATATTTGCTATAGCATACGGGCCATGGCCCATCTGTCCTCGAAGTTTCCGGGAACGTTGACAGTCGATTACGATCACAATGGAATCCCATTTATGGGCCTGCTAATCGAACATTAGAATCGACTTCGTTGCGTAATACTTTGGTTGAATGGTGCCAGTCAAACGTTAGATGTTTGCTGTGAAAGCTGTCACTTTTAGTGCAAACGATATGGTCGTCGTAAATGTACCTTCGTTGGTTGAGTCATTAATACAACTTTTAACTTTTCTAAAACATATATTTAAAACAAAATTTGATTATTAACATATAATTGAACGAAACTGTTGAAAATGTTTAATATTGACAATGGGCGAGAAAATTTTGTCTGAACCGTCAGAAGAATCTAATGTTGATATTTAGAAACTGCTGGAATTATTAAGTGAACAAATGAATTTCTATGTAGCTCCCTTTTATTGTAATTGATGCAGGCAGTTCTTATTTAGCATAAAGATCCGCAATCTGCTGATAGTAGTTACTATGAATATTGATCATTATATATTATTGATCATATCAAAGTGCCTTATCATTTTGCACACACTAAAAGTCAATTTTTGGTGGAAATAATAAATGGTTTGAACGAGTTATTTAATTTTCAGTATATCATACAAAAGTTAGTACCTTATTTTGTTGTATATTTGCTTTCTACGCGTATATACGTACAAATGAATGTTCACTGCTGAAAACCTTGAGGTGCCTTATTATTTTGACCACCTGTGTAGTGTATGATATCGCTGCTCCGGAAGTATAATGACGCAACTGTAAAATTTCGTGAAATTGACTTTATTGTGTTGGCGGACATTTACTAAATGTTTGTAAATCGACATAATTGTACTTACAAACTTCGCCACGGGAGGGAAGATCCATTGTTATAAGCCGCATGCTTATTTGCATTAATTTGCATTAATAATTGGAATTACTTTTCTTTTGCTCGTCCTGTAAAATGTCAATTTTTGCGGTTGTGTAATTATACTTCCGGAGCAGCGATATAATATATAATAATAATGATGAATATTTTAAAAGATGAAAGTGTAGAACGTCGTATCCGAGACGTGAATGGGTGGAAGAGAGTGCGGATGTTAATTAACTGAAGAACCGAGGACAGCAGAGGCTCGTCAACGCAATAATCGAACCGCGATACGCCAGATGTTACGGGGCGGTGCGCGTCGGATCGTCGATAGAGATTTCACCGCGATAATGACTTATTGTCGTCCATTGGCATAACGGTCCCTGTGTATCGTTGGCGAGTCGTAGCGCTGACTTTTCACCCCGAAAGGGGACGACGGCTCGGGAGCGCGATTACCAAAGGTCAGCTGGATCGTTAGCCGCGACTCCCGTAAATCGACGTAGGTCAGTGAATCGCGAATCAGCAGCCTCTCGGCTCGTGCGAATGCCGTTGACCCGATTTAAGGGAGTTTAAACGCGGTACTTGAACAGAGAGAACCCGGCTGCGAGTCCTCGGCCAGGACATCAGCTCGCTTTGTCCTCCGGGCGGTTCTCACGGCGCTGCGATTATCGATTAAACCCCCGCTCCATCCTCCTCTTGTCCTCCCGCCAATGCAATTTGCATTTAATATTTGTCTCGTGACCTTTATTCGAACCCGATCGATCGATCAGCAATCAATTTAACTATTAACCCCGGCCGCACAGCATCCCCCATTTTCGTAAAAATACACGCGGAAAATTTTATTGTGGTTGAAACGGCCGGTTGCCGTTCGCAATTAATTTCGAAACCGCGGAAACGTGATTTCGCACTGCAGAAAAGAATTGAAAAGTCACATTCAACAAATTGTTTTTCTTCGTGCGCGCTTCGGTATTGTTATTTTGGGGTCGAGCAGATATTTAACATTAAACGTGTCTGAAAAATGACAGTAACATTACTGCGAATCTTTTTGTGAAATAATAATTTTGTACACCAATTTTGATCGTAAACGATTTGTCTGCGTTTGTGATTCGGCAGTTAACGTGTTGATGAGAGCCGCCGTGTGTGACGATGCGATCGCAGAGTAGAATGGGTCACTATGTAGAATGTCCCCGGCGCGAAGATCGAATGGTCGATCGGCATAATGAAACAGCGTGTCAGTTATTGGCTACGGGTCGCGTGAACACTCGCGGCGCGCCGATAAAAATCCGCGGTGTAATGGGTTCCGCACGACCGGCGATCTTAATTACCGGTAACCGGATGATTGAGGCGAGGCGAGGTCTTGGCAGGTCGTAAAGAGGCGGTTTACGTGGCGGGAGCAGGACGTTCTGCACGCACTTGTGCCCGTCGCGATCTATCCGCGTCGATAATGTCTGATCGCCGACAGAAATCGGCCGGGACCGTGTGTCGATCCCATACGTCAGACTAGAAGTGAGCACAGGTTGCCCTGTGTGGCACTGGTTTCACTGCGTTCGAATCGGGAGCAATCAAGCCACGCCCATTCGAGACACTCTGCGCCAGAGATGGTCGACCGTGGCTCTCGGACTCCAATGACTAGGGGAGACCGGGGCTAGTTGACTAATGAGGTTAGTCGACTAATTCATTCTAATTGTAATACTATAAAGTAGACGATGCTGCTTTCCGCGATATTGAAGCATAAGAATGATTAGCTCACCATGTAATGCGTTGTCGTGAACGAAAGTTGCGTGTTATACCAATAAGACTAAAAAATCTAAAACCATCGATGGTAAGCAAGTATTTTTGTTTCGACCATTTATCAATTTTTGTCCATTAAGTACAGTTTAAACCTCACTCTAATGACGTGTTGCTCCTTGCGAACAGCGAAAAAAGAATGAGGAACGACGGCCGTATGCAATGAAAATGCAGCGAGCGGCCGGGGTTTTTGTGTTCACTCTAAAGGCGCCTATCGCTTATTGCTAATCCTGGGGCCGAAAGGGGGACTACATCCATAATCTCGAGAACGAGGCGAATGAAATATAATTCGTGGTATTTGACTTTATCCGGTGTTATATAAAAGTTATATAAAAATTTTGAACGGAGCTACTTGACTAATTGTAAGCATAGGATTTATGTCATTCAAGAATGATTCCTTGTCCTCAGAATCAGATGATTTAGAATGCTTGATCTACAATGAATCTTACACTGATAGCGTTATTATCGTTTTCGATCAGTAGACGGACTAGAGTCACCGCAACATTCAGCATATATCTTCTAAATAATATATTTATAAAAAAATGTACAGCTCATGCAATTTCAATTGTTTCACCTTTAAACAAATAATGTATGAACTTGAAATGCCCATAAATGTGTATGCAAAATCCTGGTACAGAATCTTGAACAGTTCCTCCGAAAAAAATTCTGAAAAAGTGTTAATAAATGGCGTTCGAAGCCGGAGTACCTGTTTGATGGATCTTGAGCAGCGTTTTCCTCGGATCGAGAAAAGTGGAAATCGCTTCGACCACGAGCTCCTCCCACTTCCGGTCTCTTCTGCGCATGAGTTTGTCAAGGGGGAATGTGAATGTGTTGGACCTTGTCTTCCGGGATAGCCGGTGGTGCGGCGAACACCGCCTCGATAAATAAAGTCGAGCTCGCCTTTGGATCCGGGGCCCCGTTATCTCTTATCGCCACGGCCACCCTCTACTTCGTGGTTTCTGCGCGAAAGATCGAGTCGTAAAGATAACGGGCGTCTCTCCGTTGTCCTCCCATAACGATTACGAGTCATTGGAATCGTTATCGTATATTCGCCGGGGGAATCCGCGGCCGTCTCGCGGATACTTCGTGAAATGTCACCCGCCGCGGCGATCCCACGGCGGAAATCGTCCCGCTGCTGGTGCCCCGTGGCTTCCGGCTAAACGCCGCCAATAAGATCACCGGGAAAACTTTCGAGTGAACGCCATCAGCCTGATAAAGGAAAGACGCGCCGCCCTGAGGCCGATGTGCGAACTGGAACCTTCGAATCCTGCCGCATCCTGAAGAATACGATCATAATCCCCGGATTTCTTTGTTTCCCACCGTTCTCCCGGAATTTTAATAACGTTACCTGTGCCCACGAACAAGGAAAATGTTATCTAACCCTTTGCACTCGGAGCTATTCTAATTCGAAAACCGAATTTTTCTTCCGGCCTGAAATATTTCCATTTTATATGATTTTCTTCATTTCATCGATATAAAACTGATATAATACCTCCTACAATACTTTCAGTAGTTTATTAAAATATTAAATACGTTTAGTAATTCATTGAATACAATAATGTAACAAATATTTTGAAGAATTGAAGTCACCCCTCGACTGCTAAGGGTTAAAACAATTTAAGGATATAACATTATATTATTTTCGACATTTTAAGACGATTAAAAGAGAAAATACATTTCTACTAACCTTCGGTTTCTTACGATTGAGTTGGACAATTTTTATATTGCATTAAACTCTGCAGTCTAGTCATGATCTATCGTATAATAGTAATTATCTTTTGATCAATTTCCATATATTTCAGAGACGATGAGCAAATTTTGCATATCATCAGAACAACAAGTTTTTTAGATAATCGAAGTATATTCGCAAGATACCGGCAAAAAGATAATCGAAGCGGCACCAGCGCGAGAATACAGGCGTCAACAAACTATCGAAACGGTAAACATATTACCGGCGCGATTTATTTCGGCCAACAGAGTGGGCCGTTAATTTTACAAATGGTTTTTGGGGCGGGGGTAACGGTTCCTTCGATTTATATTACGAGCCGGCATCTCTCGTAATCCGTCCGCGTGACAATAAATCTTGTCGGTGTTATGCACGCGAATTCCTCCGCGCTCTTCTTGCTCCTCTTTCTTCCGTAGCACTTAAAGTCCCGGAGTAATTGCCAGCAAATATTTCTGAAAGCGTCAGCTGAGGGACAACAGAAGGAAGAAGGGATTGTCAGAGATGTGGACACGGTGTACCACAGAATGCAAGCG
Organism: Lasioglossum oenotherae; assembly: GCA_028455765.1. Lineage (NCBI taxonomy): Eukaryota > Metazoa > Arthropoda > Insecta > Hymenoptera > Halictidae > Lasioglossum > Lasioglossum oenotherae. Next base: position 6,537,246 of record CM052299.1, on the reverse strand, counting down.
AAATAAAACTTTTTTCTGTTGCGCAGGCCCGTTCGTGCGATCGGATTCAATTATACCGGTTTTTATTCCGTACGAAATTCCCGCGGGGCGGCCGGTGTCACCGAACCCAATGTTACGGTATTGGAAAATTTTCCAGTAAACATCAACATATGTGCATATGTCTTGATTTATTCGTAATTGATTTATAATCAATTAATTTAATCCTTTGCAGTCGGAACTATGTTAGCCGTTGTGTAGTCAACTGTATTTCTTTCAACAATTTGTTAATGTTCCTCTAAAAGGTATTACAAAATTTATTCGAAAGTACGTTCTTTACTCGCTAATACATTAATTTATCGTCTTATAATGAGAATTTGTGCAAACATGTTAAATACAGCAAGGTTTTGAATAATCTATACATTTTGGTTGACTACACAAAGGTTAACTTGAAAATTAAACGTTTCTTCCGACCTAGAATAATTCCATTGTAAATGATTCTTTTCGTTTTATGGATTTGAAATTGATCTAATACCTCATACAAAATCTTAAATATGTAGTAATTGATTAGAATCACCCCTCGAATGTTAAGGGTTAACAAGATCCAATCAACGAGGAGGATTGCCATCGCCGGGGCAGGGCCAGGGTGTACGAAAATCGCTAAAAATAAAGTCGTCAGCCACTTGTCGCAGCCGGCGATCGCGCTCGATCTTTTCCCCGCTCGTTTCTTCTCCGTTGTTCTTTCATCGGTATGCGGGCCCTTCGATACCGATCGAAAAGAAACCGGATAAATAGGCGCAAAGAAGAAGGCCCAAGCCCACGGACCGGGCCCGGGAGTGTTTACTGTTCCATTGCGTTGTAGATCGCCTCTATCTTCAATCTGGCCGGTCTTCGGCCGCTGAAGTTGAATGGCGAAGAGGGACGCAGAGCCACACGCTTCAAGTCCCTCCGTGTCAGAGGAATAGACGCCATTGCTCCTCTAGGAGTTTACAGGCTGACGCCGGGTTCATCCATTATTGCTGCCGTGCGTCTTGCATACGCTACCATCCACCATCCCGTGGCAGAAAGTGTTCGATCAAAGTTGTTAGCAAGTATCGCTGAAGGCGTTATTTGTATATGCTACCGTGGAAGGGCGAGTGGAACGAATCCACGCGCTCACTTACGTTAATATATGCGTTTATGGATGTTTTCAGCGTTTCAATTCGCCGACAGATCGTCTGCCATTTCTAGTACACGGACGCATTCGTTTAACGTTCGTTTGCTACCATTGGACGGAGGATTTTCAGGCAAACACCGATGTTTGGTAGCCCCACTATTCTTGATGTGACTGAGAATTATAATAAATTACTACATCATTATTTTTAAATGATGTGGATGTTTCTAGCATTTTAATTGAGTGACAAACACCTTGTTCATGTCTGTTAGCTTCGCTATTTTTGCGATTGTGCCTCAGAATAAATTATTACAGCATATTTTATATTTTTAAATACGAATCCACGCATCTTCTTCATGTTTAGATTTCGCTGGCTCCGTTGAAACAACGGGTCCGCAAATTGTTTGTTCGAATCTCGTCTCGCAGATCTTCTAGTGCTGCCTCGGCTACTGAAGTTTCAGGTTGCTTATCCGAGTAATCTGCGTATGAAGTAACGAGTGCACGCAAAATTATTCAACACTTCGAACACCCACGGTCGCGTGGGCGAGATCTGCACACTGTAACGCACGGGCCTCCGATCGCGTATGCATTTATTCGAACTTCGACATCGGTATGCACCGGGAATAACCCAGTCCCTTCCTGTTTGAACTGCATCCTACTCGATAAATGCGCAGCGCCTTTTAATCCTTACACGACCTCGATATCAATGGTTTAACGGTACCGTGCGTTTTTATCCGCCATCGCCGCACGTCTGGAAGTTTCACGCGCTTGAGATATTGGCTGCGTGCGCGTTGCCGAGTTTCTCGACAATTACTCCTATGAAATAATTTATTCCGCGGCCAACGGCTTTCAGGCAACGTGGCGAACGTGGTTCCTGAGAAGAATTTATTGGGTGTATCGGAGACTAGTCCACCTTAGCGTTCGGTATACAGTCTGTGCTAACTTAGATTGAATCCTAGTTAATCCTATTAGCGCCAGCTGTCGGTCATAAACGGTAGAAGTTACGTCCGTTTACGTCCATTTGTAATCAAATTCGTAAATAAGGATCAGAGTGCCTTCCTGTAATTACTTTATAAATTGCATATCTGGTCTTCCGTTAGGTTGTATCGGATAATTCAACTCGCAATCGAATCATTCGTTGGTGCAACAATCAATAAATAATACTTTATCATTCATTAAAACACTAAACTTCATTCCAGCGAGAATATAATTCATGAAGACGTTAAATTCAACTCGGAGGATTATATTCTGCACTTCAAACCATAGCTAGAAGTTATTTAAAAAATATTTACACGATTCAAAAATTCGAAGTGATGATATTCCCCGAGAAACATGGCGGACGTTGCCAGCAGCCATTTTCGCCTCCCCAGCGCCTCTATCTCGAGGCTTGTGAGTTTATATGATTTTTATTGTTCTATCTTTCTACTTATCATATGGATTATGTTAAAATTGAGATAATGGGGGATGTTTGTGTTGGTCTTGAACACCTGATTCTGTTAACAGAATCCGCCACTCCCTTTGCCCTTCGGCCCTCGAAACGAATGCAAATGCGGCGAGCCATCGTAGCTCGCGGCAGCAACAAAAATGGCCGCGTTTATCTCGCTGACGTTTATCGGATCGTTAAACATACATATGTTTGTCTTTCGTGGAAGCGAAAGAAGAGAAGGGCGCATCGTGAACGACACGTTATGGCGCATCGCTGCGAGGGATCGCGTGCAGGATCCGTCGCGCCTGGAGGTCCTGTCGGGAGGATCAGCGGATCATCGCCGCTACACGAGCCCTTGCATCAACTACTTACTCGTCGCTGCCATTCGACGCGCGACAAACCGTTTTTTTACGGTCAATCGAGCTTTTCGAGCCTGTCTTTGCTTCCCCTTCAAGCTCCGCACGGTCGCTACCTGTTTCAAATACTCTACTCCACCAAATTAACCCCATACTTTACAATATCTTGTCCGACTCGTGATGATAATATAGTTAATATCCCGTCTATAAAATGTAAATTGCCAACACCATTTGTAGGCGTTATCGCCGTTGATGTAAAGCATTCACCTTGCTTTCTCCGTACATATTTTCTTCTGTACAACATCGATGTTCAAATTTTGACTCGTCGCTAAATATATCCTTCTTCCAGAAATCTGGTGATTTGTTTTTAAACAAAATATGTATGGAGAAAGCAAGGTGAAAGCTTTAAATCAACGGTGATAACGCCTACAGCAAAGCATTGTGGAGGATCAGTACGGGTTTGGGGTTGTTTTTCTACACATGATGATGGCAATTTATATTTTCTGGACGGGATATTAACAGTAGCAGGGTATGTAAATATTTTGCAACAGAATTTACAAGATTCAATAATAAAAATGAACATCCACGGTAATTATATCTTCCAGCAAGATAACGGACCCAAACGTAAATGCAAACTGGCGACGAAATATTTCAGTGAAAATGACATTCAATTGTCACCATGGCCTCCTCAAAGTCCCGATTTGAATTTAAGATTTTTTACGAAGATTTTAACAGAGTCTAACGAATATGAATGTGTAATGCCTTTCTTTTTAAATGAAATAAAATTTGAATCGTTTTTAATCAATGTTTAAGCATTAAAATAAATGTAGACATACAAAAAATATTCATTTACGTAAAGAAAATGATACGGGAAGGGGTTAACCCTTTGCATTCAGAGCTATTTTCACTCGAAAGTTAAACATTTCCTCCGCGATCTAGAATAATTCCATTGTATATGTTTTTTTTCATGTTATGGATATGATATTGATATAATTTTGTAATGCTTTATAAAAATAACAAGAATGTACCTAGCCATTAATGAAATAATGAATTATTATGAATAAATAAATTAATGAAATAAATTAGTCGAATCATTCTTCATGGTTGTATCTCTACAACATCTCACGATGCAAATTTCCATTTCCACCAACAATTCCAAAGTTTCGATCTGGTATAAAAATAGTCAAGTTACGACTGATGTCAGATCGTCAAAAAATCTGAAGCACCTCGGACATCTGACGAATTGCAATGATTTATAATGTCAAGGATATGCATCATCTTCAGAGGCAATTAAGGATCGAAGACCTTGAAGATTTTCGACTAGAGAAGAAGGGGATTTTAATTTCGCCGTCAGAAAAATAGGATTTTGTCTGCCGGTGACGTAATATACCTCGAAGAATATTTCTACGATTACGGTGTGACATTCCGTTGTGTCGGCTCGACCTTAACCCTTTCTCTGATCGACGAACAATCGCGAATAAATCATTGCCGCGCGTCTGCTTTAGCGATGACGCGTGCTCAAGCGGCGCGGCGCAAGCTCGCAGGTGCACAAATTTGTTTCACTTTGTTCGCAGCCGTTAATCCCACCGGGAAAGATTACTATCTCAGGAACAGTAATAAAAATCAATTGTTTTGCATAATCGATCATTGAGGACGTACGAGATTAATCGAATAAAACAATGCAGAAGATTCCTTTCGCCACTATTGTTTATATGCGGCGTCATTGACAGGTGTGCACGTGTATCCAATTAAATCGAATTCGTTCGGAAATCATCTTTCTCATAAGTGTCGATAATTATGAAAGTGATCTAAGTTATACACTTCCTCTGTCCCATAACAATAATATGTAGCAAGTGAATATTTAAACGGGAATTATTGGCGAATGCAGCGCTGTAGTTATGTTGTAGCGCAAAACTGCTATGGCTTTGTTTTTACAAGCGTTTAAAGATTGTAAAAATTGCAGATTTTCACGATTTTCGGCCTATAACAGCAGTAAATCTATGTAGTAAACTAATTGCTCTAGCTTTCCAAAAAAGTTCAAATCGCATAGTCGAATATTTGAAAAGTTACGGTGTTTTCAAGAGTGTCCGAATATTAGTGGGAGTCACTGTATGTCTACACGGTGTCCATCAAATACTTTTACGAGAACTGCCTGCTTTTTATGAAATCCCTGTGTATCTGGGCACGGTTAACGATCGTCGCCGATTTTTCTTCGGGCGTATTTCCTTCGCCCGCGAGAAAACCGTTCGCGCCGGTATTTCCTTGATAGGGGATCGAGCGAGCGTCGGCGGCGATGCCGGCGGCGGCAATAACGAGAACATTGTTAAATTATCGGAAATCTCGCGTCATTATGGCCGCGGCCAGAGGCTCCCGCCGCGGTACGCCGGGAATCTCGCCGGTTGAATCGGCTCGCCGCGAGGGAGGGGAGGTTGGGGGCAAGAAAAGGAGGATTAGCCGGACAAAACGAAAGAACAGGCCGCCGGTGGATGCGGGTGTCGCGGCGCGATAATATAAACACGCCTCGAGCCCGGCTCCTGCCACGATCCTCCATCCGCCCTCTTCGCCGCCGTCCGTTCGCGAAAATAAACGAAAACGCTGCTGGGAGAGAGTTAATTCTGATACATCACGGCACTCGACAAAAGAACGCCGTACCCGCCGCTACCGAAGGCGCCCCCCGTGTCCTGGATTCCTGAATCCGTAATCGGCTGGCTCGCAGATCGAATTTCTGCAATATCCACCACCGATCTTCGGAAACGCTCGCCTCCGCTACCCTTTGCACCTCGAATGTACACTTTTTAACCCTTAACAGTCGAAGGGTGATTCAGAGTCACCGCTAAAAATTGCTGTACCATTACTCATAATTACACAGCGGATTTTATGCATTTATGACGAAAAGGTTAGGTGTAAATTAGAACGGTAAAAACATTAGAAGAATTTAAAAATACTGTTACATTATTTTCAACCCATTAAACATATTTAAAAAGAAAATAAATTTCTATTCCACTGCAGTTTGTTGCAATGCAGGCTGAACATTTTTATTTTGCATCAAGATCCACTGTCCATTCATAATATTGTGTTCACATTATTAAATATGTTAAAGGTGCAGTTTATTTATTCGGAGATCCCAGCACGCTGTCATGCTTCAGTTTTCTCGGCGTCGGAATCGCTGACGCGTAGGAACATTTTCGATTAACACTTTTTCCCGGGGGAATCATTTCTCCATGGGGATAGGTCCCGCTATTTTCGATACACTCGCCATTAACCTAATGCATCTTCCAGCCGTTGGTTGGAGAGAAATGGCAGAATGTGTCCCGCACCGATGGCAAAGAAATTCCGCCACCTGGAAAAGGTCACCGTCAAAGCTCCATTCGAATAACTCGTTTCCGTTCCGCGTGTCGGAGCGTCTCTCGCGCATGCATGTGCATTCACGGCAACGTTTGAGGGTGAAAAAGTCACGCGAGTACCGTAACAATGAGTCGTCATGGGAAAAGGCGGCCTTAAGACGGCGTCGAATGGACGCTAATCGTAAGTACCCTACGGCGTAATCCTGATGAGGCTGTTGTTTGATTCATCGCCGAGCCGGGACGTAACTCACTTTGCCGAACGATCGCACCTCTTCCCCTCTGTCCTGGTCAAACTCGCGTAATTTATAATAGAAATTATCGCCCGCCACGCTGATACACAGCGGACGTAAATATTTGCCGAGTCCAGGAGACATTTTTGCGACCGACGAGCACGCTCGCAGAACATCAGCGAGTTTCGTTTCTCATGAACGATCTTTTGTCGCGATATTTTATTACTTTTGTAATAATAAAAAATAAGTGGAGTAACTCTTGCGTCAATATTTAGTTTCTTGGGTATCTAATTGTTATACTGCGGATCTTTGCGCAAAATAAAAATTGTCTGCGTCGATCGCAGGAAGTATAAACTAAATTCAACGTTATTTCTTCCCTTCGCGATTTTAACCACTTGCCCTACACTTTATTTTACGGTTTCAGTAATTAGAACTTTTCTGTAGATCATGATTTCCTAAAAGAGAAGAAAATATATATCTATCGTATGCCTATACGTTCTCCGACGGCTGTTCATTAACGAAGCCAAAATAGAATTTGATTTCGGTTTAAAGGAAATTATTAACATACATTTTTATCGGAATTTGTGCAGAATCTTCATCACGAGTCAGACACGAGGTTAATAAGGGGGTTAATAAGGTTAAGGAGGTTAATAAGCTAAGGCAAGGGGTTAATAGAGGAGAAAGCATATATTAAAATTTCCAATTTTAAAAAATTTTCCAACAATTTTTTTTGAATTTCACCTACTCAATTATACAGCATGTTTACAAATTCCTCTATGTTCACGTTGACAAATAGCAGAATTGCTGGAGGTATCTGTTATTTTCGTTTTTCTTTTACAATTTTTCTTGGATAATTGTTGACAATCCACATTTTATGTTCGATATAATGCGGAAATAAGATTTGTATGTACATGTTCAATTAATAATTAGAGGCTTGATATTCGGCATTGCAGTATAAATTTAGGTAATGCAATATTTTTCTCGGACAATTGTTGACAATCCACATTACGTTCGATATAATGCGGAAATATGTTTGTACATGTTCAATTAATAATTCGAGGTTTGTTATTAGGTATTGCGACATAAATATTCATTAATGATATCGGCATGATTAGTTGCAGGAAAATTGAATAATGGTACGCTGTAACAGTAATTAGAATTTTTAATACAACGTTTTAATCGACGCTAAATTGCCTGTATTAATCACGCCGAAGTGAGGAACTTGAAAATAACGAACGAAGTTGCAGCGTCCGTGGTTCATATTTGCGAAGAAGTTGAAGTAAGCCGATGATATATGAATATTTGCTGGACGATCAAACGGACAGGTCTGAAATTTATAGGTTTTCATACGAAACGCAACTAATTCACAGCTGTACGCTGCTTCACCGTTGCAGGATTCATTTGCTATACTGGGTGAGCTATGTAAACTGGTACAAACCGTTTCCTCTGGAGCAATACACTTAATTTATTTTATATTATAAGAGACACAGCTTATTACTTGTTGGGCAGGACACTTTTAAGCAGCAACTGCTTCAAATGGTATAGTATAATTTTTTCATGTGGTCAGGTTCTATTAAACTGGATAATATTTACCTAAAGCTTTCTTTACTGTAACGGTTCGAAATATCTAGCAAAAGAAATGATCGAGTTTCATTTAATTTAAAAAATAAATAAACTTGGTAAGGTTGTAACTCGTGACTCACCCTGTATAGTCGCGTGAGTAGCGGTGCGCAATATGGGACATGCTGCATACCGCAAACTGCATCATCATTGTCTTCATGCAAAGAAGACCCTTGTAATTACTTATACTGTGACAGATAAAACGCAGAAAATTTTACAATCGCGGGTCGACAGCTCATCAATTCATCCGGCCATGAAATAATTGTATTATATAAAGATAACAGTAAAATAAAATAAACGCTAACCCGAATTACAATAAAATACGCAGACATTTTACATCCACCGTAAATCAGTGTCCGGTAACGGAGACGGGGGTGTACAAGAGGCGCAATAAGAAACGACACGAGCTATGAAACGATTTAATATTTGCAGCAGGAGTTACAACGGCAGGCGATCTCCGATCTGGAGAGGATCTTCCAGCAAGAATGTTCCAATCCCGATTGCAATATCGCTGCCAATATTTCGCGATCATCCCCGTGCCGGCAGCTCGTGATACTGCTCGCTTTTGCAGGAAATCGTGGCGGCGGGTCTGCAGTTCGGAACGAACGAGCACGACACTTGGGAAGACAAGACCGAGACGATGGTCTTCGTCGATATTCCCCGGATTGACCACGAAGCGGGGCCCTTTTCCGTTGGAAGGTCGAGAGGGACGTTACACTGGGTTCCGGGTGGACGGCGAGACGAGCCTGACATTTCGGCGGCGAGTGCCGCTGCTAATGAGACTCCTTTATGCTAATCGCTCGCGTGTTCGCTACTTCGGGGCCCCCGCTCGGCTCATGAATTTTATCACGGGCCTTCATCATTTTCTTCGGCCGCTTGGAACCGCGATTGAGCCGTCAGCGCGCGAGCCAACGGCTCCACTTCCGTTACCACAAGAGGCGAACGCCGTGGATGTGTCCGACACAGGAAAAATCGAGCCCATTCGATACGGCCAGCACGAGCGATACCGGCTCCGCTGGACACAATGCTCCTGGACCGTGAGAATTGCTGTCGCGGGGAGGTCGAACCAGACAGACCCTCCCTATCTCCATCCTAACCCTTTGGCTCCCGCCCTCCGGCTCTCATACGTGCAATTTGTCCTGATCGTTTGGGCTAGCCTTATAGCCACTTTTTGGGAGCCACGCAGTGTTCAGTCAGTGGACGTTTCCTGATGGATTCCCAATACAGTAGGAACTTTTCTTTTTTAACACATTACCGACCGGTGATTATTGCATAATTTTGAAAAATCTATGGTACATGGCTAAACACTTTTTAATGGAACCTTCAAAAGCAACAGCAATTTTCATTGTGAATTAACAAGTCACCCTCAATAACGTCATCTAATTGTTTCACATTTAAGATTGCAATGTAATAGAAAATTTCTATGCTTTCGTTTGGTACAGCACAATTATTAAAAATCCTATTGATAGGCTTCTGGTAGGTGAAGTGTTAAAGAGGTTAAAACCGGCCGAAGCCGTGAACACCCACCCCCGGAATAGCCAATAGGCTGCCCCTTTACAACGTCGCATGCGGCTCGCGATACTATAACCAGAGTTGGGCAAAATTTAATCGACGATTGACGAATAAATTTCTACTTCAATCGTTAATCGCAATTAACAATTAATCTCCTAGTTTAGTCGTTAATTGCGGTTAACGATTACATTCCTTTCAATTCTAATCGTCAATCGGATAATTGATTCATGATCAACTGCTGAATCTTCGAAATGAAATACGGAATCGAAACTGTATGAATACTGAAGAAAATGTAAACTAAGTCTTTCTTGAAATATATTTCTGTCAATTCTCCATCTCCGCTCTCCCTCCTTATTATAATTTATGGATAGACCGTATGGCGATTAACTTCATCAATCGAGTGAATCAATCGCCGATTTTTCGACGATTTCTTCTTTCAATCAAGGATTGTCGATTAACTTCATCAAACGATTGAATCAATCGCCGATTTTTCAATGATTAATCTTTTAATCGTACACATTAATCAATCAATCTTGATTAAAATTTTACTCGATTAATGCCCAGCTCTGCCAATGCCAGCCAATACCAAGCATTTCTTTACAGCCTGTGCATCAAGTAAAAATTAAATTCTGTTTGATTGAGTAAAAAGGACATTAAGGTACATTGAGTAAAAACCACATTGAATTACACACATTGAGTAAAGAAATATTCCCGCCCACTGGAGGACACATTTTAGCTCCATCTTCCTATAGCTTGCTTCAAAGGAGTCTAATTTTACGTACAGATAACGCCATTTTCATCTTTCCACCCGGTCATAGCGAGCGTCTTAACCTTCCACTCAAGCATCCAAACGAATTCTTGCGAGTAGGGTATTCAACCGGAGACGTAGTCGGTGGCATAAAAAATCGCGGTTCCACGACACCCCATAGCGACAGGCGAAACGCCAGGTAACCCACAGGTGGCGCGTTAAGACGTCCCGCGAAGAATGAGTCCTCGTGAGTTAAGCCGCCGCAAGGATGGACGTCCCTGATGGGTTACGGGTAGCACACAAGCTTTTCTAAGAGGACACCCGCGCGAGCCTTTCCAAGTGTTTGTGTATAGGGTGTAAAGAAATCACGAGTCTCAATTTCTCATGTTTCCCTGTTTAGTTGGTACAATCGAGTTTCTGTTGCAAACGGGTCACGGGAGACCTGGTGTTCGCCAGCGAAGGATTAAGCGTAAATCGTATCCCAGAAACGATGTAATACCTGCGTGTAAACTTTTTAACAAACCGCGAATCCCTATTCAGAACGATGTCCTCGACGACGTATGTAAAAACCAGCTGTCTTTTCATGGACATTCGCCAAAGAAATGTCTGAAGAGGAGGCACAAAGCTGCCTGATTCCCTTTAATTTCTTCCCACCCTGTACGTGAAGGATCGGAGGGTTGGGCGAGGAGAAAAAGGAGGATCGCTGGCTAGGTGTACAATGTCGTGGCGGGGAATTAAGCCAGACGATGGGCCCGAAGGCCCCGTCCTTGGTGTAACGAGTCACGCGGGCCGAGAAGAAGTCGAGAGTCACGCCCCGCCGTGAGAAAATTAATTGATATACATTTTTGCAGGGTTTCGCCTCTCTCGGTTGCACCCAAGCGTCAAACCCGCGGCTGTCCGGTTGCACGGCGACGACGACAAGATATCGGGCCCCGGCTTCGGTCCCCGGGCCCGAGACACAATCAGCCCGTAACAAATGGACGGGAACCTTATCCCCGCTGTCGTAATAATAAAGCGTCGGATGCCGCAATCGCGTTCGCGGTCGATTAGTAACGATTATGCGCGATTAAACGCCGGCAATTACGACCGGCCAACCTGGATCGGTTGGAAGGGCGGCTGCGGCAAATAGAGAGAGACTGAAGGAGGAGGAGGAGGAGGAGGAGGAGGAGGAGGAGCACGTTGAACGTCCTTGCAAGGATGAGGCTGAACACCGCGTGTTCTCTCGTGTACGTACACAAAGACCGGAGGGAATGCCACACGGAGTCGTTCGTTTCCACCTAGACGTTTGTCATCGACGCTGAATGCGATCTGATAAGGATTTTCTTTTCTCGCGCTACGGCCCGGCCGGTTCGCGGAATCATGGACCTCCGCAGAATCTCCGGAGAGATTCTTTGTCCTCCTCCAGGCGGTTTTTAAGGGATACGGGCAGCTGAATTTATGCCCCACCAGAGATACTTGATGGGTCGCTGTGGCGCCCACGGCGATCCGCGATTAGGCGATCGGGATAAGCCTCGGCAAATGAACCGTTCGATCGCCCTCGCTCTGTTATGCTTGCTCGCCACGGAAACGTAGATCCTGGTAGATCGTCCATCTTATATATCTCAGATCTTATAGAGATCTACCCTCTTATAACCAGACTACGGATTTTATGCGTTTATGAGAAAGAAGGTGTAATTTAAAACAGTGAGAACATTAGAAGAATTTTAAAATACTGTTATATACTATTGGGTTGGCAAGAAAGTAATTCTGGCGTTTCAAGGTGAAATAAAACCCAATTTTGGGAAAATTTTGAAGTTTTGAGTGCAGAATTATGAAGCTACGAGAAAGATGGCAAAAGATCATCGAACAGAATGGAAAATATTATAATGATAAAAGTTCATTGCTTGAATCGAAAAATTGGCTTTTTATTTCACCCTAAAAATATCGAAATTACTTTCTTGCCAAGCCAATATTGTCAACCTATGAAACGTATTAACGAAGAACATAAATTTCTACCTCACTCCGGTTTGTGGCGATTCAGGTATAACATTTTTGTTTTGCATCGATTACAACCACGACAAGCCCAGTGGAAATTCTTTTTTTCTTTTAATGACTTTAATCAGTTGAATTAATCCGTCTGCTGCTTTAAATTGTACCTGCTCATTTTTACCATAAATTTATAAAATGTCTCTTAGAAATCTGTCCAACGAACGAATTCATCATCAGCTTTTGACAAACTTTGCACATTTTATAAACGGTTGGTTATATTCATTTGACCATTTTACAACTTTACATCGCGCTGCAATTCGAGGCCCACACAACGCAGCATTTCTTCAGAATCCATCTGTTTAATTATGTGGAGATTATCCAGCGAACATTCTTATTCCCACAGTTCTTCGACTTCGAAATGAAATAGCTCTGAAGATACAACAACGCGCTGAAGATAGAACCGAGGGATGGGTTAAAGTTACATTCTTATCGCGTGGGCGGAACAGGAAGATCATGCGTTTGAAATGTAAACCGAGGAGTACATTTGAAGTACACGCGAAGTACATTCTCTTATGTATATGACAAACATTATCCGTAATACTTCCATCAATCTCGAATAAATTTCAATAAATCCCCTGAACAAATAGAAGATCGAAACGAAGCAATACTCGTGAATGAACTGCGGATTCCATGCACTTATGACAAAAATGGATGAGTACAATTTAAGAATTTATTTCAGAACGTCAACGTATCATTAGGTCGTTCGGAGAGTAAGTTCATTTTTCGTGTATTACTTGGCCTTATTTCAAATCGCAAAACTCCATTTTCGTATATAATTTAATAGAAATCGGAATACAGGAAAAATATTCAATTTCATAAGTATAATTCATATAGACTGTGACCTTTTAAATACCTTCAACTAGTTTTTAACGTCCACTGACGTTTTCTCGTGTCCTACCGAACAGACACCATAAACGATCGATGCCCTACTCGCGAAGAATGCCGCGCAGTCGACGGTAGCCTAATGAAGCCATCGGTTCGTCCAAATAAGCTCATCCTGAATTGAGACATCGCAGACAGAAAAGCGGACTGTTCGTTGGATCAAATTAAGTAATTCTTCTCAATCGACGAGTTTTCCGGGAACCTCGACCCAATCGTGCAGAATTTTACCATTCCTGGGGCGACAGCTCGTTACAGATCGGAGATTAACGATCGCAAGTGCATCGGGTGCGTTGGCGTCATTGGATCCGAATGGTAGGCGGGTTGAGGACAAGCCTCGTGTTCCCACGTGCTTGTTACAGGTGTCTCAGGTGTGAATTTCGTAGCCGAGACGAAGGGAAGCTGCGTAGGCGCCTTCGGCTCTTCCCGGAACGATCAAGGATGCGATCTACGAATAAATCACCGTGCAGACGGATTAGAATCCCGTCGAAATTAACGTGCCACATCATTGTGAAATCAAAGAGAGACCACGTCGATCACAGCCTGTTTGCTTTCTGTCGGAAACCTTAGACTCCGTTTTCAAGCGACCTCCGCAGTGTTTGCGGAACTTTCGGCCGACTCTTCCGGCTTTGTCCCGACGTTGCCGAAGAAATAAAATTTGTTTGATGGCCGATATCGTCATTGCATTTCTACGCATGCGTCGATCGTTGTCGATGACGCGCAGATCAAACAGCTATTTGTCTTCCGAAGGCGTGTTTGACGATTGGCTTCGAAATTGAGGCTGCGCGGGTGTCCTTCGAAAACTTATCCTTCGTGCGCTGTAAGATCTTCGATTAATTTTTCTTGCTTTTGTTTGACGATACACAATCTCCTTAATTCTTTATATCATTTTTTTAGTGGTACATATTTTGATTAAACTTTGAGGTTTTATGTTAAATTTTCTTTTTCAACTTTCTACAGACGAAATCTATATATTTACAATTTTTTATTTTTCTTTCTTCACAGTTGAACACTGCTTGTTTCGTTCACTCTTTGTCAGATCGATATATTTTCATTCAAATTTGATGTTTTATATGAAATTTTCCATATTAATTTTCCACAGACGAAATCTATATATTTACAATTTGAAATTTTTGCTTCTGTACAATTTAACGCTTCTCCGTTTACTCGTTATCAGATTGACGCAACTATCCGATCTCGGATGAAGATTGTCGTTCAATATTCCCCGCGAACACCTCAATCGACTTATCTCGGATGAAAATCGAATCGTCAAACGCAGGATTCTCGGCGGTCCTCGAAACCAGTATCCGCGTTTACGATATCTGTAACGACGTGTTTTACCTTGTCGTCGAGCACGATCTCTCCCTACTGTTCGGACGTCGACGAAACACGACAAGCGATAAAACGTTAATGCCCGTGTCGTGGTGTTCTATTTGAATCGGAATTACGAGGCTTCGGAATCCTCGTCGAGGTCACCGAAAGTGACGTCACCCACGCGAACGATGATTATCCACTGGCGAGAACCACACACAGATCCTTGAGGTGTCTGCTCGTCCTCGTGACTCTGCCGAACGACGATCTAACGATCCATCGATTCCATTTCTTCCTGTCCCTCGAAATTCCCAGCACGATTAGCTGCCAAACTATCGAAGGCTGAGGGGAATTTCGACTTTTCACTTTGGATGTACGTTCCGATTCACAATGAAACTCAGTGAAATATCAAACAATTTTTTTTTTTGAACGGATCTGTTAGATTTGAAAATTGAATTTTTTGAAAGTGTTTTTATAAATGTGGACAGCGGATCTTTATGCAAATAAAAATTTTCTACCTGAATTGTAACAACCTGAAGTGAAGTAAAAATTAATTTTCTTGTGTCTTCAGATTTTTCAGAAGAATTTTTATATGAATGAAATTAAATCTATTTGTTTACTTTCTATCCCGTGTTATTCTTTATTCCAGATTTATTAACCACGAAGCTATTTATGAAATTCATTCGTCAATCGAATGACGCAGGAAAAAACTCGCATAGAAAAATGTACAATTCTGTGGATTTTAAGCAGAAACTGATCAAAAGTCGTGTAAAACTACGAATTTCACCATTTTTAAACGCTTGTAGCTCGTGTGTATGTTAATCGATTTCAAGGAAATTTTTTCAACATGTGTATATATAGCCAACATAGATCTATAAAACATATATTTTAAATTTTCATTACGAACCCAAATAAAAAAGTTTTAGAAAAGCCCTTTTTTTGGATTTTTGGCCTTTTTACCACTTTTGATCGATTTATAACTCGTAAACCAATTAACCAATTTCGATGAAATTTTCGGAGCGTATATAATTTATACAAGTTGACCAAACACATCTTTTAAATGTTCGTTATTGGCCCAGCTAAAAAAGTCGTAAAAATCAATTTTTACTATTGTTTTTCACAATTCCGGCCAAATGCAATTTTTCGACATATCTTTTAGACGTCATTTACTAAACTAATTCTTCTAGCCTTACAGAGAAATTGAAGTCGTTTGGTCCATTCATAAACAAGTTATCCTGATTTAAAGTGTGTTGAATCAGTAATGCTCCTTACTGTACGTCCGCCAGATTGAGACTTGTCTTCCCACTCTACCTTCCCCCACGCTTCCGCTACGCTCACGTGACGCGCTTCGTCTCTGGATACAGGACACGAAGTTTCTCTCCGATGAAGAATGAAGACAATCCGCTCGAGCGGACTTTACATTTCCAATATTCCATTATCGAAATGTTTGACCTGGAGCCTCGTTCCTCGTGACTGCCAAGTTGACTTCGGTAGAATGCTCGTATCTCACAGTCGATCGATAGATATAATGGACCGTGATTACCGTCGAAATCGCAAGAAAGACGTTTACCACTCCACTCAGGGATCGTTAACTGGAAGCGTTCGCCGATGCTAATTTTATTAAATTGTTCGTCTCGCGAACAATGGATCTCACAATCAGCTTCTCGGGTTTATTATAGTGTAAATATGTGGTCACGTTGTTAAGTTCGGCCATTAAGTTTTATTACTCGGCGGATCTGCGTGCATTAACTTTTTTTGATTAATTGGTTGATTCTGTTCGAATCACGTTGTTCTTTTTCTTGACAAATATTTTTCGAAGAAAATGAAAAAAATTAAATCTGATTTTCAGAGTTTATGGATAGATCATACATATATCTTATGCTCAACTATTTATTAGTGTATAATAATACAATTTTCAATTTGCCAATAGAATGTTGACTTTTCATTTCTAAAAATGTTAAATGTTTCCTTCATTAAATTAAACACTTTAATTGATCATATTTTCTTCTGAAATAATTTTTCGAGAATTACGCCCAATTAAAACGATTCCATACTTCACCGAAGCTGCTACGCAAACAGTTCCGCCATTTGGCAAACGAGCGCCGCGCCGGCAGGCTGTGTTTTAGAAACGTTTGTCTTTCGCCGTCGGATCATGCGGCTAATAAGTTTCCTTTCTCTCCGGCCAGCGCGTATACTTGCCGCTATGCTCGCCGATTTATACATAATGCGTTAATTTCTATGCCGGCTAATATGACTTAACGGATGAAAAATGCGAAACGCGTCCTCCATGCGCGGAAAGCGACGCGACGCGCGGTCGCGTACAAAAATTAATACTTAATTGCAACTCGCGCCAGCCCGTTTAATTATCTGGCGTCCCGATCGTAGTCGACTCCCCTTATTATCGCGGTGCAACGACGACGCCGATGACAGATGCCCGAGGATTAATTTCAGCCGGTTTCTATCGCTGATCGAACGGTCAGATGAGATTATCGATCGTTTGCCAGGTGAACAAAAAAAAAATAAAGGAAAATCGAACGATCCCGGTTGATAAACGAAGAAATCGACTGACGATGATGCCACTGTGATTACACATCTCGCCGACTTGTTATTTATAGACCGCTCTTCAGATTTGCTTGATCTCTTGTTATTAATACTAGAATGCTAAAGACATTTTGGCGTATCTTCAACTAATTTCTCTTCAATTCTTCTCTGCATTTCATGGATGTAAATTGATAAGAATCCTCCACCCTTCAGAGACAAAGTAACTCTGTTGGAACGTTGATTGATTGAATTCGAACTCTCCATAAGTACTTCTGAAAACAGAAATAGTACTCCTAAGTATACTCGAACCTATGCCAGACAGTTTAGAACCTTCTACAAGTACTTTGCTAAACGGAAATAATACTTGCAAGTATATTCGAATCTTGGTCGAACATATTCAAAACTTTTAGGAATATCGTACCGGAAATTCTCTGATTTTTCTAGTCATTATTTTGTTTACCTTTAAAATCAATTATGTTGTCCTCTAATGCATAATTTCATTCAACGTGTATAACTATAATTTCATAATCCATCGGAAATATTATTCTTAAATAGTTACGAATTTAATAAAGTGATTTCCAAGATTCGAGTACCATGTACTTGTGAAAGATTCGATTCCTTTCAACATCGAAGTACTTATAAGTATTTTTTCGAAACTTGCGAGTACTCATTCCGAGGTTCGATATCAGTTTGTATAAAGTGAATACTTTTCAGGTGTAATCATTGAAACATTATTGCTTTTAAGTAGTAATCGAAACCCATGAAATGAAACTTGGTTATTGAAATTGACTCGGATTCGTGAGTACGTATTGAACTCGATCCCATCCCTAGACCTAACTCTAGGGTAAATGTACCTATTACTGCGGGTGTACAATAAATATTTCGCAAAAAGAAATATTTTTCACTGAATACATTTGTTCAATTCAATGAGTTTAATTCAAAAAACATTCTTCATAAAAGATAAATGTTAGACCGTTTTTCTTCTACCTCGTTCTATTTTGTTCTAACTATGCAAGGTATTAGATCGTTCTACTTAAATGTAGATAATTATTGAAACAAGAGGCAATTGACACAAGACCGTAACCCGTGATGACAGGAAACAGAATAATACAAAGTATACGGGAGGTATGAACATCGTGTTAGGAAAAATAATGAGCATTGACATTTAAATAGTATTTTAAACGGATTTGTATTTATACCGAGGATTAATTTATGAACGTAGTTTAGAATTTATCGAAACATAGCTTGTGTTTGCCGAAGTATTACAGGCTGTTTAGGATCATCATAATTCTGTGTCAGACTAATAATCCTAGAGTTTGAAAAATTCTTCAGGTTAATCTTCTTGTTAACCTATTCGGAATATATGGTTATAAGAGACGGTATTTTCTATCTTCGTCGAGTGTGTCGATGTTATCTAAAATCTTGATTACGCTCGCTGCATGTCGGAAGTTGCAACTCGTCCGAGAAAGAGGGAACCGAGCGGCTCGAGACGCGGGAATTTTGAATAATCTTTACGATCAGGGAAGCTGGCTATATTTAATCGATAATAGCGACACAAAGTTGCACGGTGAAGAACGCGTTGTGTTAGTCGCGAGCGTTTAATGCTGCCTCGTGCCTCCTTAATGCGTTCAACGTTCGACACAAGAGAAAAAGAAAATCTTAATCGCTTATCCTTTAAATTTAAATTTTAATCACACACTATGTATGTAAAATACATCATTACAGTACATTAATTATTTCAATCGATGCTATTAAACGCTAAATTGATTATTAAAACAGTCTCCCCGTGCCTTCTTGATCCAAAATGGTGCTGCGAATTGACTACTGACTTCATTCAACATAAATATTAATTTAATGAAATAGTACAGATTATTTACATGTGTAACATCTGTCTAACAATATATATTATCAAGAGAACATAATAAATTGGGGTGCTGAATGTCGAATAGTACCAAATATTGTATATAAACAGCTAACTAAATAAATTTTAAAAATCAAGAAGAAAGACATGTTTACAAAATTTTCAAAAGTTAGTGAATAATTTTCCTCTTCGTCCCCGAATTCCCGTGAATCAAATGATTTCAGTGTCAGTCATTACTTATCACTAGACTGCGGATCTTTATAAAAAATAAAAAAAGTTTGCATTGATTGCAATGCCACAGATGCCAAATAACAATTTCATTCTTCTTTTAATTATCTTATTAGGGTGAAACTAATAATGTGAAATACACTGGTGGCCTTAAATATATTTAATACCTTCACTGTTTTAAATTGTACGTACCCATTTTCGTCATAAATGCATAAAATCCGCAGTCTACTTATCACAGATTCTTTGTTGTTATTAAACACGAGAATGTTTATTACAGCCATCCTTCACGTATTCAGTGAACTCACGTCCTCTGTTATGACTAGACTGCCAATGCTTACGCAAATCCTCTTCCAAGAACCTTGTCACACTCCGAGTACAATCAAAGCTTTCTCGGACGTTATTGAACTTTCTAATCCCTGGCAATAAACGCATAAAATACGCAGTTTAGTTATGACACGAATTATGTCATCTTGGAAGTTATTACCGAAGGAAATCCGCCATTGACCTCGCACAAGCCTGGCCACACAACCTAGTGTTCGCGTTACTCAAGAAACTCCAACACTGTAAACAACGGACGTATGACCTTGAAGTGACCTTCGCCCACACCGACTTCCGTCCTCCAGAGACGATAACTTTGGATGTTGGCAATCTCGACGAGTTCTATCACCTCCCAAAAGGATGACCAATAATTTTTCCCCACCCTGTACATATTACGTTACTATAGGAATAATAGTATTTTATAGTTCGTAATATGACGTATATTTCTTAAGCGTGAAACTTTTCATTTCAGAGCGTTCGAATACTTTTGTGTGTCAGCGTCCACGTGTTAAATCGAGTCAAAGGCCGATGTAGAGGCGACCCCTAATATTGTAGAGATTTATGGTAGTACCTGGTCGTACGTGACGTCTTGAATAAGAATGCGTGAAAATAAACAGAACCTTCGTCGGGCGATAGCAGGTGGGCACCTTGGTCTATTCAGCTATTGTTCAGGGAGGTCATGTTATGAGGTTGTAATGAGTGAGACTGTTCGAAAAGGATCTGGCTACGGAGTGGGGAAGGCAGGGTGCCTTTCGGTGAGAGGACTGTGTCAGACCCCACGGCACTCACCCCAGAACCGTCTTGGGTAAAGTTGATATGTGACTTTCACTGTATACAGTGTTCCCGCGATTGTTGTGAGAACCTCGGGGGTATCGAGTCTCAGGAAACGAAATGGTACTACGATTTTTTACGTATACGCCGAACACAGATTTCTCGGATAACTTTTCCAAGTGTAAACGATGATCCTGGGTAAACAACGATGCTAAGGGAGAAATTGTTGTATTGTACTAATGCTATTACATACCTGAGAATGATACATCGAGTATCATAAAACTCCAGTTTAAACACCCTAACACCTTAATCTCTAAATAGCGGGGATAAAAAGTCACATCATCCGCATACCCGAAAGTCACATCAATCGCGGGAGCACTGTATTGATGTCCTTAAATATTTTTAATATCTCCACTGCTTTAAATCGTATGTGCCCATTTTTGTCGTAAATCCATCAAATCCGCAGTTTACTTACCAAAACTATAAATGTTTATAAAAACTCGTAGTCTATTTCGAACCGAACACTTCACAAACCACACCACCTCTTCAGGTTAGGTTAGTGTGCATAGTGCTTGTAGGATTCACAAAATTGTCCTTGATACGTCTATCAGATTCGAGACCCATCGCGCCATCAGCAGAGAGCTTATCATCAATCAAAACGATCATTGCCAGCCCCGTCACCGGTCTTTCCAATTCCTCCGTCTCGAAAGTAGGATTATCGCGGGCCGGAGCCGGTGACGCGGACTTTAATTATGCTCGGGAGGCATAAAATTAACACGCCGCGCTAACTACGCGCGCGGTAGTACTCCACGTCCCGTTATTACCACGCTGGCAAACGAGTAAACATTCGCATTGGGGGCAACACGGCCCGCGTCCTCCCCGAAGATTTATCGATCGTCGTCGACGTAATTCTATTTACTCGGGCTCCGTCGAGATTCCTCTCGTTTTCTCGTCGAGTAGTCATCGTCCGTGCACTTGACCGATTTGCGTCATCTCGTCGCGAATTTTCCGGCAATTTCGCCGGCCATTCCACCGTTAAATAGCACTTGCCAGTTTGCGGCTGAACTTTCACTCAGGGGACCGACAATTTTCAACTTTTCTTAACGTGATATTTTATCATTCGACGCAACATATGATAAAACTTTAAATTCCAGTGCGCGGAAACCAAGTTCCAGGGTGCGGAGTTCACTCGTTCAAGGGGGTGGACATATTTCGTAAAGTATTGACATTTCGATGACCTTGGGTGAGACAACATTTTTTTTAACATGCTATATATCATTTCCCGTAGATTTTTTCAGGCTGATTTCAAATCTGGTCTCAAAATTTGTCTACGACCTCAGGATTTTGCAAAATCGATTTCTTGTTAAGTTAAAGTTAGAAAGCCAACATTTACTTCAATGTTGAATAACTCGAATAAAAAAAAATCGCACAATAATCAACACAACCACACATTTCACACAGGAAAGATAGCCCTTTCAAATGATATTAACGCGATTTATCAAAAAAATTTATTTCTCCCCGTGTGATGTTCCAAAGTTGCACCAAATTTTTGTTGACCGTCAATGTTGTCTTCATCTCGCTACAACTTTGTAAAAAACCACCATAGCAACAATTTGAAAGAGAGCATCTGAAACTAGAGGTTTCAGGCTTTCAAACCATTGTTTAACGATATCGATACAGCAATTGTTGACGGAGTTATGATCACGTAAAGTGGAAGCAATTTTTCGGGTTCGCAGCAGTGATCCCTTAATTCTTTTGAGGAGTGTATATCTTACTATTTCATACCAGTATTACTATATCTTGCGTTCCATTTAAAGAAGACTAAAAAGTAGAAAACAAAAAAATATATTTAAAAAACACGCTTATATGAAACTGCACTAAAAAGGAGAAAATAATTTTTTTAGACATTTTTCACTATGAATAAAAGCGTGGAGCGCTAAACTATATTGACGAAATCTTCGTGGGCGCTCCACGCTTTTATGTATAGTCACTAATGTCAAAGAAAATTATTTTCTCCGTTTTAGTGCATTTTAATATAAGCGTGGTTGTAAAAAGTTTTTTTTTATACATTATTTTACTTAAAAAAAGAGCAGTAACTTGTCCCAGTTCCCAGAATCACCCTGCTTAGTCACGGGTTCCCGCCGAACCCGCAGGACTCCGTTGGTCGTCCTGAGAGATGAGAAGTGGCGCCTAGCAGTCGCGGATCGAGCGGAAGGGGTTAGATCAGCGCGTTACGTGATGAGCACTTTCGCTGGCCCGGAAAACATGTAAATACTATCGGATCGGATAACGATGAAAAATGAAAGTCGACCGTGTCCGCGGCTCGTGTTCGGTGAAATAAAAGTGTCCGGGTAAAAGGGGTCGAAACGGGGCAGAGCCGAGAGTTATTCGTGCGTGCAGAACACAATCCCGAACCGGATGGATTCTTTCTGGGCCGGGGTGGCAGAGGTCGAGCTAAATCGTGTGTCCGTCGGATGAGTTATCGATCGGACCCGTCATCGGCGACAGGTTATTGTTCCGCGGCGTGGGCAGAGCCGCGTAAGTCACTCCTCTCTCGCGGCTAGACGGACTGTCCACCGTCTGCAGGATCGTGTCCTGCGATTCGTCATCGTCCTGGATCCTTATTGCCCGCGTCTTCCACTCTCCTCGCGTTCCGGAACCGAGACATGGAACGAGGATGGC
This sequence comes from Lasioglossum oenotherae, assembly GCA_028455765.1. Classification (NCBI taxonomy): domain Eukaryota; kingdom Metazoa; phylum Arthropoda; class Insecta; order Hymenoptera; family Halictidae; genus Lasioglossum; species Lasioglossum oenotherae. The sequence continues at coordinate 6,514,262 of CM052299.1, read as the reverse complement.
GCGCGATCAATCACCGATCGATCCTCCATCTTGGAAAAAGGAAAGTGAGGACGCCGAAGTCGAAAATGCTCGATCGCCTCCTCGAACATTGGCGCCCCCTTGCTAAAATCTATGTTAAGCTAATATCAACAATTGTAATTGTTCTTCGTTGTTCTTAACGCGTGAACGATCGATAAAAGCGAGTCGTGCAGGTACGAGTAAAGTATTTTCCACGTTGACCTTCAACGGTCTTGAATGACCTTGAGTCGCAGGTCACTGTACGCGGCTTAAATTCCAATTTAAAAAACGGAGTTGACCATCTCCTCTACGTCCCTGCCTACAAAAAGAACTATTAAAATAGAATTATGTATAAATTTTTGTATTAAATGCCAGTCCTCTGAAGGTTAATTTGTAGTTCCTTTCGAATGTACAGATAAAGACTGATGGAAGATTTGTTGGATAGGAGCTGGCCAAATTACGAAACCCGGTTCACGGACGATTAAGGTCGTCGCTCACTAGAACACCCCGCCGCTTGCCCGGCACCGCTCAACCGCTTCGAATTGACGTCCCACTGGTGCGTTTTGGTAAATTTCAGGTATATTTCAGTTTGTCATATCGATAACAACCGCAAGCGATTGCGAGAACGGAACAAGGGAAGTTCCAATTTGTTTGGAATTCTTCACCACTTTTGCACAAATTTTTTAGGATATTTTTTTCCAGTATATCTTAAAAAATAAGGGCCCAGCGTAAATTCAAATTATACCACGCGATAGAGCAGACTTTTATCTTGAGAAACCCTTTGAGGTTCCAACGTCGACGTTTCTTTCGAACCAGAAAGCAAAATATATCTTCGGCCGACATGAATTGGCGCCAGTGGCGCTCACCACTAGAGTCGGTCGGTGGCGGTCAGGCGACGCGACGGTCTAGTGTGCGCACCTCCTTTTAAACTACATAGAAAAAATCCAAAAAAGCGGTGGCGCGCTGTGCCGGGTAGGCGGCGGGACGTTCTAGTGAGCGACGACCTTTATGCGTCCGATTGTTCCCGATCATCGTCGTCAGAGGCAACAATGCCGGCGCATCGGCTTCAATGCCACCGGTTTCTTCCGCGACGACGACGACGACGATGGCGGATTCCGCAGGCGAATGGGAGCCTTTAGTCGTCGTCTTTAGCGACAAAGAATGCAGAAATCCAGTTTCTAGAAACACAATGTTTTTTCCTGTGTCCCCGGCCGACTCCCTTCCCGCGATCGCCTAGGGACGGCAGTTCGTTCCAGATCGATTCGACGAGGTTCGATCGGCTTTTATCTCCTCCTCGCACGAGCTACATCGATCACGGGACAGGGGAGAGAGAGCTCGGCCACCAGCGTCGAGGCAGAACGCCTATTCTTACCCGGAATAGTTGCCCTCCTCTTTCTTTTTCCTTCCGTCTTCTTATCCTCCACACGGTCGTCTCCGTCCCCCGTCCCCCTCTTTTTTATCGTATTCCCCGCAGGGGTTTTTCGTCGTTCCTGTTTTTTCCCGGCACCCGAGAACACAACGGAGCACCGCTGTCGCCCAGTCAGAATCCGGCCGACAGCCGTGAAATCCATTAATTGTGAATTCCCTCTGCGAACCCACACGGAGATTGTTGAACCCCGAGCCCTAGACGGGAAACTACGCCGTTGCGGAAACCCGCAACAGTCCAAACCCTGCAAACCTATCCGTCTATGATTTCACGAATCCCGTCGGAATCTCCGAAAGCTCACTAACTCCGCCCAGGCTCGGTCTAAACCACGCCGTAATCGCTTTGCTGGTAAACAGTTGCTGACACAGAATTTGCGCACCCCAATTCACCGTTCTGCACATCATATTCACATTTCCGAAGTGAAAACTTCATTGGACGCACCGCGCGCACAATTGCTGCAGAGTGAATCAATCTGATCCGTCACGCTCCGAGGTGAAACGCTACGAGTTTAGCCGAGCATTCGAGAAACGGACAGTTGTGCGGTGTTATAAGCACAGTATTGGTTTTTTTATTTGTTTCTACTTTTAGAAATTTTTGTCTCCCCGTTAAAACTCCTATAGAAAGCGTTGTCAGCGACAATAATTTAATTTTATTCGAAATGCATTACTTTTTGAAATGTTTGTCGTCGAGGATAATTTTTACGTCATAAATGCATAAATTCCGCAGTCTAATAATAACATAGCTTGAATTGTAAATGTCGTCAAACGATAATAATATAATTTGATCAGTGATGTTTCACGGCTAGACGATAGACAAATTACTCTTCAAGGAAGAAATCACAGTCACTGAACGGAAGTCGCGAGCAGGACAACCGTGGAACAACCGTAAACGAGTTTCCGCGTATTTACGAAACTGTCTTAACGCGGAACGATGTTACCGGCGTGAATGGAATAGCGTCAAATTAGACATCAAAAGTTCAATTTTACACAGCTGGTTACGCCAACGGTAATTAACGTTCGCTGTAGATCTGCGTGAAGCACGAAGTTTCGCGACTCGGAACGGAACCCGCGCGCACTATCAGCTTGTTTATCCCAACGTCGCAGCGTCGATTTTGTATGACACTGTCGAGGAAAGTTAATGAAACTGCCGAGAAATTAATAATCGAGTTGGCCAAGGTTCTCATAAATTAATCTCATGCTCAAGTGGGAAATAAACGAGAAAAATTGTAAACCGTGAAAAATGACGGTCAGGTGCATCGTTTCATTCAATTCTCATTATTTTATCATAGACGATTCAGTTTTTTAACACTAAAGCTACCACTGACGGTCAAATGACCGGTTTTATATTTTTCATTTCACAGTTATTGATCTTATGTAGTTGCTTACATGGAAATTGATTCGATAAATTTCTTTATCCAACCAGATATTGCAATAAAATTTGCACACAATCTAAATAAATAGAGCCTCGTCATTTTTGTAACGTCAAACATTTGCTTTTAGTGGTCGGTAGGTTTAATGTTAAAAGTGTTCGAATTAATGAAAATAAAGTTGAACAACTGAAAAGTTGAATTCATACTAAATAGAACTATGTTCAACCTACATATTACTTACTAAAAAAAAATTAAACGTCACGATGTCTAATCTATTAATCGTATAATGTATAATCTTTTTATCTTTTATCGGATAATCTTTTAATCGGTGGTTTTAATCTTTTGCACTTGGAGCCATTTGTCTGGAAAAAATTAAACATTTCTTCCGATCTAGAATATTTCCATTCCCTATGATTTATGAAATTTTATGGATATGAAATTGGTAGAATACCTCATACAATACCTAAATGTTTAGTAATTGATTAAATACCGATATATTTAATAATGGAAACAATATTTTGAATAATGTTACGGCAATTTTTAGTGGTGCCTCACAGGGTACAACCAAGTGCCAAGGGTTAATATTAAGCTAGACGTTTCATACATATCGTTCAGAGACATAAATGTGCTTGCTGTTACTATACAGAAGTTAGGAATCACTACAAACATTTTTTTGTAAAGAAAAGTAATTCGTGGTGTAAGAGGTTGTACTCCAAGTAGAATAGTACCGTATGTAGTCGGCCGCGCAGATATCAAAGAATCACCGAATCAATTCGACGCAATTTTCCGATACAAATTTGATATCACACTTCCAATAACTATTTAAACAATGTAATATTTGTATAACGATATAAAAAGAGGAGAAATACTGTGATAACTTATTGAACTGCCCGCGGTTCAGAATGAAAGATATGTCTATAAGTTAGATTCTCCAATTACAATTTTTAACGATTCTACACATTCCCCGAGAAACATAGCGCAGAACCTTCAGAAACATTTTACAAAATGTTCACCGATGACCGAAAGCTTGCGTCACTGTTATGTCAATGGAGCGAATACGTAACGCAGAAAGTGTTCGAGAGTGAGCACAAAGGTCTCTGAAAGTTCCCGTTACAACTTCCGTGTCTGCATTCTTTCTGTCCACCTACAGAACGTCTCGAGACCCCGATCATCAGTCCTCTATATCGCTGTAACCGTTCGATTATTATTAGACATTAAAGTGTCCGACAGAGCGAGGCCCCTGTATCTCTGCTCCAGATCCTATACAATATCTCCCGAAGTCGGTATCCCGCGGCAGAACGAGTTCGAAAACCCCGTGCTCGTTCTTCCTACGAACGGTATCACGAAGTTCGTTCCTCTTCCGCGTCGTTTGGCGTCAGTCGCCTAACAGAAACAACACGTCGCGTGGTTCTCCGCTCGATTCCCTTGGTTCCGCGAGCACTAGAGATGGGAACAAGTTCTATCTGTACGAAATTCAAGTTCCGAACAGTGTTTCCGAAACATGAAAGTAAACATGAAATAATACTCGATCTAACAAAACGGGAACTGTACGATCAAAGAAAAACGACTGTCCCCTCCGCTATGTGGATCTTTGCACCAATTCAAACGTTGCTTTATAAATATTCTTAATATTGTTAAGCCATCTTACGGAGATAAGCTCTGAACGAATTTGATCAACAATATTTCAAAAATCATAGAATGATGGAATATTAAATTTCACTATTCAGAAATGTTCTCGTATAAACACAAAACGTTCTTAATTAACTCTGAACGAATTTGATCAAGATTATCGCAAAAATCAGAAAATGGTGAAATATTCAATTTCACGTTTCACAAATGTTTTCGTATAAACACAAAACGTTTAGAATGAATACTTCTCACGACAGAATGAAGCTCGTCGGCATCACGGATTCAAAGATAGCTTTACGAGAATTCTTAATATTGTTAAGCCATCTTACGGAGAAAAGCTCTGAACGAATTTGATCAAGAATATCGCAAAAATCAGAAAATGGTGAAATATTCAATTTCACGTTTCACAAATGTTTTCGTATAAACACAAAACGTTTGAAAACGAATGAATACTTCTCACGACAGAATGAAGCTCGTCGGCATCACGGATTCAAAGATAGCTTTACGAGAATTCTTAATATTGTTAAGCCATCTTACGGAGAAACGCTCTGAACGAATTTGATCAAGAATATCGCAAAAATCAGAGAATGATGGAATATTAAATTTGACTATTCAGAAATCTCTTCGTATAAACGCAAAACGTTTAGAATGAACACTTCTCACGACAGAATGAAGCTTATCGAAATCACGGTTGCGTGACAGCGGCCCGTAAGACTTAGCAGTACAGCTCTTTATTTCCGAAGTACCGATGATAAGTTGGAAATGCTTCAGCATGATTCCAATATAGTTGCTCCCATCTCTAGCAGGCACCACCTACTTAAACGAACGCAAACACGGATCGATCGAGGGGGTGGCGTCGATCTCACGCGATCCAGGCAGCTCGCGGTCGCGTCTCGCTGATAAACAATTTCCACTGTATCTTAATCGGGCCGCGAGGGATGCAACATTGTGCGCTCCTCGAGTTAAACGAGCCACGGAAGCCTGACTCGCGGGAACACTGTAATTTCCGATCCCGCGACCCGTTCATTTCGATCGTCGCGTTTTACAGGGGATGTGGTTATCGGGAGAAGTTCGCCGAGCCGTGCACACACACACGCGGGCCAAATAAAAGGGTTCACCACAACCGGTATATCGATAGGATGCTCGTCAAGGAAAGAGAGTTTCGCGGGACACGGTGTAGAGAATCACGCGAAGAACGATCTTCCGAGTCTTCGGGTTTCTCGAGGAGCTGCTCGTTCAATGAAGATCGACTTCATCAACGTTTGCTGTACAAGATCCGGCAAAAACTTTGTCCTGCTTAAATGACTTCGTCACCGTTAATCGTAGGAAAAAGATATTATAAATGAAACCTGCTATGCGGCGCGAGGGTACACGATGTAAATATTTTTTGCGTAGGTGAAGGCATTGAGGAGATCTCAAGGTCGTTTTCATTATTCAAATGGGATGATGCACTGCCATTTTTATTGCTTTGCTACATCCGGCGATTTTAGCGAGTTATTGCTTAAGGTCGTTCAAACGTGGTAATAAAATAAGTCTATTACAATGGAATTTTTAGATTTGCGTTCTCTCTAGAATAATCCTTTCATTATTCGATCTGAAATACTAATTGTTACGGCTTTTATGCACTCACTTGTGTACCAATTTGAAAAGAATTATATCACAAATATTTTTGTTGCATGTTATGAAGATAGCGTTTGAAATTTGAATGTCTTTCGCGAACAATCAGGTTGCTGGAGCAAAGACCGCCGCAGTAAAGCGAGAACGGATTAAGGCAAAGCCCGAATGTAAAATGGCGCGGATAAGGTAACGAGCAGGCTCTGATAAGGGTAGTAAACTGTTAAACGAAGCGAGATTATTAAACGCGGGGAATAATAAAGCGCACAAAGGAGAGCGTCGAGTGGAGGTAATGAGAAAATACTTGACGGCGAGAATTACGAAAAGATTGGTGGCGCGAGCGGAACGGTGAGATATTTGAATAATAAAGTGACAGAGGAGCCCTGGAAAATATTGGACAATGTAACGAACGAAATTTCTGGTCGTGGGAACTGGTGTAAAGTAAATTAAGAGAGGGGACCCTTGATTAAATATTCGAATAGCGAAGCGCTTCGAGTCGCAGGAAGTATTACAAGACGGTAAAAGCACATTTAGGAGTTATTAAAGGTTTTTAATTAATCAAGCGCCGATAATAAGAAGAAAATGGTATTAAGTAACGAAAGTTACAAAGTACTGTAAAGAACGCTCGAGGGTAAAATATCGCATTGTTAGTATAACGCCTGGTGATTCAGCGCTCACACCTCCACAAAGTATATGAGATTATAAAAGAATTTATCTAAATATCGAATTTAATTAAACGGAAAATAACATTATTATATATAGTGTAATAAAGAACATTAAATGGCATAAACCGTTAATAAATGTTATAGATGCCAGAAACGGCACCAGCAGCTGCCATTTTTAGTATGGTCGCCATTTCCCCCGAGGAGTCCGGTTTGTCGGAAGACGCGTCTCTTATAATGCAAATTCATTCTGAAACATGCCGAAGACACTTTACGAGTACCAGAACAGCAATCTAACAACATTTGTCGCACTAAATATGTAATTTTGTCAAAATGCCACAGCATCTTCGCCGCCATTTTACCTCGTTTATCTCCTTTTCGAGACACATCCAGTACCACGATCGAGAAAACTTCGTCCGATTATAAAACAGTATACCTTACTGGAATATAGATGATACTAAAATAAAGTGCCGAGGAGAATGTTATAACATTAAAGGAAATAAAAAAATATTTTATACATCGATGCGATGGTTACAGCTATCACCGCGTCGCCGCCATGATGTTCGATTCGATCTTCTTTGTCGGTATAACAAGACGTTCCCGGCCAGTTTGACATGTTCAATCAACGGCATCCGATCATGATCCATTCAATTAAAACGGTACTCCAAAAAAGGCTGATCAAAAAGCGTCGTTGTTGATCCGATATAAGCAGATTGCTCCCGTCTCCTTTGTGATCTATTTTAAACGATGTCTGTTCTCTCTCTTTCCACTTTTTGTTTACTCGACCATGCTTCTATTAATCTATCACACCGTATTTAAGAGATTCAGCCTCTTTTTTTCATCACTGGCAATTTTGTGACGTTGAAGAACGGTTTTCGTCACAGTTCAACAGCTTTGGCTGCCAATTAGATTTTGAAACGTTGATTGTGTTTGATGATTAGCAAAATTGCTTCATAATTAGTAGTAAACGGTCGAACCGTTGCGCCGAAATCATTTAACATTTATTTACAGCCAAAACGATCAATAGAAGAAACATATTTATTAATGACAAGAATAAAAGGAAGAGGTATATGAGAGAGTGAAATGTGATCAAACTACCAACATGGTACTGTCCGAAAAAATTCCGGATTTCTCTGGACGGCCCTGTAGCATTGTCGCAGAGCGCATTCGATCCCCGAGAGGCAGCGATGGCGCGCGTTCCGATTGATCGGAGTAAATTGCTCGATTGTAACCGCGATTAATTACGTGCGGCGGTAGAGAGGCCTCGCGAGCCACCTGCGAACGTGACGATCGATCGGTCGGCTGCGTATGGCACCGGGCCCCGCCGCATACCCTACATCGCCGCCCTGCCTTGTACCAATTTCCATTTACAGGATATCAGTCGTGCCGGCCGGGAACACAATTTCATCCGGCGCAATGCTCACGCAATGAGTTCATTATCAACGTCGGAAGCTCCTTCGGGCTAGACCCGTTAACCCTCGCAGGAGGGTTAATTGCTTGCCCCGGAGACCGAGTTCGGTACACATCACCGAGGCCAGTTGGCCGATCGTTTCAACGAAATTGAATTACAGTCGTCATTCGAATGACAAAGTATCGGTGTTCCCCGTTAACCTATTGACCGGACCGTTTCCCGGTCGTCATCGTACTCCGAATCATTTTGGACCGGTACCACTGATCTTTTGCGGGAACTGTTTCCAGTGGGACATTTTGTTTTAACTCCCGTACGTTTTGACGTCGTCAGAAGATCAAACTGTAGTAAAATCTTGACGAGAATGAACCCTCGGGTCTATGCTGTTTCTTAGAGCTTGGGGTTGTACTATTTCTTTGTGACCGCGCCGAATGTAGAAAACGACAATCGGCGCACATTGGGTAAAGGATGGTCCAGATGGATACAAGAACTATTTCCATGATTTAAGAAAGGAACAAAGAGTTTTGAGTCGTCGATAATGTGGTGACGGTACAGTAATGATATCGGGAGCATTACTCTTCTTATTTTATATTCAAAGTGCCTTATTATTTTGCCCACCAGGGACCCTAACTGTTATTACCAAATTGCCATTACCATTACCAATTACATTACCATTTGAGCAATCGAAACAGTTTTTCTTCATCGATAACAGTTATCAAGAAGGATCCAATTTTTTGGACACAATAATAACTGTTACTTGTAACCAAAAAGTATAAAAATCGATATTTTTTCATCATTTTGTTCTTCGAATTTTTTTTTATATTTTGTGTCGATTATCTTAAATTTCAATAATAATCAACTTTTTATCAATGATTTTTATCGTAGAAAATTTTAGAATAACTCATTTTTGGCCCTGGCCCGCGCTAAAAGTCAACTTTCTTAGAAATAATAAATGGTTTGAACGAGTTATTTAATTTTTAGTATATTATATAAAAGTTAGTACCTTATTTTGTTGTAAATTCACTGTCTACGTGCATGTGTATGTACAAATGAGTGTTCATTGCTAAAAATCTTGATCATTTTGACCACCAGTGTACATCTATTTCTTCTTTGACTATGACCAAGTATCTAACAGCAGCGTATTTGAAATGCATTTGATCGCTCGAGGTAATTGTTTCTGAGTACTCGGTGCCGAGCAAGTATCCATAGCCATTTATCGAAGTCTAATTGAGTGTACCAGATCGCAGCTCCCGTTCAGGCGAATCGACAGCGGAGATTTGAATCCCGGGGCGATCGATAATTGATCGCGATTCGATTCGAACGGGTAAACAGCTGACAAAGTGCCGCCTTCCGAGCACAGCACGGTAATTACAGTCCCGAGTGGCGGACATTAATTAAACGCGACGAAATAATTAATCTTGGGCATTTAGATCATCCCGAAGAATCTTCCACGGCGTCGAGCGAGAGCTGCTGCGATCACTTTCTTCGCGTAAGCGTTGGCGAAAGGAATCGCTGAATCAAAGCCGAGTGTACAATTTGTATATTTAATATCCACGGCGGTGTAATTAACAGCGGAAAAAAACAGTTCAATTTACAGCGATCTATCCTTGTAGACGCGTTGCCCCGAGGCCCAAGCGAATGAGTGGATTACATACATTTGTGTAAATATACATTAGCCGAGATTAATTCGCAAAAATAGACATTAAGTACGAATTTATGTTCTTCGCTAATGGTTCTTCGGGGCGGTGGTAAAATACAGGATCTATATATAATTTACGCATTTTATATGCTCATAATAATACGATTTTCCGATAAATCTGATAACACAACAATTTTTCAGAAACCTTCTTCAGGAATGTTTCTATGAGATCGTGTTACTTATTTTTCAAGAGAGATTTCGGAAAACAAAAAATTACTTCACGTTGTTCCACACACACGTACTTTTATACAAGGTATTTGTTTTAAAAAAGCGTCTATTTATATTTCCAGAAGAAATTCCAAAAGATCACGTTCTTTTCAGATTGTTAACACGAATGAACAGTCCAAAAGAAAATCAAGAAAAATCAAAACAGTGTTATTCTTGCGCGCTTTCGTTCTCCTGTTGGTAATATCGGCGGATTCTGCGGCGAGTAAAACGAAATGAACATAAAAAAACGTGGATTTTGAAAAATCATCGGTATCCTTGAATATCTGTTCGTGCGAGTCCGACTGGTCGCGAGCCACGGCCTCGTCGTCGCGGTCGCTCGAACAGATCGATTTATCGAATTTATTGCCGGCTCTATCTGGCCGGCGCGATCGCGCGCGGTGTAATCTCTATATATAGAAATCGCGAAGACACCTGCTGGCTTCTCCGTAATTTCTTCGCGATTCCTCGTGTTCGTTTTAATCGCGGCGCGCAGCGTGGCGGCTCCCGTAACGATCTCGGGGGCGGAGGGATACGGCTGTCAGCTCGATTATCGAAAATCACCCGGGACGACCCTTCACCTTGCCGGTAGTCGTCCTCTCCGCACGGTGATAATGCCACCGCGGTATGCCATTTTTATCGTCGTTATCTCAGCCGCGAATTTTCATTGACGATAAACCCGGAATTTTTTTTCGGACTGTCCCACAAATAACGTGGGACATGTATTAGATCATCCCATAAGTTCGTGCCGTTTTTCGAGCGGTTGCGTATGCTAACACTAAACCTACCACGGTCAAATGATCGCTTTAACATTTTACAATTACCAAAATTATAGAAATTCATTTGTGGAAAATAATGGAATAAACTTCTTTATCGAAGCATATACTATATTGAAAATTACGGACAATCTCACGATCTTATACCCACGAAAACCTTGTCTAGACTGTTCCCGAATAGATACGCTTAAGTGCTTTGATCCCTTACAGCCATAAAGTTTATAAATCTACGCGTGAAATGTATACACAACAGTCGGCATTAACTTATGGGATGACCTGATATAAATAAAGCAATTGTTGACAGAGTAGCTCGCTTTATACGCCAGCAATCGGTGAACAAGTGTGAAAATGTCAGCCACGAACCGAGAATGCGACCGCAGAAATCATTGCGAGCTTTGCTTACAAGCATTTCAAAATATCCTTTTTTTTCGCTTTTTTATGTGGAACTGTATGTTGTTGTTCAGTTAGGCGTGTAGCCCATTTCAACACGAATTCATGTTGGTCTTTGAAGGTCATTCTCTGTCATTAAATGCGCTAAGCGTTCCTCAAGTTTGGCGCTTTGTTTCGTTAATAATAATAAGCATACGTACTTCTTCATCTTTGTGTAAATATAAATGTTCACAGACCGATTTATAAAAATCGGGAAAAAAACTTGTTGACCAGAGAAGGCGAAAGCTTGACGAAACATTTTTAAACATATTACTGTGCCAAATGTTCAAATGTCAAGGATCTCGCGAATGCATGAAATTCGCAGTTTATTACCGAGAGCCAGCTGTTGATCTCAAATCATTGATCATCGGTGTATCTTCGGTTAGAAACGCATATGTAACCGTCTCGGACAATTCGCAGCAGCCTGTTAGCGATACCTTCGTGGGAGAAATTTTTTTCATTATCTTCGAATCTCGAGACCCGAAAACAAGGTAATTTCTCTCCTTATCTTCTTGCATTATATTTCGAATATGTCGCTGTTAACAGGCTGACAACGTCCATAAAGATTCCGCGAAATTAATGTAATCTATTCGACGGAACCAAAACCGAGCAGTTCGGATTTATCGTTGCGATTACCGGATCAGCATCTGCACATCTTTATGCAAATGTAGGTGCAAATCGATAATCGAGCAGAGTGTTATTTTTGGCGAAATCGAAAAGGTAAAAATTATGTTTTCATTGTGTCTTATCATTTCTTACTTTTTTGCGAATGCATTAATTAATACACCCGGTGTAGCAGCATCGATCTTCCAATTTTTACGAGTGTCCTTTCCCTTTAACCCTTTACCGTATTTTAACGACTCAGACTCGTAATGAAAATTTTAACAAAGACTAGCAAATATGAATGTTATGTTTCTTTTTAGAAGAAATAAAATTTGATTCGTCAATATTTAATCAATATTTAAGCATTAAAACAAATGTAGTCATATGAAAAATATAAATTTTCTTTTCTTTCCTTCTTCTTTTCCTTCTGCGACATTTTCGAGTATAAAGACGTTTTAATCACTGTATCTGTAGTGAAAATAGTACGGTAAGGGTGGATTTATAGTGGAGCTGCGAGCAACATTCGTGACAACATTTCGACTAGGGCTGTAACTTTTCCGAAGCTTCGGAACTTCGAAACTTCGAAGTTCCCTTCGTTCCTTCGAATCCTTCGAAGCTTCGAAGTTTCGAAGTTTCGAAGTTCCGAAGCTTCGAAGTCTTCCAAGTGCTCGAAATTAGGACTGTAACTTTCCTTCGAAGGTCGAAGATTTCGAAGCTTCGAAACTTCGGAACTTCGGAACTTCGAAGTTTCTGAAATCGAAGCTTCGAAATCTTCGACCTTCGAAGGAAAGTTACAGACCTAATTTCGACACATACTAATGAAAAAGTACATATGTATTTTCTTTGTTTTTCTTTTTTTTCACCGCACAGCTCACCTCGCTGCTCCACTATAAATCGTCCCTAAGGGGTTAATGTGTTTTAAAGTGTTGAAATAAATTTATGTGATTGTTTCACAAGAACAAAGTAATCATGTTTATTAATTTTGTATAATATATTCTGAAAAATAATTATATTTCAACACTTGTAAACACGCTAAAGGAAAAGGACACTTGTAAAGATTGGAAGATTGATGCTGCTACATGCGATTGTCTCACATGAATAAAGTAATCACGTTCGTTAATGTTAAATAATATATTCTTAAAAAATTGTATTATTCTTCATGTTTTCTTTGGTGACTTTTAGTGATACATACACTGTTATTTGTTGTGATGGTCCACCATCATAGATGGAGGAATTTTGGTGAAAATTCTGGACCGAGAGGCAGGCACTCGGCAGATTTGAAGTATTAGGCATTTACACGGACATTTGCTTGGCGGAAGTGAACGGAGCGAAATAAATTGCCGCTTCGCAGACTGTTTATTACTCAGACAAATTAGAATTCTGTTAAGGCAGCGGTCATACTTGACCTGGCATCGCAATTACTTAGGCTGGCATAAATCACGCCGCTCGACAGCATTCTGTTCGTTTCTTTTTTTTTTCTCGATACGGTAAGAAATGCTCGCAAGCACGATGAACATTCATTCTATTTTACGAATTCCTGTCGCAGCCGCATACTATGGGAATAGTTGACATTATTGAGCTGTGTTCGATGATAGGTATCAGTTAATTGGACACTAAATGAACGAGGAATTCCAATTCAGCCTCGAGTGAAGTCTTTTAGCCACGAAAAAATTCAATCCTCTTTTAACAGAGTTATTTCACGAGGCGAGTCTTACTTTTCAATATTTTCTTATTCAAAATCGGTGTGGAAATTTCATTCGATGAAAGATTGAATTTTTTTTTCTTGTACAGGAGGTTTGGACGTTTTTGGTCAGACAACGAGCAGCGTTAAATTAAAAATATTCATTAAATATAAATCAAAAATTGCTGTATTTTTAGTACAAAAGGGATACCTAAATTTAACAGAAAACATTTTCTATTTTCATTTCATGCAATCATCCATCTTGAAATATATTCCGAAAATGGAATCGAAATTAAATAAAAATTAGTATTCAACTTACAATTTGCATGTTATATTCTAATTACTAAACATGTTCAAGTCCACAGAATTTTCCAATAGTCTCGCAGATAACATCTGACCAATTAAGGGATGAAAATAAAATAAAATCAATATTTGCTCGGGCATCATAGAAAAGAAAACGTCTGACGATTTATGTGACTCACCCTCTGCACCCCGGTTATTTCCATCAGCGTTTGAACGTTAAAACGGTAAGAGCAGCAGAGACGTATCAGACGAACACAGTTAATAACTCACCCCCGGATCCGTCACGCTTATCGAACGCATCAGGAGCGTGCGTTCGAATTGGCCATTTTTATTATTCCCGGAGGATACTTCCCCGTTCTGAGAGAGCAGGGACAATCGGTTACGGTGAAGCGTCCCGTGAGCAGCATACAAAAATGGAGTCCGCACCCTTCTCTGCCCCGGAAGCTGGTTCCCCCGACGGTCTTTGATCGCAGGGCGCGTAATAACGCGTGAGAGGGCGCGCGGCCGTTCATTAAGCGACGCTCGAAAGCTTACCGTGTTTGCAGAAAGCGAGTGGAATTCGCACATAGGGGTGCGTGCGCCTCCTTAGGCTGCGCGTCGACTCGAAAGTGTCGCTTTCGATAAACTTTCCAACGGGATCAACGTTGTCAAAAAAAAATGTGTTCAGCTTGTTATTACAGTTTATATTCTTACGGGAAAATTGAAAGAAACATAGTATCAATACTTTTTTTATCGGTTATTTTACGTCGCACTTAATCCTGTTAGGATTTTTTCGCGATGGGACCTACACTTTTTATAAGGTGGGTTCCGAACCACCTTGGGCACCACAGTTTAAATGAGTATCAATGCTTGTTAACACACTTTGCATATTTTATAAATTCCCTGTAAATACAATACATCAAAATTTATGGTCTAATAAATAAAACGTTAGTTCTGCAGTGAATGAGTCTGATTCGTCACGTCCCGAGGTGAAACGCTATTCGGGTAAACTCGAGGTCTGTTTCTTTTTAAATTTATTTTTAAGCTGAATACAGAGTTGGGCAATGAAATTTTATCCAAATAAAAATTTTGCCCAACTCTGGTTGCATATAACCTCACAGAGGTCATCAGCAACTACACGTTTATACACGAGTGGTTGTTTTCTAGATTTGATTAATGAATTTTGTATGTCGCAGTGTTTCCTCGGAGAGTGGCAGAACAAAAATATTTTCATATTTTCATCTGCCACTCCATTTGAACTTCTGACAACGACTCTCGCGGACGCTCATTGACAGCATTAGGGTTCCCCGGGAGGGTGTCTACCCGGGGAAATTCAATTGTTTCAGATTTGAATTTCAAATTCACCCCCGCGGAGGAAAACGCGCGCTTAAGATCGCAAACGAATTCGCGAAAGAAAGGGAAACAGCCGCGGGGAAAAAGGGTCTGGGAAAAACGGTGTGCGTTCCCTTACCGGTTAATCGGCGGCTACCAAAGTAGAGGCTCACCGAAGGATAAAATGACCAGCGGACTGCGGTGTCATTGGTTTTAATTGCAATTCAAATATTGAATCGCTATGGCCAGTGCTTAAGAGCCGCGTGAAGGAGACTCTCTCTCGTTTTGAAATCGCGCTTACAAATTGTTGACTGATCCGAGAGTGGAGTTATTAATTACACGTTGGTCCGTGACTGGTTGTTCGTCGCCAGTGTCACGGGGGAGCTGTATTAATGAAGCGGTTTGCGATTGATAATGTTATTTGTTTTTCGATGAGGTCAATCGATTTCTGGAGATTGGCCGCCGCTTTTTCTTCCGAAAGTCAAATTCCATTTGTTTGCTAGCAAATCGGAGACAGGTGGTGTCTCGATAGTGTTTACTTTCATCGTGTGCTAGTAATGATTACCCGTCTTTGTTATATGCTTGTTACACAATAGATATTTGTGTGTTTAATACGTTGGAAAATCTTTAATGCTATTTGTTTTCATTATAGTAATATCTAGACTGCGGATCTTTATGCAGAATAAAAATGTCTTGCATTGATTGTGGAAATTAGGAATAAAATAAAAATTGATTTCATCCCTTAACGACTTGATTACATTAAAAGCAATATTACAACATTCTCGAATTTTTAAAATCTATTACTGTTTTATATTTTACCCAACCAATTTCTTCATAAATGCATAAAGATCCACAGTCCAGTAATAATAATCCTTCTTTGCTCAAATTTTGATCCTACTTGTAGTTGGTAAAAAGAAAAATTGAATTTCGTTGTTTATTATTTTCAAGATGTAATTCCTGCGGGGATTGCTTTCGTTTTACAATTACATGATATTTATCGCGTTTATTACATTCATTCATTGCCAATATTCAAAACAGGTTTCCTCGTACAACTCAATATACACTCGCCGCTATGAATATTTCATAAACCAATGACAGAGAATCGATAGAGGGTTTATAATCCTATACATGCTATCTTTAGAATTATTATTTATGAAGTTTCAGCATTGGGACACCATGAGTAGCCATTCTCGGTTATTGAGTCTCCACGATCTTCCTCTTATGCGTTTTGGAATGTTCTAAGCACAGAATAAAATTTTAGATATTCTTCATCGATATTGTATCGACGTAAATTGTTAAACGAAGAAGACTTAATTTCGATTCATTTAATAACTTGAAAAGCATAAATAAATAAATTTATTACAACAAACAGAAATAATTTCATCGCACATCAGATAAAGAATGAAAAATAAGACACTAGTTATCTCAGTAAATAAATATGGGGATATTCATTTTGTACGGGAACTAGTTGCCCTTCATAATCGAGAATACACATACCGAACCGATTATGCAATCACACTAATTATTTATGTTATTACTTGGACATCGAAAGCAATCATTCAGACTTCGAAATAAAATTCCTAAGCACTATAGTACTCGGTAACCCTATCTGAAGATTAATCGATTTCATTCGTCTACTTCTTTTTACACGTTCTCCAAGATACGTCACAGAATAGTTTCTCGAGTATAAACGAAAACTCGTTGTTTTCGATCTACTTGAATCTCTGTTGATTCACCGTCGCGCGATGACTCGACCGATTAATTATCCGATTAAGATATCGAGGTGAGAATCGAGGACCACACGGCTACACGTGATCGTTAAACGTTCCCTGGAAAAAGAATCTAGAAAGAAAAAAAAAAGAATCAAGAATCAGTGGTTACGTCAGCGTTGGCCAGTGGTGAACAAAGAGGAAAGAGGTCCACCCGAGGAAAAACGCTGTTAGATCAACGATATATTTACGATCGCGTATCGATAAGCTCGTCGAATCTGCGCACTTGCATCGGTCGGGGACGTGGATCACGATGATCGTCGAAGAACATAAATAATCGGACATAAATCATGCCCCTCTTTCTTCTCGGATTGCGAGTTTTCTTCGCCGTTGTACACGCTCTTTAATTGGCATCATTTAATATTGCACATGATCAAATCACACGTTAGCTACCAGCATTTGTTTCGTTGCTCACCTTCCTTGTTCGCAAGTTTTATTAAATGCAACGTACCCAGATTTAAAAGAACTGGTCCAATCAATTGGAAAAATACTGTTGTTATACCTTACGTCGAGAACATCTCCAATAACATAAAAAGGATCTTTCGAAGAGTAGGAATTCATACAATCTTCAGAATTCCAAATTATCTTAAAACCTTATTTCTACCTGTTAGAGACTAGCTACCACATTTAGAAAGTTGCAATATTGTATACTCAATACCTTGCTTGGGCTGTAGTCAAGTATACATTGGACAAACGTCCAGAAATTGAAAAACTCGTGTCACAGAACACAAGCATAATGTTTTCTTACGTTTAAAAAATTTATTATCAGAAAATACGATCGATAGAAGAAACATATGTACCCAGATTCTCTGAAAATTATGCATTCCACTATGACTTGAAACAACGAAGTGCATACATTTAATTTGACTGTTTTTAAGGAAACTGTCAGATTGTATGAACGTCACATATTTGTGACGGTGGTGGCGAACATGATAATACGCGTTGAAGTCTTCAAAATGTCCACGAACAGGTTCGGACAGATTCCCGAAGTACAATAGTGGGGGTTCCACGTCATCGACTCTCGGGACACCAAGAAATTTCGTCACGCTCATCGAAAAAATTGTGATTTTCACGAAGTGATCGTTTAAATTAACGTATGACGTACGTTCATTCTTCCCTCGCGTTGGTCCGCGCGTTAATTATGAACGCGAGACTAATTTCACGAAATTATGACACTTACGTTTCTCTTAACGACTTGACCGCAATCACAACCGGCATTAGACTCCTTAATTACGCCCGGCGCGGGAAGGTTGTCTGAATCACGAAGGTTAACGATTCCGTCTTTCCCCCTTCCTTCTTCTGTACTTTTCTTCCATCGCCGCGTCCTTTCTTCCTATTTTTTTTCTTCCCCTCCCCGACGCGTCCGTGAACGCGCGGGATTGAGAGCCTTAAAAACACCGCGTAATCGTCCGTTTTAATGATGCAATCAAATAAAACAATAAAACGAAGCGCAAGTAACGGTGGATGCGATCGTTTAATTGCGGTTTTGTATGCGTCGAAGCTGGGCGTGTCCTGGTCGCGCTTAGCGTGCATACTATTGCGTTATCCTTCGCGATGATTCTGTACAGGTACATCAAGTTTTTATCAATTAATATCGAGGACTTAAAAGGGGATGGATAATCCCAAAATATCGTAAATGAAAAAAATCCATTTCCACAGTTGCTGTGCCAAAAATTCACATTGGCAGCTGCCTTTGTACTTGCCGTGCACAGAATCATTTAGTAATAACGGTTAAACTTATTCATAATTTATATCTCCTAAGCGCTTTTAATTTTTAATAGGCTTTCAAAAAAAATTTTTTTTTAATATTGCATTGTCATCCAGTTCTGAGCTATGTTTAAAATTTCAAGGCTCTAGCTCATCGGGAAGTTAGTTTAAAATCAATTGCAAAATTTGTACAGTGTAAATCCCAAAATACAGAATCTCCTGTTTTCGCTGAATAAAGTTATTGAGTCAGTACCGGTAAACAAACTTTCTGCTTAATTTTGCAACGAAATAAAGCCTATAGTATAGTAACAATGGTTTTGAACACTGCGAGCTTACATAAACGTGCATCGAATAAAAAAACATTGAGTCATAATTAAACCGGAAGTAGCAATGAAGTGATAATCATTTCCTCGACGGATAGCTTGTAATTGCAAACGGCGCGCGGGTAGAACTAGATAAAATGCAAATCGCCGATCATTAAACGCATTGTTCGTGAGTTTTGTTAATATCTCTCTGCTTAATCACTGCTTCTGATTAGATCCATTCCACAGAGACCGAGATGCTATTCATTCCGCCAACAATGTTCAGCAAGGTCTTAGACCGACATTGGGAACCTTCTTCGAGCTACAATGTGGGAATAACAATGGCCGCTCAGGAGCAACTTCGTGCGGAAAGCAGCCTAATTGTGCGGATGAGGTCAATGGCCCTATTCGCCATCAGGCTTCTATGAACCAACAAATCTTACTTACTCTATTCACGTTGCAAACTGCACAGACACACTCAAGCATAGAATATCTTAATTTCTAATTTATTTATTAATTGGTGAGTTAATGTCCAGTAACCTGTTTAGAGTGATAAGTAGGTTGCAGATCATCATGCATTTACAGCTGATCAATATCTTAAAACATGATTAAAATGTATAACATGTGGATATTAGGATACAATGAGTTGAGAGAAATATTGGTTTAATTAACAGGGAGATGAATAATTGTCGAAAGGCAATAGCAATTGCGAATAAAGAGTTGACAGTTGACTTTTGATCACTAAGACTGCGGATTTTATGCATTTATGACAAAAATGGGCACGTACAATTTAAAACAGTGGAGGCATTATAAAGATTTAAGGCCACCAGTGCATTAGTTTCACCTCAATAAGATAATTAAAACAAGAATTAAATTTTTTTATTGCTCCCGTGTCTGGCAATCAGTGCAAACATTTTTTATTTTGCATAAAGATCCGCAGTCTGTTGATCACTTTCGTATTAAATATTGTTTCGTTGAGTCATGTTTGCTAATGTAGTCTGTAGCTTGACAGTCGATTGACTATTTTTTGTCGAGGCAATTCAAATTCAAGATTGACATATCTGTGATTTTAATATTCATGTTATGTATCCAACAATTTGACGTGTTGCGCTTTGGTCGCCACTCTAGTGCAAATAAGCAGTGCAAACAAGCAGCATCAGCCTCATGTATTTTTTCAAAAATTCCCCGCCGGCAGAAAATTAAAAGATCGTTTTTTTTTTCAGAAAAATTAATTACGAAACTCCTCGTTGAAATCGTCGAGCTCTGAGAAAAGCGATGATCGACGGTTAGAACCTAACGGGCAATAATTATCATCTCGATAGAAAATCGGAACCGTTGCAGAACAGAAAATGGCGAACGGCGGAAATCGCCCGATCAGAAATCGCGCGACGTGAGATCGATCGCGACGCAGATCCATAACTTTCCGCTCGGGGAGTCTTTTGTATTTAAATCCCGACGAAGAAAAACGGTCCCGTAACAGTTCTCTCGCGAGTTCGCCCGCGAAGACAACGTTTTAGTATTCTTCTAACGGAATGGAAATGCGTCGTTAACCACCAGCAGGATGTTTGACCTATCGTAACATTTCCGAAAGCTGTCGCCGCGAAATAAGATATGTTAATTAAGCGGCTAGTGAACATCGTTGATGTTGCTCCTCCTAATTCGAGACGAATTATGTTGTTTTTCTGACTCGCGACCGGCCGGAAGTGCGTGTACGAACGTCGTAGTAGCAAATGAGATTACACGTTGCTGTAATCTATGTTACGTGTTCAGCCTTTAAGTGCCACTGTCTTATTCATAAAATGAATTCGATTCTCTCTCTTAATTAGGAAAATTCCCTAGGACATTTCCGAGGTTGTCCTACGTTAAAAAGGAGCAATTCCAGTGTGAAAATGTATAAAAATGTTTTTATCAAGCCTTGATCCGGGAGGAGGAGTTAATGGTGTGTTATAAGTAGACAGTAGATTTTATTGGTCCGCGTTTTTCGTGGATAACTCCTGAACGAAGCCGCGGAGATATTATTTTGGTGAAGGAAAAAGTTTCTTCAAATGAGCTCCGGAATCACTCCTCCTCAAGGAAGCACAACATTTTTGGGACATCAATTCTGTTTCTCTTGTATTTTACGTTATACAGAGTTATAAAATTAGCTAGAGAAAGAGATCAACGGGAAAACTCTAGTAGAATACGTTATAAAATGGTGGTCCATCCGAAAGTTTGGAGAAATCAACGTTCGGACTTACGCAGAAATTCTGCCGAGGAAGCAGCACCCCCGCAATAAATATCTTCCGGCAAATGAAACTCCCGGATTTTCTGACTCGTTTTCAACCGAATCTCAGTTTCCTCGCGGCCGGCAGTCTTCCCTTTCTTCCAATTCAGTTGGTAACAGGATCAGTATATTATTCCTTTCTCAGCAGAGCTACCCCAGCCATTATCGTTTAATGGTTCGACTGTTAACGAAATCTATTAACGAACGGGTTGGGGCGATTCCGAAGTATTTCGGACCTGTACGGTGTAGGCACCTTTTTCTTCGTGGGGCCTGTGCACTGATCCCTTTCGACAAACATAATTTAATAGCTCGGTACCCCTGTCTGTAGATATTTATGCAAATACGAATTTTTGTGGAACGATTTGCGAAGACTGCGAAACAATGAACATTTACAATCATTTACAACCAGCGTTTTTGACTACTGAAAAACCCCGTGTTTGTATTATCGAGGATTGAGAAGGCGAATCCCGCACCCTTGCAATCCTGGAAAAAGCAGTCTACCCCCGTAAGAAATTGTAGCTACTTATGGATTGCTAAAGCATTTTTTTAATATGAAATTTTAATATCATTTATACTTCACACAGTTACAATTTATTCTCAGTGTCCATTTACTCTCTTTAAACAAATTTTACTCCGCTCTCGCGACGTAATAGAGCAATATCTTGCACATTGCAGCAGTATCTAAAACCTACAAATCTCTTGTACTGTATCATAAACGCGTAAACTCCATCCAATCATCATATCTCAGCGCAAATCATTTCGTAAATCGGCGACTGTAACAAAATTGCGCTTGTAAAATTGAACATAAACATATCAGAAGGTTCCATTTGTTTTCCCCGTAATAGAATAAATTTTCTCCGTTCGGTTCGTCCGTATAAGGGTCGGGGTGACGCAGATAAAGTAATTGAAACGCATTATTCGCCGAACGTTCAATTTGTAGCATTTGTGGATCTTGTTCTGCAAAAATATCGTCTCGAATAAACTTCAGCCTAGATCTGCACTCGCGATATGGGATGTCGTCCCCCTCCCCTCTTATGCGAATCCCCTCCCACGTCCCGGTTCGCTGGTCGACCAACTATTTACCTGGTCACAGCGGGATGGCAGGGATCATTACATTTAACGATAGTCATTAAGTTCTTTCGTGCACGGTGGTGCATATGTTTCGGGATGTTATCGTTGCCCTACTGAATCCTCTTTGCTGTTGGAATGTTGTTCTCGGTGCTGGGTCGATTTTATTCTTACCGGGACGGTGCGAATTGTGGGAACACAATGGGCCCACATCAGAATTTCGCATATTTTCCAAATGTTTTCTAAGTAGTACATTGAACTTGTTCCTCATCCTTATTTTTATCAAAAAACCCATGAAATTTAAAATTTGCAGAAGGATTCACACAGTCTGAACATATTTTTGTCGAAGTTCAAAAATGTTTGGATGTCTGAATGCTTTTCAAATCATTTTAGCAGTCCTCGAAATAACAATCTTAAGAGTTATATTAACAGCAATATATTATATTAGTATTAATTATATGAACCCCTTGCCGTATTTAATAACATTTAATAACATTTGATTCGTTTATAATCAATATTTAAGTATTAAACTAAATGTAACCTAAATAAAACCGCAAAGAATGAAGAAATGCAAAATTTGTTTTCATGGGACCACTCCGGGGACATACCCTACAAGATGCAAAAGGTTTCGTTCCGATTGGTCCATCCGTCTCGGCGTAATCGTTGAACACGCATACAAAAAAAGTGAAAAAAAGGCACACACAGATCGAATTGAGTAACCTCCTCCTTTTTCGAAGTCGGTTGAAAATAGCTCAGAGTGCAAAGGGTTAATTATTAATGTTGTTTAAACATTAGAAATAAATCTATGGAGAAAGTATAGGAACGCAAACATCCGTTTTAGGATCGAAGGTCGTAAAAAATTCCGCGACGTATCCTCGGTTCTTTTCTCTACATCGTCGACCTCCCGTCGAACTTCGGGATGACCCACGGCCTGTGAAACCTGGGTGGGTAAAAAGCACGTGTATCGGGAACGATCTCCAGCTATCCCATCCCCTTTCTCCCGTTTCTTTCTCTTTCTCTCTTAGCTTGTGTTCAACTCCCTCCCGCTGCTCCGTCAATCTCGAAGATCGCAGGGGTGGAGGGCGAAGGGCCGGGGTCCACCTAACCGCATAGGCATCGCGTGGGCCGCCCTCCGAGGGTTCGATAACCGAAGATTCGCCCGCGAAATTACCGAAATTGCTGCTCGACCGAGACCGGTGTACTTGACCTCCCGTGGCCCGGGGCCCCCCTTGTACCCTACACCCAGGGTGCCTTAACCTGGGGAGTTTACGGACCCACCGTGGGAGAAGTTCCCGCCCGCCGAAATCCTCGGGAACCCTACCCTGGGATCATGCTATGAGAGGACAGGTCCCACGAACTGTATTGTTCTCGATCGAGACACTTATACGTTACATAATTCGATTTTGCTCAGATTTGCGTGGGTTACTTTGAGTTTAAAGATGACTGGATTAAGTTTAACATTGAACCTACCAAACTCAAAACATATAAAAGTGAAACGGGTCCCATGAAAATCATCGACACAGATTTCTCCGACACGGTTTTCAGCGACATTTAATTAATTTTTTTATTTATTAATTAATTAATTCAAGAACACTCGGTTTCATATTTCGTTTTTCATAAATGTTGTTGGTGAAAACCGTGTCAGAGAAATCTGTGTCGGTGATTTCCATGGGACCCAAGTGAAACACCTCATAAAATTGAGAAAATTGAATTTACAATGTTTACAATGTTACAATGTAACGTCATCGTCAGGAACAATATTACTATCGGATAATACTGTCGTCGACCAAAGTCGTTGTCGGTTAAATCAGAGAGAGACGCGTATCTTTACACATTTTATACATGTACTGTACCTTTAATGCTACATAAAATATATATTGAGTCTTTTTAAACAGTTTCTATATCACGTTATCCAACGAAAATTTGGAAATTGGAAAAATGTGAGAAATTAGAAATGAAACAGTAGAATTAATTAAATTTCAGTTGTGTACGCACCTTAAATGATTCATGCCATTCCTGACAGGATGGTTTACGGCCGGAACGACACGAATCAGTGCACCCTCTATTCAGAGGGAGAGTAATAGGGGTTCAATTTGATTGCAGCACTTCGCATTCTCTAGTGCGAGCACGTAAACACAGTCTATGTTCATTCCTTGCTTTGATTTTTCACCGGTTCTTCTAACATCTAAAAATGTCTGACCTCTATATGAAGATTATTACAATTGTGTCAACGACGTCAACGTGGATATACATCAACATCGACCACAATTCACGTATGATGAGCTTATTGTCTCAAAATAGTTATAGTTAGCAATAAAATGTAGCCGATTCTATTATCGACAATGTATGTACTCATGACTGTTGGCACGTTTCAATCTTTTTGCAATGTCGGTGCGATCGTTAAAATCACCGAGGAAATCTCATTATTTATCGATCTTAGTTTGTAAACGATTGCCATGCAAACATTGGTTTTATTGACGGAGGGAGATCATAAAACCTGTCTTTAATGATATCGAATTATTTATTCATGGCTTCTGTAAGTAATAATGTTTACGTGGAATACACTCTGGTGGTGCACGGTTTTACGATACTATGCGTTAATGAACAAAAAAGATTAAGCGGATCTTCTTTAGATATCTTTTACGATAATTGCCGCTGCCATTACGTGGGAACTCCATTGTCTCATTTTTTGCACAATGTCTTCGCCGTTTAATGAATAGACGTGTTTGCTTGTAGCACAAGGTAAGATCTACGAATTTGTTGCGCGTGCGGTGGAATTAAAAGAATCTTTATTTATCAAAAATTTAATTTATTCATTTTTATGCAAAATAGAAAATGTTCTTCATCGATTGCAAAACACAAGAGCCAAATAAAAAATGTTTTCTTCTCTTAACCCCTTACCCTACGATTTATTTTACGGTTTCAATGATTAGAACTTCTTTGTAGATCATAATTTGCTAAAAAAAAAAGGACAAAAATTTATATCTATTGTATGCCTACATGTTCTCCAATAAATAGAATTTTATTGCGGTTGTAGGAAATTATTGACATACATTTTTATTAGAACCCGTTCAGAATCTTCATCACGAGTCAAACACGATATTGTAAGACAAGAGGTTAATTATCTTATTAAACTGAACGAACACACTGACGTCCTTGAAGTTTAATACGGGACCAGTGCTTTAATTTAAGCGTACCTACTATTTTTATCATAAATGCATAATATCCTCAGTCCAATGATAATATTTCTTGAGCGAAGCGCTTTGCAACATTTGCATTCTAAAACCGGCCGTTTCATATGCAACAGTCTAGTATGCCGGCAACATCTTGTAGAAAACTTCCATCTCCCGTATTATAAGAAGCAGGATCATTTCTCGCATGAAACAAGGGTTTGGACGCTGAATGCCCTATCAGGATTCACCTCTCGCGCCCCCGTATAGTCTAAATAAATGGAAAGTTTCTGAGCCTGAGAGCCCGATATTTGTGGACCAGAGGAATATCCGAGGCGAGTAAACGCGGGTAACATTTCCGGTAGGAGATTCGGTTACTTTTCGCGCGTGCATACCGTCACCGCGCCGGAAGGTGCAATATCTCGGCGTGGCCGGCGGCAATTTCGAAGCGGAGCGATCCAATTTCAAGCACGTGCTCTCGAGATGACGATAATTCAAAGCACGTGTGTACGGGAACGACATAAAGGTCCCAGGGCCGGTTTAGCCCACGTACACCGAATACGAGAGACGTGTAATTTGAAATTTTACGCGGACATTACCGATCATTTACATTTAGATTAATCTGTCGCGAGAGAGAGCGAGCGTATTCCGCGCGGTCACGAGCAGAGCGAAGCTCCGTGTAAAGCTGTGCGAAGCTGAGAGGAGAGAAGACGTCTCCGCGTATTATTGATTATTCAAATACGTGAATATTCAAACGCATCCCCCGTTATCCAGCAGAAGAGAGCGAGAGCTACTTACTCAGTGGCTCTAAGTATCCCTCGCGCCTCCAGAACTTGATCCCGGCCTCCCCTCCCGATCATTTGCATTTATATTAGTCATTAAACGAACGATATTGTAGCGGCGTTAAGGGATGCTCGAAATCACGGTATTACTCAACCGAGGCTCAACCCGGTCCTCGGCAGCGTGTCCGACGGCCGACGCGGGCTCATCAATATTGCATGAACGACAAAACGATGAAACCTGAAGAATCGACAACCGGTTCCGATAATAAATCCACGGGAAAACATTCGACCCATCCCCCGGTCCTGCTTAGCACGCCCTTAACGCCAGAACTCACCCCCCGTCTCGGTCCCCGTCGAAAATCAGGCTCGAGGAAGCTCTTGTATTCCGAGTTATCTCTTTAACATCTCAACTGGGCAATTTGATGTTTAAAGTCGGTCCAAAAAATGTTTAAATATCAGTTCAATCTGTAGATTAGACTTTTGGGAATTTGAAAAGAATGCAAATAAAACATATAGTGAAGCCTGGATCCAAGAAAAACGAATGTCGCTTCCCCGCTTTCCTTTTCTACGTTCAGCCTGGTCGACGAGGTCACAAATAGCAGAGCTACACGATCTAGGAAACAGCACGGACCCGAGGATTTTTGTTAGTTCCAGGCTTTACTGTATTTGAATATTTTAATCAATGACGTACAGGATGTATAAAAAGTAATGATCATCTATCCTAAAGGTGCATCTACACCTCTGGTTCGGTGGACATTTGTAAGAGAAACTTGCTGCAAAATTGTTTACAACAAAGAAAATGGTTGTTAATGTTTGTTTTTACATCAATGCCTTCTACTCATCGAGAAGAGGAAAGGTTTGGAAGCAGCTACATGTCGCAAACAAATAGTTATTGAGATGTAAACTGTTAACCAGTTAACTGCGTTCGACGTGTATACACGTCAATCGAAATCTCTACTGCGTTGCACTAACAATAACCTTTTCAAGCATGAATTATTAATTTTTTATCAAATAAAAATGTAATCCTTCCTCGCTTTTCGTAAAATTTATAATAGGACCATTTGCCCTGCGTTCGACGTGTACACTCGTCAGTGCTTGATTTTTAATATTTACTAATTTTAATTTTTACAACTAAATTCCACAGTTAAGAGGTTAAAGATCTAGCAAAATATGATTGTGTAGAATTATACGTACAGACAAAAGCCTACTACAGTCCACACGACCGTGTCGATGAGACAGAACATGACCGTGTGCGTGCCTCGAGCAAACGAAAGGGACATTCGTCGCTAGGCCCGTATCATGTGATCGTCTCCCTGCCCATTCGAATCATAAATTTGAAGTTGCAAAATGTGAAAGAATACCTTATATCCATTTTTTATACATGAGAATATTAATCATACATTATAAAATACTAATGTCAAGTATATAGGTACTTACAAATTTTTCAGAATCTTCTGTTCCTCCGTCGGATCAAGTGTAGACTGCCATTTTCTCGAATACGTCTTATTAACGATGAAGCTCAAAACACCACACTTTTACACAATCACTGGACACTACACAACACATTTTCCGAAACCGTGACAGCGAACGCGAAAACGTTACTCCGACCACGATCAAAATAGTACTGTGGT
Organism: Lasioglossum oenotherae; assembly: GCA_028455765.1. Taxonomy (NCBI): domain Eukaryota; kingdom Metazoa; phylum Arthropoda; class Insecta; order Hymenoptera; family Halictidae; genus Lasioglossum; species Lasioglossum oenotherae. The sequence goes on along the minus strand of CM052299.1, from coordinate 6,486,459 downwards.
TATCACCTCGGTTTTTCATGAATGGTTAGGAGTGAATTTAGGTGAGGAATGTTGCGTTTGGTAATTGGACGGTGGTGTATCGGAAGGACTTGAGATTGTGAGAAGTGGGGAATTTACGAGATTTATAAGAATAGACCGCTCGTCGCATGTGTTGTCCATCTGTCGGGGTTGAAGATTCGCATGCGTTTTTTGCTTGCTATAACGTCCTTTACAGGTATATCGCCTAATCCGCTGGAGGAACGGTGAGGCACGGTAACATTTTATAATACAGGATTAATATTCTTATAACAATAGGTTTAAGGTATTCATATTTTAATTCATAGTTTAAGGTTTCCATATTTTGCAACTTTAAATTTATGATCCAAATGGGCAGGGAGACGATAACGTCGTACGGGCCTAGTCGTACACCCTTAACGATGCACGAAAAACCGAAGTGACAAACACAGTACTGTGGTAAATGAGTGAGTGGAAATGCATATTAATGGTGTACAGTGGTTTAACGTAATTAACGCTTACATATATGCTAGTACAAAAGGTAAAAATTCACTCCAACACGTGGCGTCCATAGACCGTGCAACTCAAACATAACCTATAAGAACACGCACTCCCTCTACTTCTGGCCTCTCACTCACTCACGCGCGCTCACACTGCCATCTATACTCTACATTCACAACTCTCACATACAATACAAACAATCACCACTCATAAGTACTAATTTGACCATGGTCGGAGTAACTTCTTCCCACGGACCTAAGAACTGAGCGTAAAGTAGATTTATCGGTGAGAGGGGGTGTCCCAAAAGACGGAAGGGGCCATCTTGAATGGCAGCACTGTGGTGCGTTCTATCCAAGATGGCCGACAAGTTGATTCCCCTTCCGTCTTTTTGGACACCCCCGCAGGGTTACGCTCAGTCCTTAGGTCCGTGCTTCTTCCCGTTTGCTGCCATGATTTCGGAAAATGTGTCGTGTAGTGTTCAGTGATTGTGTAGAAGTGTGATGTTTTGTGCTTCATAGTTATTAGGACGTATTCGCGTAAAGGTTAGTGTCTTGTGACTCCGACGGAGGTACAGAAGATTCTGAAAAACTTGTAAGTACCTATACTTGATATTAGTATTTTATAACCTAGGATTTATATTCTTATGTGTAAAACAATGGATATAAGGTATTCTTTCACATTTTGCAACTTCAAATTTATGATTCGAATGGGTAGGGAGACGATCACTTGGTACTTTCGTTTGACTTGAGGCACACACACGAGCATGTTCTGTCTCATCGACACGGTCGTGTGGATATAGTAAGTGGCTTTTGCTGTGTACATATACGTATAATTCTACACAATCAAATTTTGCAAGAACATTAACAACTTATATCTCTATAACTATTTGTTTCCGATATGTGGTTACTTTCAAACTTTTTCTCTTCTCGACGAGTAGAACGTATTGATGTAAAACAAATTTCAACAGCAATCTTCTTTGTTATTAACAATTTTGAGGCAGTTTCTCTTACAAATGTCCACCGATCCAGAGGTGCAGATTCACTTCTAGGATGGATGACCATAACTTTTTATACACGCTGTATTTTAATTGGTTGAGAATGCAATAGTGTTTCTTAAATGCCTCTGTCGGTTTGTATATCTACAACCTCTTGCAGGATAATCATGCATATGGAATACTAATAATTTCATAATTTTTGCACTTCAGAAAAACTTCTTGAAAAATGATCAGATAAAAATCGTCGGCCAGAATAGAATGAAGTAGTCGTAATATGTTTAACTAATATTTACACACATATACCTGCAATTTACGAGGACATGGTACAATGTGCCATATTTTTATATAAATTGTTTAAAAAAGGAACAATAGAGTAAATGTGTGGTTATATAAATACTTTTTGAACTCGTTATATTTTCCGATGGTTTCTATATAGTTTGACATTTTGCTCATAAAACATTATAACTTTATTTTAAAAAGAACAGTTAAGTACAAAGTGATTCTGCTACCATCGATGACATAAAGTCTCCGCGAAGAGTCGCTTCGAAACGAAACGACGACGTCAGCATTTCAACAGCATCCGGCGGCGGCCGACGTTCTATCTTCGAACGAATCTGCCGTAATTGGGAGACTTAATTAATGGTACCACCAATCTAACGGTACCGGTAACTTCCGGAAGCCGGGTTTCGGCCTCTGCCGGAAGGTGACGTGTGCACCTTCGATCCCACGGGCATTTGCATCCTTTTTTACTGTGGAGCCGCGTGTCAAGTTCACGGAGATTATGGTAATTGAAGTACACACTTCTTTCTTCCTCCAAGCCCTGACGATCGCACGACACAAGCAGACCAAAAAAGAGTGAACATTATAATTACAAATTTTTTCGTTACCTCATCCTCCTACAAAGATGTTTGCTAAACGAACGCAGTTTGTTGTCGGAAAAAAATGCTGTATGTTCTTCTTAAATTGTGCAAAGTTGCCTGAATAGTTTATTGACCATTATAATTACAATTTTTCAAGTTATTTCGTTCTGCTAAGATGTTCGCTAAACAAACGCAGTTTGTTGTTGAAAAACATTTCTGAACGTTCTCTTTAAATTGTGCGAAGTTACGTGAATAGTTTATTGAACATTATAATTACAATCTTTTTAGTTATTTCATCCTTCTGCGAAGATGTTCGCTAAACAAACACAGTTTGTTGTTGAGAAACATTTTTGTACGTTCTCTTTAAATTGTGCAAAGTTACCTGAATAGGTTATTGAACATTATAATTACAATCTTTTTAGTTATCTCATCCTCCTACAAAGATGTTCGCTAAACAATCGCAGTTTCTTGTTGAAAAAAATGTTTTTGTATGTTCTCTTGAAATTCAAAGGTAAAGACAAAGGTCAAGCGTTCACTTGAAATTTCGAACAAAGCGACCGACGCGCGACGCAACCAGTCGACAATGGCAACACGGTTGCAAACATAGTTCTTCACGGTCATGTTCACTAAGTGAACGGACGCACCCGAACAAGACGATCCATTCACGATCGAACAATCGTTCCGAGAAATTCCTTTTCGCTCGGGAACGGTAACTCTCCGAAAATGTTTCTAACGGCACCATAGCGTCGCCTTAGCGTAAAACCCCCGCCGAGAGTATAATTCCGCAGGAACTTCGCCGTCGCGTAAATTTCGTCGTCCCGTTATCGTCGGCTCCCATGTCATCGGGGATTCGAAACTCCGTGAATCCTGTTTGCGTGTGCGTATCAGGATCGCGAAGATCCGACGACCTTTTGATTTTAATTGATTCATTTCTACCATACGGTTCGCACAAAAAAATAAAATTTTCAATCTACTGAATTTCATCTACTCAATTGTGTTATAAATGCCTAAAGATCCGCAGTCTAGTTATAATTGACGCTGCTCTCTCAGATTCTGCGAATAATTAACAGAAATGTGTTCGGCTCTGGAACCACTGTCCAAAAATAAGTATCCACTTATAATTTCGACTGTAACAATTTCATTAAAATATGTGGCAGTCTTATTCCGTTCAGAGTAGAACGTACGCCAGGAATACGTAAAATCCGTGGCCCATTTGCAATGGAACGAGGTCACTCTAAGCTTCTCATGATACAGCAATTCTGCCCAGAAATAGCATGTTGTGTCCCCTTTTTGTAATATAAATTGCTCTGATTATTTGCAATCAGTATATCCAAAATTCAGCTCAGCAATTTCTTTTCTCCTTTCAACCAGATTTTAGATAGCAGAAGGACTCTTACAATGTAGTCGTTATTACACTCCGGGACGAGAAGATAGCACACTTTGCAATTAATGTAATTTCTGTTTATTAAACATTAGAAATTCAAGTTTTTTTATACACATATTTTTGGTGTGTCTTTCTTAACATATTTGAATTAAATAAAACGAAGGTTCATTAACTTATCTATGTTTATTGAATGAAGTAGAATTATTAACGAAATATAGAGATACAAAATGATAGCACACTTAACGAAAAACTTGAAATATAACAGAATTAATCAATGCGCAATATTTTGTAGGACCTCCTTTACAGCTAACGACTTTAATCATTCGGTTTGGTAAATATTTATAGAATTTTTTCATACTGTTTTGGCTAATATTCTCTCATCCGTCCAAAATTCTCTACTTTAAATCGTTAATATTTTGAAATTGTCTGCCATTTTGGTACACAGCTTTGGCAAGATGTCCCCAACAATTTTCTATAATATTGAGGTTGGAGATCTCGCTAGCCAATCCAAAACACGAATAGTTATTGAACTATTTTTTAGCGACATTATCTTGTAAAATGTGTTTATTTGCAGCAATTATTACAGCATAACTGAGTTGTTCACTTATAATTTCAATATACCGTTCACTATTCATTCGTCCTTTTATAAATTTGATTTCTGTTTTACCCAAATATCCAATATCGGCCCAAATTATCACACAGCCGCCTCCCATTTGGCGACGGCTTAAAAATTGTTGTTCTTCATTCTTAGACACGTCTTAGACACGAAATGATTTACATTTATGCGCTCGTCCCTGGAACACCCTCCATTCACGTTTCCGATTGATCGACTGCAATTACACGTCGCTCATCCGTCAATTCGCTAGGCAAGGCGATCCATTCGAAAAATTTCGAGCAGATTTATCGGATTCACTGTCCGGCAGGCATCGACCTCGAAATAGGTTGACCGTAATCGAGCGAAGGAGCTCTCAAACTCGTCCAAGGATCCACGAGGACGATAACCTCTCCTCGACAGCGTTTCGTGAACCTCCATTATTCGTTCGTCTTCGTTTCGTCGCGTTCTTTTTTTTTTCATCACGCAATCACTACCGGAATCCCAGAGTTTAATTGCTTCGCTCTGCCGTACGACTTCGCTGTCCGAATTATATTGATGATGCCCCGTGAAAGTCTGCTCAATAAATTATGGATTTCGTGCACAGTTTCTGGTCGATTTGATCAACATCGACGTAGTAAAACATCTAAAAATGTTTAATAAAAAATTTGGAACTCTTTTGATATGTCATAGGGGAGACTGAGTAAAATTTTTCTGGACTCCTGAAAGACTGTAAAATAATTTTGAAAATTAGTAGTAAACATTTAGTAGACATTTTATTTATCTACCTGGACCTGTATAATAAAATTAGTAGCAGGCTATTGAAAATTCTTTTTTATGAAATTTTATTCGGAAAATATGAATTCTTTGGAACGTGGCAGTCATTTGGTCGGACCAGTACAGTTTTGATTAAAATTATAGTGTTTCCCCGATTGATGAAGAGATTGGTGAACTCAAGATCGATATTGCTGCAGACGAGCCCTCGACGTGTTACATCTTTCACAATCGAGCGTTCATTCGCCGCCGTATCGTAATTATAAATCGTCGACACTGTGATTGACACTTTATTGTCTAACGGTAGAGTCAGGTACACCGAGTTCTAATAGAAATGCGAAACGTTCGTTTTAGCACTGGGGATTGTTCAAAATGAATTAACCATTGAGTTGGAATGACGCCTGCCTGGAATTTCGACATTTTCGAACCATATAGATAGAACAATAACTTTTTAAAATGAATTATCAGCATTTATATGAAGTGTAATTAAAAAACTACGGACCATTACAAAACGGTTTCGGAGCCATTTCTGAACTACGGATTAAACATTAAATAAAATATTCGGAAAAATGAAAACCTATGACAAGGTCCGAGAGAAGCAAATTAGACATTGAATATTAAAAGAAATAACACATCTTAACAGTGAATAATAAAATAAATGTAGTTACTAAAAGCCAAGGATTTGATGAGACTTAAAAATAAACGTAAAAAGAAAAAAGAAAATAAACAATGGTATGAATTTATATGCGCTTAGATATTAAAAATTAATTGGATACGCTGTAAGAATTTAATACAGATCACAACAAAAATATTCGCACGTTCAACTCGCAATTACTCCGGACAATGAAAAATTACCAAGCAGATTTATTATTTTTTATTCTCGCACGAGCAATTAAATTAATAAAAAATTCACTCAACACCTTCGCGCACTTGATTAACTATTCGCGAACGGTGAATTACTATGTGACCTCGTGAAATTAAACGAATTCCTTTTGATCGCACGTGCGGCTGCCCGGCATTCCATACGAGGTCGATATCGCGATCGTCTCGGGTGAAACGCGCGTTGTTATACAACACGCCGGCCTTGAAACGCATAATCGTTGTCCGCAGCTTATGTAGCCTTCTCTGTGTCTCGTATCGGTCCACTTTCATTCCTTTCTTTTTGCTGGGCAATGTTTACCGACGCCATTGACTTGGACCCTCATCCACCAGCTGCGGGTGGAGCTTCGAACATGCTTTATAACTTTAAACAATAAATAAACAACCACAACATTGCATCACGCATAATGTGTATCATATTTATAAAAATCCTAATGAAGCGACAACAAGATCAGGAACAACTCTCGATGCAGTATTTCCAAGACTATTAGACAAAATTGAATCAAGAATATTTTTATCATATTTTAGTTATCACAAGCCAATTGTTTCAACGATAGAATCATAGAAAATCATAGAACATAGAAAAAAATAATGAACGATCAAAATTTGCGACGCAAATTGTAACGCTAGAAAATTGTAGCCCTCAGCAAAGAAGTTTCACTTCAAAAAAATATTTATGGATAAAAAAAATGTCACTGGGGCAGCTTCCATTTTGCTGAAGAATTACACGTAGGTATGTTTGAGTTATAAAATCAATTACGAAACTAACAATTCATAGATCATTACACGATGTACAAAAGAATTGCTATATTCAACCAAAAAAATTTTGATATCAAATTAAAATCATATTTTCAACTATCATCAATAGTAATACCATAGAAATATATAAAAGAAGAATATTAGAAAGTAGTGTGAAGCAGTTATTAAATATGATGCATCGGCATTGAATTTTTCCAAGTTCAGGAATGCTCGACCGTTTACCGTTGCCACGGTTTTCCGTTCATTTTTTTCATTAGAGGACCCCCGTTATGCGTACCCACGATCGCATAAACACGGCTGATTGAAATGCATCAGCACAAACAAACGATCGTTCGCCATTTATTTCATATAGCACGTTTCCTCGTCGAGCGCATCCTAGATCCGAGCATATGTGCTCGCATCGCCACCGTTTGCATAATAATTCGCTTCAGTTTCACCTATATATCCGTTATGGTTTCGGTGACCTTGAAATTTATTCAACCAGCCGCGTGCATTTACTTAACGGACGCCCATTTAGTGCCAGCGGGATTTTAAACGGCCCCGCGCGTCGCGTCATCGTCTCTGCAATTCGCGAGGCGTTGAAATCACCGAGAGCGCTGACACTCGATGATCGCTCGCCGTTGGAGATCCACAACAATTCCGCGAAAAATATTAAAAATTTGTCCAGGTTGCACTGAAGAGATTTTTCAATAATTTGAAACCTTTATGTGATATCCGAGAGTAATAGAAATAATAGTGGTAAGTTGAAACATTCTTTTGGTGTTTCCGGATTTGTAAATTTTATCTGTATCTTTCAATTTTTGTCAACAACGCCGGTCGTTCTGCTAATTCTAATATTTCGTGCTGAAAAAAATGGAGAATACAGTTAAGAGTTATGGTAGTGTCACTATACAAACTGGAATGTTTCACTTATTAATTGTCCTATAAAAAAATTCCCGAAGTCAAGGTTGTCTACCCCCTTCAACTGACTGGTTTATGGATGAATGTTTATCGTTTCACTTTAGTTTTCTTCAAGCGTACCATAAATGTTTAAATACTTGCAATATACGCGCAGATTATCTTCCGATATTGCTGGCTGCCATTAGTTTTATGGTTCTACAGCGTGAATGAATCAATCTGACGTACTGCAATTAAACGTCAAATTTTTATGTTAATCTCCGCAGCTGTAGATTATTTTCTAAAAGAAGGAAAAAGTTTTGCTCGGCGTCTGAAAGATTTCTTATGGCGGTGGTGAACGAAAAAAATGTCGTTAACGTTTGATAATGTAACTGTTTTCTCTTGTTTTATAGATTTGCGAGAGCTGTAAATGCATAAAACTCCGCGGTCGAACTATTAATCACTGTAATCTAGGCGTAGTTATCGCGTTGATGGTGATTCAATAAGAATTTTTATGTCTTCGATACGTTCGGTACGAACATTTCAAGTGTGCACGGGTAAAGGTGTTAAATAGTTTACGATTCCGAGAAAAACTGACTGCGTCGGGTCGTAAATAACTTCCGCGGGAATAAGTAAAAACAATTAAGCCACAGGCACGCAACAGGCAATAACGATAAAATTTCTTTATCGAATAGCAGTTACATATTTTGTGATTACCGCAATTCGAGAGAGAAAGATTAAAAGCACTAAACTACCTTTGTACATTTCTAGTTTTTAGTCGATCCAAAAAGTACAGAAGAATTTCTCCTTCTCGAGAAATGTAGTGACTAAATTTCTTTTGGGGTCCACTGTACATACCAAAATAAAACTAATATTACACCTTTAATCCACCGAAGTCATTAGCAGAGAGTTCTAAACTTTATTCCACCGTTCCTTATAAAAATGTAAAGCGCCACCACATGCAGTTTAACAATTACGTGTTCCTAAGCTATGCATAAAATTCCTGCAGTGTATAACCATTGAGTAACACACTTTATTCGCGAACAGCTTTCCGTTTGTAATATATTTTACAACGAGGAGAAATTCGCGAACTATCATCGTGAAACCATGAGCGTTGATCTGCTGGCAGACGGTTCCAGAGGGACAACCCGCAAGGCGAAAACTTCCGCAACAGCCGTTCGCGGTGCAACGTTCGAAGTAATGGAAATATTTCGTGTAAACAGACTCTGTATTATGCAGAGGAGGGAAACACTAGTGTCATTCATGCCAGCGTGATGTCACGGCGTGACACACGACGCGCTAAAGCTTCTCTCGTTTGCTTTCGCATTAACCCGACGCATTCTTGTGCGAGAGCGAAGCACCCTCGAGCCGCGCGGGTTCATTGAATTTCACGGGAGGCTTGTCGTCGAGCCGTGAAAATGAGATCTTTCTGCCACGGACCGGGATCCTTGGAATTCCACCACGGATTTTTTACAGGCTCCACTGATTTTTAGACACCGAGGAAAAACCTTTAGACGTCGCAAAAACTGGGGGAACTAACCCTTTGTAATTGGAAACTGGCAGATCAAACTTCCAACGTCATGTAATTTCATTATATTCCCATGTGTAACTCTCCTCAACCCCGTTTAGAACGGTTGAGAAACGCTGTTTTATACAATTTTCACATATTGTTGATTAACGTAGAATAAGCTAGAAGTTTATTTAGAGGTTCATTAACCCTTAAAATGCTGTATACATTTTGGCAACACTAATAATGATGTGGGGTCCTCAAGGGACCCCACGTTAAAAAATTGTAGACTTGAAAATAAAAAATAGATATGTTTAATATATGTATTTATTGATATAATTATGGTATAAAAACATAAAATTAAATTTTATTCTCTTTACAAAGAAATAAATACATCAAGATTCTAAAACGTGAAAAGTAACTACGCGCGAGGGTCCAGTACCCAGGCCGTTTGAAATAATGTTACAACCTAGCTGCAATATTCCGTTCCCTAGTATTGCGGAAGATTAAGATCGGCCGTGGTCATAAAAGTGACCACGATAATACACTTTCGGAGGAATTGCGAGCCGAACGGAAGGTAAAAGTCGCGGAGTTGTACGCCCGCGATTCGGTCGACAACCCGCAAGTGAATTCCAGAGACGACACCAGGTGTCTAATGAAACTCAGGAAATACTGCGACCCCGAGGCACGCTCAAATTTCATTGGGGAACAACGCTACGTACGCTACTCGTTAAATTTCCTACAGGGAGCAGCTCCCTTATTCAGCTCCGAAAGGATCCCTTTGCGACCGTCTACGCAGTGAATCACTTACGACGTTGCTCGTTTCGAACCACTCGTATTTTTACCACGTTTTTATTCTTCTTCGAAACGAATTTTTCGCCTCTGATCTCGTTGTGCCACTATTCATCGTTCCTCAACCACCATATACATCGGAAAAGGTCAATGAAGGACAGAGCACACTAGAGACTTTTATACGACTTTTTACCACATTTTATATATTTTTATGATTTTTTTACACGTTCTATCCACTCTCGTGCGATTTGGTTAACCACGATTGCGCGGTTGTCAATAAATAAAATGTCCACTTCGTCAATGAAGAACAAAGTACACCACCGATTCTTTTTACACGACTTTTCACCACGTTTTTTGATTTTTGATTTTCTACACGTTTATTCACTCTCGTGCGATTTGGTTTAACCACGTTCGCGCGATTTTTAATAAATAGAACGTCCATTTTGGGAAAGAAAGTTGGCGAATCGTCGTCCCTGAAGGGTTAATGAACGATGACGTGCATCTCGTTTGCGCAACGATTTCCATCGCGCTCGGCCGAGCTGCATCTTGGGGGTAGTTAATTTGTTCTTGCCGGGATAATATAGGGGCTCCTAAACGCCGACATCCGAGACACAATCGCCGGGTCTTTCGCGGGCCGTTCATTTTTCACGGCGATCCAATTTAACACGGTGCTGGAAGCGCGCGTGATGCAAGGGCGCTCTGGTGCATCGAAGGAGCAAGGGGGGCGTGTATGGAACGGGGAGAGAAGCCCGAAACCCCCGTCATTACCCGTCGAATCCCGCGGAGGCACGAACATGCATCAATTATTTGGTGAATTCGGGGAGGGTCGTGGAGATTCGACCGGTCCACCATTTACACGTCTTGCTCCTTTTCTCCCCGTGGCTCAATGGCTACCTTGCGAACATCCCCGAACATCCCCCCGCGTACATCCGAAACTCGCAATTGCGCTATACATCACGCCCGCCGCGCGATATTCGTTCATTATAGTGGGGTTTAGTGTGTACCCGTCAGCCCCGGCTCTCTCGCGATTTTTATTTCGTCGTTCTGCTCCTGTTGTCTTCCTGAAGATCCGCGGTTAAGGACGCTTCTTTTGATCGCTCCCAGAAGGCCCCTGGCCACGGCCCCGCCATCTTGTCTCGGACGGTTAAGCAGGAATGTTTTAATTGCCGAGCGGTTTGTCGGGCCGAAGCACCGAGAGCATCGAAACAGGCCAATGGGAATACCATGGGACGATGTATGCCGGCCATTTGCGGCGGCGGGAAGTCGGTATTGTTGCCGGCGAAGTTTATCTGCCGGGAGGTCTACGGGTCTCGTTCTTCTTTCAGCCGGGTTTTGAACGCGAGGACTAACATGTCTCCACTGCACCCCTCCACCCCCCCCGCGCGTCCTGCACCGGCTGCTGCAATGTGAACGAGAAATAATAGTCGCTCGGTTGCACAATGGGGAAACGACGGGACGCTTCTTCTTACCGCTGCGCCGCGCTGGAAAAATAGAAGCAGAAAATTAAGAATTTACTCCGAACCACTCTCGAGGGATATGCACCCTCGGTTTGTCCTCCTTCGACTCTTCTTGACCTTTCGGGACGCATTCTTTTTTTACCGACCATGCAATAATTTGCTTCTAAAAAACAGCACAGTACACACTGCAATATGCAGTGGTTTTTTTTTGTATTTTCTAATAAATTAGGATTTCAGCAAAATACACTAAACAATATTAACAATCTTTCCTTATAATTGCATTCCGAGGTTCCACGCTGAACTGTACTACTTCATTTCTCCTGAGAATTTGAACAAATTTTTATCGTTTCAAAATCCATGTAAAATGTTTCAGTTGCTGTTAGAGTTGCTGTTATTGAGGGTGACTCGTTAGTTCTCGATGAAAATTACTGTTACTATTGAAGGTTCGATTAAAAAGTGTTTAGCCATGCACCACAGATTTTTCAGAATCATGCAATAATCACCGGTCGGTAATCTGTCAAAAATAGCTTCTTATTCGACATAAAAAAAATGCATTTGTTTAATTTGCAACAGTGAGGAAAGATCGAAACCCGACCGGCTCAAAATGTTGGGATCCGGTCCTGCGAGGATCGAGATAATTTATCGAGGCAACACGTAACGATGACGTATGGGGTGGAAGTGATCCGGTCTGGTGGAGCGGGCGGCGCGTGGAAAAATGACCGGGCGAGCTATTAAACGATCCGCCGGCAATTTATTAATCGTAATAAAACGCAGCGAGGAGGACACTTTCGTGGAGATTGCGGAGGCCGATAGGGAAGATTGCGGGCACGAAACTCAGGGGATCCGGCTGAAATCTTACGTTTAATTATACGGGACCACTTGTCCGCGCGGGGACAGACCGCTTTTAATATCGCGCGCGCCTCGCCTGCAACGTGTGAGAAGAAAATTTGCGTCCATGAGGTTGAAGCAATTTGCCGAGCGTTCAAGAGCGATACCCGCTGGGAAACGAACGCTTTGGACGACCGAGCCCGTTCAAACGACACATTCCGTACCCCTCGATTGAAGTTAGAGAAATTGTTCGGGCGAATTTAATAATACGGTGTTCCCGCGATTGTTGCGAGAACCTCGGGGGTGTCGAATCTCGGGAAACGAAATGAAACTACGTTTTTTTATGTGTGTGTGTGTGTGCCGAACATAGATTTCTTGGATAACTTTTCCAAGTGTAAACGACGATCCTGGGTAAACGACGGCGCTAGTGGAAAATTGTTGTATTGTACTAATGATATTCCATACCTGAAAATGATAGAGTATCATAAAACCCCAATTTAAACACCCTAATATACCTTAATTTCTTTGTAGCGCGATCGACTGCGCAAGAGGGAACCCCCGAGATGGGCATTAATCGATTAAAATTTTAATCATGATTGATTGATTAATATAGACGATTAAAAAAAGAAATCGTCGAAAAATCGGCGATTGATTCAATCGATTGATGAAGATAATCGTCAGAATTTGTATTATGGACCAAATGACAATACACCTAAACTCAGTTTACATTTTTTAAGTATTCATACAGTTCTGATAACGTATTTCATTTCGAAATTTCAGCAGTCCACAATTAACGTTAATTGCGATTAACGATTGAAGTAGAAATTTAGTTGTCAATCGTTGATTAAATTTTTGCCCAACTCTGCTTTTAAACAGTTATTACGATACCGTACACATTGAAAAAAATATTGTTTCATATTATCAGGTCGTTCGGAAAGTTATTTCGTCCTCTCCAGGGAAAATGGAAGCCAATTTTTCACCATTTAGAATAAGTTTCATGACATTTTGTTCTATGATCTCCTGCGATTTTTCAGGCACTTTCTGTTTTTTATTAGTATTGTAAAAAATTTGCACCGCATAGTAAATGTTTAAAAAATGGTAATCCGTTCTCCAGTGTGTCTTCTACTTGGAGAACAATTTTCGGAGACTTTATTTTGATGCGTACTGAAGCATTTCGGTCTAAAGAATTTTTAGAAAAAGTTTGTCTATATTGATTATTAAAACTTTGTGCCAAAATGGATTATTTATTATTTAAAGTGACGTTCCAGCTGGCACTGTGCTTAGGAAACGTTCGAAACCGTTCGGCTAGATTGAAGGCTACTTACATTCATGCTTTCAAGTCGCCGGCACAGCGTCGCGTTGGAAAATCGTGGCACGTCGGTGCACGAATACTTTTTTGGCTAGAACATTCAAATTTCACGGAGCTGACCAGAAATAGCGGGATTACGCTGTCCGAACGATAGCACGGATTAACATTCACCCGGCAATCGCGTGAGGTATTTCGATAATTCGACGGAGACGTGTCGTCGATCGTGATCGGCGAGCGAATTCGCGAAACGAGGTGAGCAGTGTGTCGAACCGATGTCCCACGGAACCATCGATGTCACAGGAGAACGACTCCATCTTCCCTTCCTCTGTCTCTCTCTCTTTCTCTCCCGCCTGTGATCACATAACGTCGCCTCTCGCACATACTTAATGAAAAGGAATTGCTGAGAATGAACGACCGTACCCCGATCACCCGGCCGGTCGAATATTCCCAGTGAATACGTGGATCGAAGTTCTGTCACGATCCGTCGATTTCTTCCCATTTCGTCTGCTTCACGTTCCGGCTGTCTCGATTATAATTATTAGACCCGATCTCGGACATCCACTTGTGACGCAATCCTCGAAAATTACGAGATCCTCCGATTTCAGTCGAGCTCCCTGAACGAGGACTTTCAGGGAGTAATTCCAACGATAATAAGTAAAACGAGAATAAAGATCAATCTCTTTATGAGAAATATCAATTTTCTAATTTAACTGTGAATTACCGGATTGAATTTACCACTGAAATTTTTCGTTATTTCTATAGTAATCATCTGAAGAAACTTACTCACTCAATGCAACGCATATTTGTTGAAACATTGTGAAATAAAAACTATTCGTATACTATTTAATACATTGGCACAATTTTTCATAATGTTGTATCCAGTGGATTAAATTTCCTTGAAATCTGACAAATCAATACTAACGTTTTGGCCGAACTTGATGTAAAGGTTTATCTAACAAACATGAAATTCAGCATACAATATAATTTATCAAAAAGAACGTGTTCCTTTGCTCGCATGAAAAGGAACGTTATATGTAGACTGTCTCTTGATTAGTCCGCGTCCCCAGTGCACTTTCGATGTCCACTCTTTGCAAGCTAATGAACATCTAATAGTGAAAATGACTGACGCTTTCGTTGGAAGTCGAGCACGCTTTGGAATGCAAATAGAAGAGAACTTGCTTATTGGTTTCCCTTTCCTAAAGCTCTAACGAACGGCGAAGTCGTTGACTAACACAGCATAAAATGAGAGTATTTATCGCGGAAATCTCTAACGAATTCATAACAATATTCCAGTTGACCGTAGCAACCAAGTATCTCCGCGCACTGAGCCATCAGCATAACCGTCCAGATACTCTCAGCCGATAGGATATCTACGAGATCAGCTGGCAGCAGGGTAGATCCCGTGAAAAAGGTAGCTTAGCAGACACCGAACAGCAACGGAGAGTCTTCTCCCTTGTCTCCCATTGAGTCTGTTCGCGAAAAGGTCGGAGGATCGAGCGTCCACACACTTCAGTATCGAGTCTCTGCGTCGTGGCCGGCAATTAATCGAATAATGGCACGAAAATGGCCGAACGTCGCGGATTTTTCCCGCGGTGACGAGGTCTTTGACCCTTAAGGCGAAGGTGCGCGGTTTGTATCACCGCGCGAGAATGTCGAATGGAATTACATCAAGGGAAATATCCTACTCTTGGCGCGTTTACCGTTTCGCGTTCGACCGGGCCGCCTCTCTTCTCTCTATCTCCCTAAGAGAGGGACTTAAAGGTTACAAACGCACTGACCCATGCGTGTCACCGTTATTCCCATTGATTTTTTCCCCGTTGCTCCGGGTACCGGCTGGGCCCGATCTTCCCCCTCTTCCTCTCTTTCTCTTCTTGACTATCATTGCTACTCTCTCTCTTCGTCTTCGTCGCGAGAGTCTTCCCGCTCGAAAATCCTCGTTCGAGGAGGAATCGGCCAGGCTTGCTCCTCCCGACGCGGCGCGGCGGCACGTATACGCTGTACACCGTCGACCGTGGCCTCAGAACCGAACAAGGTGCACGGGACCAGGCGTACCTACCACGGTTATTGGTTTACAATGCCACGAATCATGCGTCATTATCTTATGTGGTACATGGGAAGCTGCGGTCAGAGGTTTTCCATAGAGCCGGCCTGCCGTTCTCCGAGCTAAGATAGAGACCCCCACCTTCCGACGAAGACTCCTACGTTTCTGGTACGCTCACTCCCATTTGCATGATTGACGGGCACCAACCGGCCTGATGACCGTCTATCGGACGCATCGATGACCGAGCCAGACGATGTCTATATCCTTAGCTAGTTTACCGCGGGACCTAATTTGTTTGCCCAGCCGTTTTTCCTCGGCGAGACCAGGCGATGGTATTCTCGGCGCCCGTGTGGCCTAGAAAGCTCGCTTGCCCACTGCTATCACGCTCGTGTGTCGGTGACATAGTTCCAGGTCAGCTTTGGACAATCGCTTTTGGTGGAGTGCACAGCTAGTCTTCCAACCTTTTGCAGTCGGAGCCATTTTATCTCGAAAATTAAACAGTCCTTCCTATCTAGAATAATTTGATCGTATACACTGAGAAAAAAAGTAGTTACTTCAATAACACGCGTGTTATTGTCATTTTTTTACTTCGATGAATATCAATGTACTTTTTTCAATAGTATGAAATTTAGAAGCAAATCGTGATGTATTTGAATTGTCTATCATGAAATGATTGAAAATATTATTTGATTCAATACCGTATATTATTATTCGTAATATTTCTTTTTCTCCTTCAATCAGATATGTTGTTAAGAAAATTTGAGGAATGTATTGATTTATTTTGAGTTATTGGTTATTGGTTATTGATTTATTGGTTTGAGGCCATATCTTATTTTTTTGAAAACATTGATGGTCAAGCTATTGGCTTATATGATTGGCGGAAGTGAGTTTTGCTATTGAAATTCAATAGTATTAAATATTAAAATAAGTTCATATGATATTGGCACTATTCAATAGTACATCTTATCGAAACAACATATATTTTTTTCTTTCGACAGGATTTTTTTTCTCAGTGTATGATTTTTTTTCATTTATGGAGATAAAATTGATTTAATACCTCATTCAATACTTAATCCTCATGTCAATAACCAAAGTTCACTATGTTCGTCAATAACCGGAATACGCGGGTATCCACCTCCGGTTTTTTTATTTAATAAACACTTTACTAAGCGTCATTTTGGGTTTTTTTTACGGTTGAAGTCGACTGTTACTACCTGGAACTAACGTTTTTAAGGTCTCGACTAGCCAGAAAGAACCTGCCAGATAATATAAATGGGCGTTTAATCCTTAGAATAATCATTTAAATAAAAATAAATTTTTTAGAAATATCCCGTTTTTAAAACAGACTAAAAAGTATAAGATAATTTAAATTAACATTTAACACCCCCACGTGTTTTGTTTGAAATCTTAGAAGTATTTTCATTGCTATTAAAAATTTTAGAGTTTACATTTTTTTCAGCATGCATACAGTTTTTATTTCGTATTGTGCATACTATAATTGTGTGTAGTGAGCAATCAGTTGCCAGGACCTCTGTTAGTACAATTTAACCGTGCCCAACTGCATTGCTCTCCTAACGACTACCATCTCCTGTCACAGTAAACCACCATCTCAGAAATAACCAATCAAAATAATCAACATCGCAGTAACTCCCACGAAAACTATATCTTGGCCGGAATGATTGCCTCCACGGTCTCTTTAGTCAGTCGTATAACCCGTTAAAACCTCCGCAAATACGTCCGTTCCCCTACGATAAATCAGAGACTGTTAGCGCCCCGTAACCGGCGTGTTTACGCGCCGTTAAATCGCCGGTTCAATATTTTCTGCCGAGAAGATTCGAGACGGAGCAAGATTCGGTTCGCGACGGGGTAAATCGTCGAAAAGGAGCCTCGCAGGCGTTCTGGGGATAGGCCGAAGGCGATCCTCGCCCTCTTCGGGGTTGTCTCACCCCTTATCGTACGAAAACCTCGGGCCAAGACGTTCCCAACCCTCTCGGAGGGATCGCTACCCTCGAATCGATCCGTCGGCGACCTGGCGGCAACGATCTCGTCGGGGGAATAAATATCCATTTCGTCTGGTGGCCATTTATGAATGATACAGATCGCGTCTATCCCCCGGCACCAGATACGAAACCTTGAGAAGGGTCTCCCGCCAGTCAAATTGAATCTTAATACGCTTTCCCTCGTCTGCGAAGCATCCCGCAGTATCTTCTGCGAGATGGATATGGAGCATCACCTTTAACCCCCAATCTGACTATGTTGGGTCACTTCTAACCTCGCTCCTGAATAGTGAAGTTTGAGGTTAGGAACGGCTTCTATACCTGTGGCCGCCACAATGGCGATCCTGAAAGTTTTATTAGCATTGGACTTCTATGTACATGTGATGAAAATGGCAACCCAGTGCTTTGTTACTGCTCTTTTTTACGTAAAAATAGAAAAAAAAATGATACAGCAGATAATCATATGTCATAATACGTCCTAACTTCCTATGACCTTATTTTTTATGTGGATGCACTTTGTTCCTTAATGCAACCCAATTTTTGTGTTAAACCAAACGATCCCCTTTATTATTCCACGTATAAAAGTACTAATTCCCTAGATGTGCAATCTTTACAGCAATACTTTAATCGCTTTCAGAGCTCGATAGGTTTAGTGTCAAAAAACGACATTGTTCATATGTTGACCTAATGTCGATTTAACAATTAAGTTCGACAAGCACTGCTTAGAAGAAATAAAAGCCCCTCGACTTCCGACGGAAAGATTTGTGACATTCCCTAGATGCGCAATCTTTATTGCAACACTTTAATCACGTTTAGAGCTCGGTAGGTTTAGTGTTGAGAAACGACATTGTTGATATGATGACCTAATGTGAATGTAATGATTAAATTAAGTTCGACAAACACTGCTTTACAGAGAAAAATGACCCCTCGACTTCCGACAGAAAGATTCGTGACATTCCCGAGATATGTGCAATCGAGTAACGACGATTGGGTTGATCAGAGGACTTAGCTTTTCAGTGAGAACGATCGGCGTGATCAAGGGTTCACCGACACGACCGCAACACGGGTTTTCAGGGGATGATCGTTGTTGAAGCTGGCATGGCTGTCAGCCGCAGACGGGATGCACACTGAGCTCCGGCGAAACGACGCTTGAAAACGCCAGGAAGCTCGGCCGATCAGACGGAACCTTGTGAAGCTTCCTCTTCTGGATAGAGGACCACCTACGGTCGCCTCTTCTTATTAATGTTAATAGATGTTTCGTCCTCGACCAGCAAAACTTGCCGGGGTTAACGGTACCGCAATCGCGCTGTGGGAGAATGCCGGCCTTGTAGATGGCCCGGAAGATCTTCCTCCGTGTACAGAAACTACATGTCCAGAGATACCTACGCCGCTGTAATTTATACGAATCCTGCATCCAGGACTCTCAACACAACGTTGCATCAACGGGGAGCAACCCTGCCCGACATTTTCCTAATCAGAAGATACAACTTTTCCAGAAGATTGACGGAGGTGGGGTTGAATATCCAGGAAAACTAGATTTATTCGTCGGAGGAACACGATTGTTAGCGAGACGTTCAATGTAAGCAAAATTGCCTGCTTATTTAAAATACGACAGAACTTTCCCTCCAACCTAATAGCATATTCGAACATGTATCTTATCATTTAACGAGAGATAAACGCGGACATCATGTTGGGCGCTCACTTGCATCGATCATACTCCGGCACAAACTGTACATTTATTTAACAGATTAATCTACGAGATGCTGGATTGCTGAGTAATCTCTGTTGCGTCTCGCTTATCTTCAATGTGCAATTAATTATTGTTAGACTTGTTTACAAAGTACTGCTCGGTTGGTTGAATTCCTCTTTCGAACGTCTTTATACGCACGGTTCGCGTGGACGTTTATCTCGTCTTTTTTTTACAGTTTTTAAGGTCGAGTCTGATAAGATCTGTTTTTGAAAGATACGAAGAAAAGTTTGGAAGGATTTACAAAAATCGGAGTAACTTCTTTCTGTGTAGCTCACCATGAAATTTCGCATTCCGACGATTTATTTGTATTGTTTCCTGTTCTACCTTGAACCATGACTGCTGCCAGCGATCGAATACCTCGCAGAGGCAATGTACTTCGTCGAGAAATATCTGAGACGAGTAACATTTCGTAACATCGGCGAAGTCGACGAGGGCCAGATTTCGCCATGGTGTTGGACACCAGCGGGTGGAGTACCCCCGATGCATATCAATAACCGAAGTAGAAGCGACGCTGAAGTAAACCAGCTTCGCTCCGTCGTGACTTCGCAATCGTATCACGTCACGAACTTCGACTTCTTCGCCGAATGAATAATCCGACGGGATAAGGATCTCCGCGGAAGAAAAATTATGTATCCCTGCATCGAGACACGCAGGCCTTCCATGATACCGTGCTGTACAGGTCGATCGATCGATCGATATCATCCCTTTGGTAATACTCCAAAACACAATGTTGCAGAGTGTACAAAACGGTGGGGAGAAGCCACTAACATATATTCCACGACTTCCTGCCATCCAGAAAGGTGGAGTTTTTAAATAATGGAGCTGGAATGACAAAATTATACACAATGGGTCAGAAAAAATGAGATAAATACAAATTTTTATATTCATCCAGAAAGATAGAGAATTTTTCAGAAGATAATGGAGATGCAATTAATAAATTATACTCACTGTGCCAGATAGAAATGAAATAAATACAAATTTGTATATTTATCCAGAAAGATAGAGAATTTTTCAAAAGATAATGGAGGTGCACAATTAAAAAATGATACTCACTGTGCCAGAAGAAATGAAATAAACACTTTTAATGTTCATTCAGAACGATACAGAATTTGTCAAAAAATAATGCAGCTGGAATTAAAAAATTATACTCACTGTGCCAGATAGAAATGAAATAAATAAAAATTTTTATATTTATCCAGAAAGATAGAGAATTTTTCGAAAGGTAATAAAGCTGCAATTAAAAAATTATACACACTGTGTCAGAAGAAATGAAATAAATACAAATTATTATATTCATCCAGAAAGATACAGAACTTCTCAAAAGATAATGGAGCTGCAATTAAAAAATTATACACACTGTGTTAGAAAAAATACAAATTTTAAGATGAAAGGGTAAGCATTCATTACTGAAGGCAATGAATGCAAATCAATTTGTTGAGCATCTACACACACACACAATAATTGAATGACAATGGATTTCAAACAATATAAAATTATATTTGAAAACTCGGCGTGTTCCCCGCATCATACTGAATTAATTCAAATTTGATGCCAGCGAAAAGCTTCGAATGCACTGCACTGTGCCGCTATGTGGTGCTGATCGGCGAAAGACTTCGGACTCAGATGGATGCCGATAAACAGAGAAATCTTGCTCATAACTAAAACATAGAGCGTTCGCGCACCGGCGAAATAATAAATTTTTGACTCGGTATTTTATGGTTACGAGCTGCCGTATCTCCTCCGAGGATACCGAGGCGCATACGTTACCAATCATAGTGCGTATGGGAACCGGAGCAATTTTAAAAATTCTGATGGTAACGAGTTTTCATATTTATGGATTTATGGTAACGAGATCGCGTACATCAAAGCAGGTCCGCGACCGCAGGTTGAATGAAGTGACCGTCCTGAAAAGAAAGTCGGAGAACACAGACGTTAGAACATTTTTCTACCCGTAATAGCTGTCTGGGTGTTCGTTTTAAACGGAGTCATTCAAACCTTTATGTTCGCAGGTATTCTTTATTAACACGTTTATACACTTCTTTATTACCACGCTTATATTAGTTTGCCGAGTTGTCGTTGTTGCTGTTGTATGCGTCAAATCTTGTAATCGAATATTAAATCACTTCCCGATGAGCTAGAGTCTTGAAACTTTAAACATAGCTCAGAATTGGATGGCAATGCAATATTAAAAAATAAATTTAAAAAAAGAACTGTGCGTCAAGCAGAAAAACAATTTTTTATATTAAATATTACGTCATCGCGTTCAGCGATCCCCACTCCGCGCGCCAGTGCTCCCTACTCCACTACGCGTTCCCACTCCACCGACCCACTTCGCACCGAAGGAAATTTATATTCAGTTTTTGGGAGAACCAGGAAAAAATTATGTTATGTTGGAAATGTCCAAGATTAAAATATCTCGGATACTGTTGTAATTTATGATTAGTGAAATTACTGAGTAGATCTTTCGGGAAGCTGAGAATTAACTACTTGTCCGCTTTTGACGCATTCGGCGGCCAATTAGATTAAGAGAGGTGTATTTCAGGAGAATGACGGGCTCTCAGCTTCTCAGAATCGATCCAAAGGATTCCGTTTACTATTCCTGGCGAGACACTAGCGAGCAGGCGATACCGTACACCGAAGTAGACAGGGTTGAACCCCGAAGACCAATCCCGTCGCACCTTCTAATCCGCAGCGGCAGTCTTCCTCGTCGTCATCTCCTTCCTAATTCCAGCCGGGTAAATTCCGAGCGAAGAACGCTGACGGAATCGGCATCGCCGGTCGATTAAAACCAGTGCAGTCTCCGTGTGCGTTGTCATGCGAACCCCGCGAGTCCCTGACTACACACGTTACCGCCCCGTAGACAGCGATAGCTATGAAACGCTCCGAAAATTTTGGAATTCGTTCAATTTCACATTATACCACACATTAATAACGAGAACAAGTAGGAGAGTAGAGATATACTAATGGGGGTCAAAAAGATTGAACATCCTTAATGTGAACGAAAAATTGAAATGGGCAATTTTACCATTGGAAGATAAATGAAATGCGAAGGGACCCGAGACGTTGCAAGGTTTAATTGTTTAAAGACTCCCAATAAAAGGAGACTCAAAACTGAAAATGAACTAAAGAAGAGCTTGATTAAAATGGGCCTAAAGTGAATCGGGGCAAGGGTAAATAAAATTCAGAGGACCCAAGATGTTCCGTTGTAATGTTCATTTGTTCAAAGACTCCCAATAAAAGGAGACTCGAAACTGATGATGAACTAAATGAGAGTTGAATTAAAATGGGCCCAAAGTGAATCGGGGAAAGGGTAAATAAAATTCGAAGCGCCCAAGAAGTTGTAAGGTTCATTTGTTCAAAGTCTCCCAATAAAAGGAGACTCGAAACTGAAGATGAACTAAATGAGAGTTGAATTAAAATGGGCCCAAAGTGAATCGGGGAAAGGGTAAATAAAATTCGAAGCGCCCAAGAAGTTGTAAGGTTCATTTGTTCAAAGTCTCCCAATAAAAGGAGACTCGAAACTGAAGATGAACTAAAGTGAAATGGGGCAAGAATAAATAAAATTCAAGACGTTGCAAGGTTTAATTGTTCAAAGACTCGTAATAAAGGGGGACGAATACCCATCGCTGGCAGAGGGCCTCTGCCCCCTACTTCCATTCACGAGCGGGCCCCGCGAGACAAGCTTACGCAGGCACGCACGCACGCCTCGTGAGAACAGCGCTCGTGCGTTCTCTCGATTCTATTGGCGCCACGCCGCAAACTTGCCGAGTGTGCGAGAAGAGAGACGCTGGGCCCGGCCGGGGACATCGGGGCCCAACGGCGAAAGGAGAAGGGAAGGGAGAAGGAACGCGACAAATTTCCGTACTGCTCGTCGCGTATGCCATTGTCCAAGGGTACTGTCTGAGTCGGGGAACTGAATGCATGGGAATAAGGGAAAATCGACGAGTCGATCGACCCGACTGAAACTGTAAATCCCGTCGAACTATTAATTTGCTTCTCGAGTACCCGAGCCAGTCGCATGTTAAAACCTGTGTTACTGTCGGCTTTATTGACATTCTTATACGTACTGCATGGTCAGTATATTTATACAGATATTTATACAGTAAACCGTACATTTTCTACGTTGTGAATTTTATTTTGTTACCCACTACTTTGCTGTCAACTGTTGACTTTATTCACATTCTTGTAAAAATGAACGTACATTTTCTACATTGTAAATTTTATTTTACATTGTTCACTACTTCGTTGTCAATTGTTGATTTTATTAACATTTTCATACGTGCTGCATGGCCAACAGATTTGTTTAAAATAAACCGTACATTTTCTACATTGTGAATTTTATTTTACGTTATCCACTACTTCGTTGTCAACTGTTCACTTTATTCACATTCTTGCACGTGCTGCATGGTTAACAGATTTTGTAAAGATGAACGTACATTTTCTACATTGTAAATTTTATTTTACATTGTCCACTACTTCGTTGTCAATCGTTGACTTCATTAACACATTCTTATATATACTTCACGATGAACACATATTTATAAAGTGCACTTCGTACATGCTCAACATTGTGAATTTCTTTTTTATGTTACATTTAGGGTATACAGATTCTAAAATCTCTGTTCGAAGAGAACACATTTTGAACAAGCCAAGGGGTAGCATTTCGTTCCACAGAAATTCCCTGATGCTTGAAATAGTTTAATAAACTCTTGCCCTTCCGGTTCAGAGTGCAAAAATGGCGGGATTCGGGGTTTGGCCGAGTGCAGGAGGTTCGCGTGTGCCGATCCGCGAATTGTGGTATACAAATGGCGTCTCGAATCAGCATGGTCGTCCGAACGGTTAGATTACGCGTTCGGTAAAGGATGAGTGTCGGCGGATCGTCGATCGGCGCCGATAAAGCTGATTCGATGCCGCGATAAGGGAGCGCATAGGTATAGCGGGGCTTTTCTGCTCCGGCGATCGGTTTCCCGGATCGCGCGACCGCGGCTGACACGTCTAACGAATGCGGCATTAGCCCTGGGGGATTATTGATAAGTTCAACGGCAGCTGATATACTGTAATCCCGGCACAAATTTATGCCCCGGTAACTGGATAGCTCGTACACCAGCGTGCGCGCGCGCGAGCGCCCGGCAAGAAACGTTTGTAAAACACGCACCGAACGAGTTCTTCCGTTGCGTCGCGCCGCGCTAGTATCAAACGGTGACGTTCTCTACGCGCGGCTGGAAATCGAGATACGCGAACCCGCGTTTCGGCTCGGTGATCACCGGAGCAATCGATTTATCGTGGCACTTCGAGATGCCTTCGTTCCTGCCTATGAATATGGATGGGACCGTGGGCAACTGCGAACCGTGCTGCGATCATGCTCGGGTCAACTGTGTCTCAACGGCGCTGTGCTGTTGCAAAAATCTTTTCTGTGCCTCTGAGTCACCACCAAAAATTGCTGTACCATTATTCACAATACTGTTTAGACTCTATATGTTGGTGTTTAATCAATTGCTAAACATTCAAGTATTGTACGAGGTATTATATGAATCTCAAATTTTATATCGGTATTATATCAATTTCACGAAACTATAGAGAATGGAATTACTCTAGCTCCGCCACCACTATGGGCTAAACCGACGAAATCAGTGTCAAAATCAAAGAACTTTCGATAGAAATGAGATAGAGCGATGGAATTTTTGTTAAATAAAAGCTGAAACTTTGCAGAATATGAAATAATTATGGAGATTGTGGTATGAACGTTTTTTAACCTTGAGAAGATTCGTTAAACTTGCACAATTTCAAGAAAATTGTGGTTTTTTCGATACCACACGCGGAAAAAATTTTTTTCTAACATGCGACAAATCATTTCCCATAAATTCTTTCACGCTGATTTCAAATGCCATCCGTACTGCCCTTAACGGGTCTGTGGCTTTCGAAACTAAGGGAGTTGAAACTGCGTTTACAAGAATTGTTTAAATAACAACGACGGACCTAACAAGATGGACACTGCCATCTACCCTTAAGACCTTCGCCAGTGTCTGCGTAGCCCTCATCCATTCCCGTCAACCATGTCAGCGATTCGAAACTAAAAGGGTTGAAACTACGTTTACAAGAATTGTTAAACAACGAAACGGAACCTAACAAGATGGACACCGCCATCTACCCTTCAAACCTTCGCCAGTCTCTGCGTAGCCCTATCCGTTCCTGTGAACCGTGTCAGCGATTCGAAACAGTTGCTAGCACACGTGTCGATGGGTGTACCGGCTATTAAACACATCGTGGTCCCCTGACGTCGCGGCTAAACGGTGTTCGACAGAGCTCGTACACCGGAATCCATTCGTGCGCGCGTTTCGATGGATGTAAAGTAGCTGCATCCGTCTATACGCGGCTGAATGGTCGAGCCGGGCCGGGTCGGGCCGGGCCAGGTAGAGACAGGCGAGAGCGACGTTAAATAGTAATAGTCAGACATGCGAGAAACGGACTGCGAAGGAAAGAAGAAGCCGAAGAGAGCGAGAGAAGCCGGGGTGTTCTCGCTCATGGTCAAGCATTCAATCCTCGCACGAGCAATTCCATCACGTGTGAACGAATTGACCAGCTGGTCAATATAAATAAATAATGCCGGTTGGTATGCGGGACGCGAGCTAGCCGCTTACGTGATCGATCGACGGACGCGGGCGTCGTCGTTCTACGTGTAGGCGGTAATCGGCTGTAATCGTCTGCCGGGGCCATGGGAATCGCGAGCACCTGCTTGAATTGTTCCTCGCCTCTTCCCTTCTCCTTTCCCCTCTTTTCTTTCTCCTTTCTCTCTCTCTCTCTCTCTCTCTCTCTCTCTCTCTCTCCTTTTTCAACGATGTCTCGTCGCGGCCACTCGCTGTCGCACGAACCACACGGGGGACTGTGGTGACCTGTATCGAGGGCACCGATGCGCTTCAATTGGTCGAAAACGTGGATGACATTTTGAGAAAAATCTTCGGCTCGTATTATGAGTATAGTGCATAAATCTGTGGTTGTCAGGAAGAACGCCGCATGTCACATAGTTTCGCTTTCGACATATTGCCGTTTAAAGCTTTGATCACTAATACTTCGACATAGGACATCGGTTAAATTGCATTATGTTTTTTTCTCTCTTAATATGTTCAGTAGGTTGAAAATAATATAAAAGTACTTTTAGATTCGTCTAATGTTTCTAATGTATCAATTTACACCTACTCATTTTTGTCACAAATGCATAAAATCCTCTGTCTGTACATAAATATGGCAAAATATGTTGAATATTTACATCGAAGACACGCAACTTTTATTCAGACAATGCATCGTGTTTGGACTGATTCTAATCGTAAAAATATGACCGGGATGTGGATCATCGACATGGATCGATTCTGACCCAGCTTACAAGCGTTACAAACAAGGTTCTTATCAAACAGTTTTCCATGTCGTTTTACGCAAGACAGTTTGACAGCGTTCAAAGGGATCGGCGGACGGACTGTCCCCCGGAGGACAGTGAGCTTCCTCGTGCGCGAGGAAGCTGGAACCGATGAAATCGAAGTTGCGACGCGGTCGAATTAGCATAAGCACCATCGTTAACTCTATCGGGGAAGCTGAGAGGAATCGGTAATGAAGTTCCCGGTGGCGGCGCACGCACGACCGGAAGAACGATGTCCGGCGGACCTCATGCTGGAATCCCTTCGGACGAAAGGAAGCGCATGGGGGCCCCTGATCGAAAGGGGAAGAAAAGGAAAAAGGCGCGCGCCGCGGCACATTGTTCATTCAGGAGGCGAGCGCCGCGGCCATAAGTCATAGATTAGATTCAGATCGCTTTGAGCCATTGTATGCGTATCGTCCAGAGACAATGCTCCAGTGAATCAACGCGACGATCGCGAAAGCCCGGGGAATCCCTGTCGCCGTGCTGCTCCTCGTACCCGAGGGCCCAAGGGCTCCGCAAGTAATTGTCCGTGGGACCATTCGGCGGAGGGGCTGGTATTGGGGGTGGCGCGGGTGTGGGAGGAGATGCTTTGAAAGAGACGGCAAGAATTCCAGCGTCCATCCTCGAGATGCGAAACCTCGCGAAGGCGATTCTATTACCATCCAGCCTTGCTTCTGCTAAGACCAGATAACAATCTATATTTTAACCCTTTGCAATCGGAGCTATTTTAATCCTCTGCACCCCGAATTATTTTTCAGTTTTGTTGCCAACAACTACCTACTATCTGAAGTGTTTTGTTTGAAATTTACTTCAAAAGACAGTTCCTCGACTGATATTTATTTTAAACAATTTTGTTTACTAATTATATTAAATACTAGCTGTACCTGACCACACGTTGCTGTGGCTCACATTTTTACCATATTTACCGTTTTGAACATATTTCTGCTTCTAACTTCTGTAAAACTGTTGAACTCATATTGTAGACTTTCGCACGCTAAGTAAGCCTGTTTGCCCAAAACTTATTTCCGACAAACGGTTCAAAAGTTACGGCCGAA
Organism: Lasioglossum oenotherae; assembly: GCA_028455765.1. Lineage (NCBI taxonomy): Eukaryota > Metazoa > Arthropoda > Insecta > Hymenoptera > Halictidae > Lasioglossum > Lasioglossum oenotherae. The sequence continues at coordinate 6,458,702 of CM052299.1, read as the reverse complement.
AATACCTTAAAGCGAAACTATCGACATTTTCGAGTTTATATCGTTTTTTGCATGACCAATCAATGCATGATTTTTCATCAATGGATGACAATTGCATGACCAAAATGTAAAGCGTCAACCCTTTGCACTCGAAGCTATACTAATTCGAAAAATTCGTAAAATCAACGATTTTTAAGATATCGAACAATCCTTCGAGATTCGTTCGTAGATCACTAAGACTACAACATACTCTGATCCGTCGGGGCAGTCGAGTTTAACCGATCGAGTGAGAAACAGACGTGCCTTTTGCGCAGAGTATTAGTCTATTTAAAGATGTTTATAGTTGTTATATTAAAAATGTCAGCATACATGAAATTGACATTTTCCAGGAGGTATATTGCAAAATTCTTTACAGCGATTTACAAGCGAATGTTTCGTTGCACCATTTTCGGTCAGTGCATTGGAATACAAATTGAACGACCAATAAACTGTACGGTTTGCGGATTCACGATGGAAACGAAACGAGCCCGACGCAATATAAATTCGCACCGAGTTTTCTGTTTTATAATTTCGTAATATATAAGACCCGGGAACTGTTCGGAAGTCGAAGATCCCAGTATTCACTCATATTAAGCGAAGCTTGTAACGGAACGTGCTTCGGATACTTGAAATTTCGGGAATCCCGATATTCTCGTGTTGCGAGATACTTTTGGGATACGACTTTCGGCCCGACTCTCGACATTCTTTGGTATTTGATGATTTCATGGCAGACATGGCTAGATCCATTTCAGTCCTTGCACGTATCAATTTTATATATAAATGTTCTATGATCCAGTGGATCGCGCGTGTTCGGATGATCGAGGTTCCACTATGTCGTGGCTTAACCGTACCGTGTTTGGTGTCGTTTCAACGAGGAAAACTTCACGAACACGTTGGTAAAAGTTCCATATGAAAATCATGAAACACAACAAAGTTTTGTCATTAAATTTGAATTAGTATTCTGCCGACGCGTTGCGACGCGCGACGCACAGTGGGGTATTTGGCCCGAAAAAGTGGAAAAAATTCGATTTCTAAATTTTTGCGTATGGCATAAAATTTTTGTTGTTCGTTGTAGTTAAACGTCTGAAGAATAAGGCTGCAATATTATTTTTTCTATTTGTACACCCGTGAAGTAGTAAACTTCATCGAAAGTCGAGAGATTTTGAGGCGCGCTTGGCGTTCTTGAACAGTCTCTAAGACAGCGTCTATTCATTGGCGATTTTCAGGGGTTTGAAGGAAAATTCTGTAAATTCTTGTATTACGAAAGTTATTCAGGTAGGTATACAGAGCACTTTCGCATAGATTTTATTTTGTTATCATCTAAATTAGTATAGTTATTAATATTTGAATATTACCAATCATTCTGTAAGCTTTTTAAAAATGACAAAACTTTATTGACAATTTTGTTATAGTATAAAGCTTTATTGAGTGCTTTTTTTGGTATCATTACATTCGGTAAAGATTTGTGATTATAAGCCAACAAAGTTTGATTCCGGATTCGTCCGGATTCAAATTTTATAGCTAATTTAGTATTAAGCGTTTAGCAGCGTTTCGCGTACGCCTGCATGTTCGGCTACGCTTGCTACGGCTGCGTGAGGTTCTACAGCTTCTTCTGCGGAACTGTTTATATTACTGGCACTTATTGTATACATATAAGAGGTTCCAGATAAGCATTCGACTAAGGTTTTTCTTTCTTCTGCATTCAGTTTTCCTTCTGCATTCAATTGAAGTACTGCTAACAGGGAGATCAGAGCGATTTATCAAATGCGTTTTTTTTTTAGTTTCTTAAGTGTTACATTTTAGTAACACTAAAATATAATAATATAATATTTTTTGTTTTAGTTTTTTTTTTATTTATTTAATATTCTATTATCGCCACGGGTTTTCATGGGTTCTCGATAATCTGAGGAAAAAATGTTTCGAACAAAAGAGGAACAGTATACAGTCGTCTACAAATTTTAATATGTAAAAGTTAAAAATACAATTTTTTTTTCAAAAAATTGAGGTAAATTTGATTTTTTAAATACTAAAATGTTATTTGGATTTCATAATGTTGTAGCTGATCTTAAGACGAATCCAACGATATATAATATTATGACCTTGAGCCTATAAATAATGCTACAATAGTTTTTTCCACTTTTTCGGGTCAAATACCCCACTGTGCGACGTTTCGTTCACTATCCTCTTCTACGTTCTACCAACAGGAGATCGATGACTCATGCCTGCGCACAATATAAGTGACATTTCGGTCGAGACGTTTGAAGATACATCCGAGACATCACTGGAGTCCAATTGCCAATCGAAGATCATTCTGCCCGGAACCTCCGTTACCAACTAACCCATTCACGCTGCGCAGGTCGACGCAAGTCGGACCGCTATCCTCGTTGGCTGTCTGTGGAGGATTGACGATCAGGATCACGGGCACGGTTACAAGACAGCAGGTACACCGTCCGCACAGCGAAAGACGAGCAGGACATCGATATACGTCCGGGTGGATTCACGGAATTGCATAATGGCGGTTATAGAGAACCGGCGACCTCGTCGCTTAAAGAAGATACTCGTCCGCGGCGATTCTTATCTATGTAGGAAGTCATCCAGAGCCGTTCTCTCTCTCTCTCTTTCTCTTCCCTGTCCGGGTGAGCGGCTGCGTGTGTGTTAGGTAATACTCCAGCTAGCTGAGGTAAACGCATATTGTTGTGCCGTTGACTTCTTCCAGCGTTAGCGGTCTACCAACCGCTAACTTCGTCCAGCTCGACGGAAGCCGACTACAGTCTCCACGGGAAACTGGTACGCTGCTCTTCCGCTCATCACCAACACCGGATCAACAGTGCTAACGCGTTGGACGAGTCTGAAGCTGATAGCTGATGCGAGGATGACGTCCGTTTATGCGGGGTGTTCCGACGGCTGGCTAATTAGTCGTCCTGCTTTTCGATACGCCTCCTTCGGGAACAGGATCTTCATGCTACCTTCGTCAACCAGTCCTTCTCAGTCCATTAGTATTAGGTTTCCCTAATCGCTCGGGGCCTTTTCCGAGTTCCTGCTAGCCCAACCTACTCATACTACGCTATCTAGCTTGATGTTCTTCAATTATCTCCGGTAGTGTAGAGGGTAGAGTCTCCATTAGCTTCACTAAAATTCCTTTTTCGAGCCTTGTACCATGGGATGATAACAAGTAGGGTTGCCAGATCTTCTATATTTGATATGAGTCTTCTATATTTGAACTTGATCTTTACGTACCTATAGGAATTTTCAAAAATCTTTGTTTGAATAAAAAAAGATTAAAATGTGCTGCGTATCTCCTACACTTGAACTCTTATATTTTGAGCCTATCTCATATATATTTGGTGAAGTAAAAAGTTCTGAACTTTTTACTTCACCGAATACATAAATTGCAGTTTTCACTACTACTTCTATATTTGGATAAAAGATTTCTGACAATCCTAATAACCAGGTCCCGATGACTTTCTTTGAACTCCCAATAACATTACGTTGTGTGTGACGTCAAGCTTAAACATTGGGACTACGGGACTAAAACAATAGAGACTCCTCTTGCTTCTGCGCAGTCCACTCTTCTTCTCGCCACGGTATTGTTGACGACGTTGACGTGATACTCTCCCCTTCGCCTTCTGCGACGCTATTCTGTGCCAACTCGCGTCTAGGTCGCGCTGTGATTGGTCAGTGTTTATCGATAATAACTCCTAAACAAAAAGCCGCGGATACCATTTTCGCAAAGGAAAATTCTGCTTCAACTGATCTCAAGAACCTCCCATTTGCGGCTGTTGAAGGAATTTTGGGACACCCAGTATATTTGGAAAGATTGACGAAGCTGCAAAGAAAGTGCAAACATATTAGTCCGACCACGCATGTCGAACAATCTAAAAACCCCATTACCAACCCACCAGAAAGTCGCTATCTAATTAATCACGCAACGTCAGCGAACTTTTGTTATTCCAGCTTTTCGGGCTGATACTCGCGACCGCGACGCAGCGGAAGTATGCGCGAGAGCACCGTTCATCGGCCAGGCAAATTCGTATCAGGTTCCGCATACTTTTTTTCGCATAAATACATCGGTTATCGGGAAATAACGTTCCGCGACGTAAATTTCAGCAGGAGGTTGGCCTAAGCAGAAACAGAGGCGCGACCTATACAGTTTGTTGGGGTTGTAGAGACCAGGGATGAGAGGGAAACAGGGAGAGAGAGGGAGATGTGCACCGCAACAAACTGTGAAATATAATAGGTCTGAGTTACGACCGCGACTGTGTGGTCCTGGTTTGACCCCTGGTCGCGCAGAATAGTTAGCTCTGAGGATCACCGCCGGATGACATACGCAACGGGAACGACGGGGAAATGGCAACTTGCCTCTGCAGTTTCACGTGGAGTCGCTCATGCCAGTTGGGTTTCATCAACCCCTGCTATTCTGAGATTCGAGGCCGTCACGGCTCGTCATCGCCGTGAGTTTTACTGCTGAGGCTTTTGGGTGCTGGCTGTGTGCTTTAGGGCATACTTAAATACTTTCCAGCTTCAATTCCAGTCTAGCCAGGTAGCTAGCTTTATCAGACGTCGAAAGACATACTGATATTTAGTATCACTGACATGGAACACCACTTAAATGCAACCCACCGGGAGCTAAAACAGTCCTTAATGATGGGGACAAGAAATATATTTTTGAGACGTCTTCGAGATTAGAGGACTGTAGGATAGAAAATGTTTTTAGACACTTACCGAATCTGGGAAGAATCTATCTAAATAATGAATGAAAAAAATGTTTTCTTATTTTTATCCAGTTAGCTGTGATTGACGAGTATACTCGTCATGCGTAAAATTTAGTTGGCATTGGCAAATAGCCAGATAAATTAAATAATAAGTAAAAAAATAATATTATATATATATAATAATAAATAAAAAATAATAAATAAAATTGCAATTTTAGCAAAAACTAAAATATATTCGTATATTTCACTATGTTTAGAATATTTGGAGGTCAAGACGAAATAAAACGATCAAGTAAAAAGTATAAATATGTGCACTGGCGTCATCGCTTGATTTTCGCGACACATATAAGTGCGCGCTCTGAAAAGAGGTCGCCACAGTTAACTGGTTACAAGAAAATATACTTATATAATTAATTGATCGTACAGAGTATTATAGTTGTCGATGATTCGTAGCAATTTTTGAGGATAGATATATTCTTCACTTCGACGTCAGCGACGACTGCTAGTAATGGCACCTACTGATCTAGGTTACTTGCACGCACACTTATGTTTACTACATAATAATAGTGGCTAATGGTATGTGTTTTATGCTTCTTTTGTAGCAGCTGGCTGATTTAGCTGTTTCTTCTTGTGCTGTACAGGTGTCCAGGCCCTTCCTCATTTCTTCATTCCTAATGTACCACGGTGCTTTTGCAATAGTGCATAGGGTAATAGATTGTAGGCCTTAAGATTGGTCATATGTCTCTTTGCTGTACCCTTGTGGTAACTTGAATTCTTCACCATTTAACCATCACATTAGTTTCGCTTTCAGCTGAATTTGTTCCATTCCTGCAGCAATAATGTTTCCGAGAAATGGTTGACCTCTTCGACCCGAGGGTTGAGAAACTTTATACATATATCTATAATGCATGAAAATCAGTGCTACTCTCATCTTGAAATATTTATTGCCGGTTTTTATAATTCATATGAAATTGATACAACACCTCACACGATACTTATATAATAATAATGGTACAGTAACTGTTAGCGGTGACTCTGAGTCACACACCCCCCTCGACAGAGCTAATGGTTAAATTATTATATTAATTTTACCACTAAACCTATCGAGCTCTAAAAGCGATTAAAATATTTTAGCTTATAAAAATGACAAGTCTCTATTGGATGAAAAACTTCATAATTTCAACAATTATAAAATGAAAAATATAAGACCGGTCACTTGACCAATGGGCCAAATCTATGGGCTAAACCGACGAAATCTGTGTCAAAATCAAAGAACTTTCGATAGAAATGAGATAGAGCCATGACATTTTTCTTAAATGAAAGCTGAAACTTTGCAGAATATGAAATAATTATGGAGATTGTGGTATGAACGTTTTTTAATCTTGAAAGAATTCGTCAAACTTGCACAATTTCAAGAAAATAGTGATTTTTCCAATACCACGCGCGGAAAAAATTTGTTTTCAACATGCGACACACCATTTCCCGTAGATTTTTGCACGCTGATTTCGAATCTGGTTTCAAAATGTGTCTACGACCTCATGATGTGGCAAGAAATCGATTTTCGTGAACACAACTTATGAAATAATTTTTTCGTTGAAATGAATTGGTAACCAACTAGTTTGAAGGAATATTGTATTCTCATATATAGAACACATTAGAAATAATCATAATGAAGCATTTGAACGTTTACTTAAAATCAGCGTGAGAAAATCTACGGGAAATGGTGTGTCGCACGTTAAAAAAATTTCTTTTCCGCGCGTGGTATTGGAAAAACCACAATTCTCGTGAAGTTGTGCAAGTTTAACGAATTATTTCAAGGTTAAAAAACGTTCGTACCACAATCTCCATAATTATCCCATATTCTGCAAAGTTTGAGCTTTTATTTAAAAAAAAACATTTCATCGCTCTATCTCATTTCTATCGAAAGTTCTTCGATTTTGACAGGTGTAGCGGCGTTAAGAAAATTATTGGAAAAAAACAGAAGAAGTCGGGAATCGGTCTTGATTTATATTGATAGTCGAGCGCGCATAACTTTCGGAGCACCCCGTAGATCGAACGTCGCTGGCCGACTCCGCGAAGAGACATGTTCCCCGAAAGAGCGGAGCTTTCAGCACGAATCGGCGAGGGGAATGCGATTACCGCATTCGCGCAGTACGTCTTCTGCATTTCGTAACCCAGACGAGGCTGGAGCGCTCCGACGAATACAGAAAACGCATCCGAGTGACCGGAGGGTTAGGAACCTCGTCCGGGAGTCGCGACGCGTCCCGGTATACCTGTCCGCGTCGCCGGCTCTTACGCAACACTTCGGAAATGGAACGCATGGGATCCGATCGCGGTAACGAACCAGAAGGAAACTGCGGACCTCGAATTATTCGCTAATCACAATTAAACCTCTTATTACACGATATCCTTAACCATTCTCCATTGACACGGTGCAAAAATCGGGTCAGTGCTCCTCTAACCCAATTCTTGCATGTAGGAATGAAATGCGAAGTTCGATAACCGCGACACATCGGATTTTCTTGACCCCTTTATTTTCAAAAAGAAAGCTCTAATTGAAGTCATAGTAAGAATTCAATTAAAAATTCTTCTGGTAAACGAACGTAATGAAAAGTCGTCAAGTGTACCATCAGACATTAAGGTGTAATTGAAGCAGGGACAGTCGTGATTGAAGAGGGTCAACCTAATGCTTCGTTTAGGCTCTGCTACAGACTGCCTGATTACTACAGTGGCCGAAATTTCTATAAAGTCACTGTGTTTTGTGCCCGTGCGAAATCAGTACAGGCCTGTTTATGTACTTCTTTAAAGCCTGGTTTACGTTGCGTTTTTGTCCAGAAGAGTTTAAAAGTTGTTGCACACGTCTTATTGTTACTGGGAGCTCCAATTCAGCTCGAAATTGTGCTGCATTTTT